>JAWPHD010001003.1:0-368508 GCA_037043455.1 Cyrtodaria siliqua
ACTCTAATGCTATGTTAACGTCTTTACCGCGAGCAGAACAAAATTATAACTTTTTTTATCGCATGTTTTCATAAAATATTAATGATCTAAACCGTTTCTCTGTACAGAAGTAAATCCCCGAAGTATTCTCCTTTTGGCATTTGACACGTATGAGGCTGAAACCCCCCCCCCCCCCTTTTGGTACGCAGTATTCAGGGCGTTTTAGGCGGTATTCAGTACGCACGAGCTGGTACGCAGTACTCGCACAACACACTTTTTAGTATTTAGTACTCATAAAAATGTATTTTTAAATTTAAAATTTAAATTTAAAACCAAATATTATCAATTAAATCTACAAAAAAAATCATAAAATGTAAATAAAGGTATAATTTTGATAATCGGGGCCTTCATTCATCTAGCAGATCCCGGCTCTTAGGTGTTTTAGGTCCACTAGCGGATCCAGGGGGGGGGCGCACCCGGCGCGCGCCCCCCCCCCCCCCCCCCCCCCCCCCTAAAAAATCCGGATCATACATGTATGTCCATGTTACTGTAGATATAATATCAAACAATTTCGACGCCCTCAGTATTAAAAAATTTCTCGCTCGCTTCGCTCGCTCTACGCATAATGAAAATGAGTGGTTTAATTAACACATTGTTAAATCCTTTTATTTGAAAACGGACTTTTTTTATTCATACATGTCCATGTTACTGTAGATAAAATATCAAACAATTTCGATGCACGCCCTCAGTATTTTTTTTTTCGCTCGCTCCGCTCGCTTGACGCATAATGGCTAATGAGTGGTTTAATTAACAAATTGTTAAAACCTTTTATTTTAAAACGGACTTTTTTATTCATACATGTATGTTCATGTTACTGTAGATAAAATATCAAACAATTTCGATGCACGCCCTCAGTATAAAAAAAATTCTCGCTCGCTTCGCTCGCTCTACGCATAATGACTAATGAGTGTTTAATTAACACATTGTTAAATCCTTTTATTTGAAAACGGACTTTTTTTTATTCATACATGTATGTCCATGTTACTGTAGATAAAATATCAAACAATTTCGATGCTTAGTATAAAAAATTTTTCGCTCGCTTCGCTCGCTCGACGCATAATGGCTAATGAGTGGTTTAATTAACACATTGTTAAATCCTTTTGTTTGAAAACGGACTTTTTTTATTCATACATGTATGTCCATGTTACTGTAGATAAAATATCAAACAATTTCGATGCACGCCCTCAGGATAACAATTTTTTTTCACTCGCTTCGCTCGCTCGACGCATAATGGCTAATGAGTGGTTTAATTAACACATTGATAATTCCTTTTATTTGAAAACGGACTTTTTTACCCTATCAATGCACTACCGCAACCGTTTTATGAGGCTAGAAACGACCCGAAAATTTACCAAAATCTTACGCCCCCCCATAAGCTGAAATCCTGGATCCGCCCCTGAGGTCATCATTCAAATTAGAGTTATTGCCCTTTGTGATTTTATACTTAGAATTTTTGTCCAGAACTAAATAGTATTCAGTACTCGGTCTCTAAAATAAGGAGTATTCAGTACTCGTGGGGAGGGGGGGTTACATCCTCACGTATGAATTCACGTGACGTAAATAATGACGTATAATAGACGTATATATATATATAACGTGACATTGAACGTACGCGGATGTTGTTTAGTTTCAAATGTTCGTTGATTCGTTTGAATTTCAATGATTAATGTATTATTTACAAGTTGAGTATCAGGGAAATGCTTGAATAAAACAATCAATAGATCTGCAGTAAGTTTAATCATGCTACTTTTCCCCCTTTATTTCTGTAAGTTAACTCGTTTACATGACGTGCACTCATGAATTTAAGAACGAGGAGAGGCGTGTGGGTGTGTGTGGTGGGGTGGGGGGGTGGGGGGGGCGGGATTGGTGGTGGTGGTGGTGGGTGGGGGGGGGGGGGGGGGGGGGGGGGGGGGGTTAGCATTTAGAATGTCTGCATTGCACATGTGTAAAATACGTGTGACAGGCCCGTAGCCAGCCCTGAAATTTTAACTGAGGTCAATCCCTTACTGTGGTGGTCTGGTGGCACGCACCCCACGCCCACCCACCCACAAAACTCCGGATCATTTTTTATTATTATTTCTACGAGCAAATTTCTTGCGTTTTAGGGCATATATACATCCAAGACAAGCTTTTCAGTTTCAAATTCATGTTCATTTTATCATTTTTTGTTCATGTTCATTAAAGGCCTGCATTGTTTCAGGTGCCATCTCGCTCACATTAAAAGAGCAGTGGCAGAAAAACAATAAACGTGGCTCCAGCGTAAATGGAGTTTCTACGATAGAATTTGCAGCAACTCTGCAGTTCAGGGTAAGAAGGTTCTAGGCCCATTTTCCATATTTTATCTCGATGTACATGGAGGATGAGCCTGGCATGTTCATGCCTGTTCATGTGTTGGTGCGCCCTTAAAACCCAATTCAATTCCTTTGCAATGGTTATACATTACTATGTAATATTCTCGAACGAAGTGGTAAATACGTCCGCTGACTAGGGAGCGTAACATTATCCCAGAGTACAGAGTATTGTAGTTATAGTCTATACCTACAATACTCTGTGATAATGTTTCCGGAAAACTTTAAATGTTTGTTTTTAACAAATAACATGTTCATTTTTTTTTAAATGTTATATCTATTTTTTGTTTCGTTCCCAACACTGATACAGCTACCGGTGTACATAGTAAGTACATTCTCTCAATTGTACAGAGGCAATGCCTCGGTATTTCCCCCCTTTTTATTCTTCATAAAATGCAATGCCTCGGTATGTCTCAGCGTAGCTAGTGACACCAAATCCACTTAGGGCACGGTTATCTCCATTTATAGCATGGCAAAGTGTACTGTTACAAAGATTTAGAGATGCCAAACTTCGAGTTTCGAGTAGAGAAAGTCGAGTATCGAGTAGAGAAATTCGAGTTTCGAGTAGACAAAATGTAGTTTCGAGTAGAGAAATTCGAGTTTCGAGTAGAAAATATCGAGTTTTGAGTAGAGAAATTCGAGTTTCGAGTAGAGAATATCGAGTTTCGAGTAGAGAAATCGAGTTTCGAGTAGAGAATATCGAGTTTCGAGTTGACAAAATCGAGTTTTCGAGTAGACAATATCGAGTTTCGAGTGGAGAAAATCGAGTTTCGAGTAGACATAATCGAGTTTCGAGTAGAGAATACATGTATTTCGAATTTTGAATGATGTGATAACATGACTTATTTTATTCAGAAATGATTTCTCATCTGCACTCGCTGGATAAATGGACTATTTTATGGACCAATTTATTTTACATAAAAAACAAAACAACTTTGAGTTAAACTGTACCAAACTTTTCGAATATAAAGCGCACACTTTCTGTCATATAAGTATTCTTTCTAATAGTATGTTCACATCAATAGTGTTGAATTACTGTCATGTAACTTATATGGTTGACATTGCATGTGCCTAAAATGCGTACATCGTTGAAAAATTCACTTGACCATATCTCATCGATTTTGGATTTTTTTGATCAAAGATGGCTGACCGATAGTCCTTAATTTACACGTGCGACAAGATGGACAACATATTTATAGATCGATCTTGAGTTGCGTTCAAATATGTTAAGTTATTTTGCCTCATAATAAATGGTAATTAGTATACTATTTTCTCCAGTAGAGTTATAGTTCAGTGGATAGAGCGCCAGACATAAAATCAGAAGGTCGTGTGTTCGAGCCACGAAAGAGGCTAACTTTTTTTTCCGTGAAAATTACTGTTACCTGTGTATAGGTACGATCGATATATAGCACTGGTCGATAATGATTTCCTGCGCTATATTTCCTCGCTTAAATATCCGATTTCGACATGAACTGGTGAACATGGAGTTACAAATAAAGACACGCTCACAAAGAAGCAATTTTGAAAGGACTTTTAGAAATCGAGAAAACAAAAAGGCTGTGTCTTCTTTCAAGAAAATCAAATTGCAATAACATGTTTTATGTGAAATCACTTCAGTTGGCCAAAAGCTTTGTATCTAATTTTGAGTTTGTCATTCCCTATCTACATTAGACATGCCTTGAATGACACACAGTATGCTTTTAATTTGTATTTTAATGGAAACAAATCAGGTCAATCGCGTGTACGGGAACGCATCCCGTATTAATGTTCACAATTGCGTTATAAGACCGGCACCGTATACTGAGGTAAGAAATGAGCGCATCCTCATATATTAAGTCAAATATAAGCGGAGCGAGAGAGGGAGAGAGACAGACAGACAGACAGAGACAGAAGAGAGATTTATACTTATAAAATGTAACCGAGCATATCTCACCAATACTGTATATACATTACAAACTAATGTTTTTAGTGTGGTATTTTCAAGTTCGTCTATTCATTTTATTTCATAGGAAGTCTACACAAACCCAAGTGTTTTTGGCAGGTTTAAGTGGGGCGCGCACCGGCTCCGTCCCCACTCCACCCCATGGATCCGCACCTGGTTAAATTCATAAAAAAAAAAAGAGCAATTTATTCATTTATAATGAAAGGTTATAGGAAAGTGTCATTTGTTCGTAAATACTGAACGGACTTTGATTATATGCGCATGCCTCAGGTATTAGCGGCGGAGGAAATGGCTGGCTCAGTAGAGGTAATCACTAGGTGTGCTGTGCATGATCAAAATTCTTTTAGAATTCACGAAGAAATTCAAGAAGAAATGATAAAATGATCGCATGTGGACGTAAAGCGGGTTCTTAGATCCATATGAATATATCCGCAAGTAAGAGAAGGGCAGGTTCCCGGATATTAATTATCGAGAGTCAATTATAAATCCCAAACAATCATTGAAACCAATCTGTTTTTTTTTGTCCTGGAGTAAGATCACGAGTCATCATTTTTTATATACTTTACAAAATAAACTTGGAAACTTGATGTTACTGTTACAAAGGCTTGTAAGGGTATTTATTAATAAGACATGTGATAATAGATAAAGATGAAAATACTTGGATACATCTCTGCTGTCTCTATAATACCACTGCTGCTAATATTTGACTGTTTTCTGTTGGTCATTTTAAAACTTAGATTTTCTCTGCTCGAAACTCTATATTGTCTACTCGAAACTCGATTTTCTCTACTCGAAACTCGATATTCTCTACTCAAAACTCGATATTCTCCACTCGAAACTCGATATTCTCTACCTCGAAACTCGATATTCTCTACTCGAAACTCGATATTCACCACTCGAAACTCGATATTCTCTACTCTCTACTCGATATTCTCTACTCGAAACTCGATATTCTCCACTCGAAACTCGATATTCTCTACTCTCTACTCGATATTCTCTACTCGAAACTCGATATTCTCCACTCGAAACTCGATATTCTCTACTCGAAACTCGATCCTTAGAAAATGTGAAAACTGTACACATCTTCAACATTACACGATGAATACATCTGATAAAGGTCCATAGCGCTCTGATTTATATGTCTTTGAATTATTTTCCTTCAATGTATCAGGTCTACAACAATGAAACGACGGGCGTATATGCTCCGCTTGGCGATGCTCTTGTTTTTTTACCTTAATAGACATGGAACATTTCATAAACAATACATGAAGCCGTTAATCCATAATCACATAATGCAGTCATCCAAGATAGAACAAGAAAAAAGGCTCCAAACGGCCAAATCAAAATGGAAGAAAAACTTGCACGGGCACATTTCATAAAAAATGTGTGGAGGTGTTAGTACTGTCCACTTTTGCGGACATACAGACAGAATGACTGACAGTCAGAGAGTAAATTAACTTAAAGTCTCCCTGGTAATACACTGGTAGTGGACTAATACAATAGTGAACGCTACTTTGTAAATTAATTCAGAAATATTAAGTTTAAAGGAATCTATACTTATATAAATAATGTATGTGTATCCAACATCTGGCAGAACTGAAATGACCAATCTGATCAGTATGTTCAGCAGAAATTTAACCACATGCTGATAGCATATATATATATATATATATATATATATATATATATATATTATATATTATAAATGATTAAATGATTCTGTGAATCGTAGTTTCTCCGGAGAACAAATCTCGACCTTTAATTATCAAGAGTCAATTATAAATCCCAAACGATCATTAAAACAAATCTTTTTTTGTGTCCTGGAGTAAGATCACGAGTCATTATTTTTTATATACTGTACAAAATAAACTTGGAAACTTGATGTTACTGTTACAAGGGCTTATGTAAGGGTATTAATAAGACAGATGTGATTATAAGATACAGATGAAAATACTTGGATACATGTCTGCTGCCTCTATAACATCATTGCTGCTCATATTTGACTGTTTTCTGTTGGTAATTTTAAACTTAGATTTTCTCTACTCGAAACTCGATATTGTCTACTCGAAACTCGATTTTCTCTACTCGAAACTCGATATTCTCTACTCAAAACTCGATATTGTCTACTCGGAACTCGATATTCTCTACTCGAAACTCGATATTATTCACTCGAAACTCGATATTGTCTACTCGAAACTCGATATTGTCTACTCGAAACTCGATTTTCTCTTCTCGAAACTCGATTTTCTCTACTCGAAACTGATATTCTCTACTCGAAACTCGATTTTCTCCACTCGAAACTCGATATTCTCTACTCGAAACTCGATACTTAGAAAATGTGATTTAACTGTCTTATGTTTAAGTCTGTACAATACATATAGGCCTTGAGCCAGGACCCAAAATTTTCGATATTGTTACCAACTCAAGGGACAAATTCTACCATCACTTTTTGAAAAGAGCAATGTATATAGATTACATTTTTCCATGATATCAATCTGGAACAGGTAGCTTATATAACAAAAATATCAAACATTAATAGGTTATCATTGTTGCACTTTCATATTAGTTTTTGATGTTCATTTTTGAATGTCATGCTTGTGTGAATAATTATTGATGTACTTTTAAAGATGCACTTAAGTTTACAATTCATTAAGTTACATAAAGCGTAAATAAACTCTTTTTTAGTACTGAATTTAGTTTAAAATCTCTATTTTGCTTCAAATTAGAAGTCAATTTACCCCACCCACTATTGACACATTTTTATGCATTTAGTTTAGTCGATATTTGTTACATTATATGTGTAAACTTGTAAGAATCGGTAATTTACAACCTTTCTACATGATTTAAATACATTATAATATGAATAAGGGATTGTTGTGATAGATTGATGAAATTAAGTACTAAGCAATGTTCATGGTATTGCACACACATATATACATGCACGCATATATACTCCCTATATATATGAATGTAAACTTTATTAATACAAAAGACCAAATGGCCTATCAGTATACAATACAAAACACATCATATTTATAATTTAACAGTCAATGACTTTTACCAGTATATGTAATATTTTTATTATTGTCCATCTGATGAATACACATTTGTTATTTTATAGTCAAATATATAGATAGTTTATTAATATAAAAAGCCATAGGCCTATCAGTATACATCTACTTAATTAACAAAATGATAACAATAATTATAATAATAGATGTCCCAATGCATTACAACTACTCAAAACTATTTAACCTCATGCAATGAGGTTAAAATCTAGGTTACATTCCTAGTCAATATTACATGGAAATATACAATTCGTTTTTATATTTGCCTTAATCATGACACATGAAGTTAAGATCTTGCCGAAACGAAATGCAAGAAATTGGATGTGTAGATTAACGCATAAACAAGACATCATTTATGTTCACAAAAGAAAAAGGAAATAAAACATATACTTCCTAATCTCAATTAAATTAATCAAAAGTGACTTTTAAAATTATTATGAAATCTTATTCTGTCCTAATTCAAATAGAACATACTGTTTCTCTTCAAGAATGCTTTGTGTGTATAGTTCGAAATATTTCTGATTGTTTTAACATTTTCATTTTTCATTAATTCTATACATTTTGGTATATTCGGGCGTTTCCAATAATAAGCTTTAATATATTGTACCCTTAGGCCTAAGATCAGAATAAAGGGGACATTCGAGTAAAAAATGAAACTCGTCTTCTAGAGTGTTACATAATTGGCATTTTCTTTCATTTAATGGAGTCTTATTTGGTTTATTCCAACGGCCTGTGTCGATTTCTAACCTGTGAGATGACACTCTTAATCTTGTTAATGCAAAGCGAAACTTGTGTATTGTAATTTTGTCTAAATACCTTTTAAAGTCAAACTCAGAGAAAAGTTTATAGCTTCTTGCTCTAGTAGAGTTTTCAATTTGTTCGGACCAGTTTTGTATAAAACAATCTTTTAGCCTTTGCTTAAATAAACTTATAAACACATTTACATTTTCTACACCTTGGTTTAACCAAACATGATAGAAACCCAAATTTTCTAACATATTTTTTATATTTGTTGTCCATGATGATTTATTTGGATTGTTCTGCTAACATCATATTGTATGTAAGTTTTACATATTTAGTATCACTGCATCTCAGAATCTTAAACCAATATTTTATCATTGAAACAAATCTGCGTTGCCTCATAGACATTCTACCCAGCTCACCGTAAATAAAATTATTTTGGGTTTAGATTTTAACACCTAACAACATTTTGCAAAATTTTAAATGTACCCGTTCAATTTGATCAGCTTATATATATCCCCAGACTTCTGATCCATAACATAATATAGGCGATACAAGTTTATCAAATAAGTCTAATGTGTGACTTACTGATATATCTGTAAATTTATATAGATAACTGTTAAGTTTAAAAATTGCTTTTAGCGCCTGTCCTGATAATGTATCGCATGAATCAGAAAAGGACCCACCAGTGGTAAAAACTATTCCGAGATAGCTAAACTTATTTACTATTTCTAATTCTTAATTATCATACTTAAATCTAACACCGAAACTGTTCCTTCCACCTTTCTTAAAAATAGCAATTTTAGATTTATTTACATTAACTGTTAGACACCATTTGTCACAATAATCTTTAAGTATTTCTAAACCATCCTGTAATCCCTTCTCGGATTCTGAAAATAAAATTATATCATCTGCATATAACAATAATAATAATAATTTAAGCATCCCTACATCTACACCTTGAAAACCCTTTAAACTCAACGTATCTTCTAAATCATTAACATACATAGAAAACAAAAAAGGTGAGAGACACTCACCCTGAGCTACTCCGAATGTACATGAGAAATCTTCACTAAGTTGTTGATTGTATTTAACTCTTGATTTGACATGGATTTAATGACATTTAGTATTTTCCTCCTGACACCGTATTTAATTAGTTTATACCAGACGATATCCCTAACAACGTAATCAAAAGCCTTTTTAAAATCAATAAATGCTACGTACAATTTTTTATTATCATTTAAAATGTGATTTATAACACCATGTAGAATAACTATACTGTCTACTGTCCCCATGTTCTTTCTAAAACCCGCTTGCGCCTCAACATAAATATGATAATCCTCTGCCCATTTATTCAATCTGTTATTTAGTATTCGTGTAAAGAGTTTATCAAAATGGCTAAATAACGGTATTCCCCTATAGTTTTCCACCTTATTTACATTGCCCTTTTTGTGTAATGGTACAATATTTCCCTCTGTCCACTTTTCCGGAAAGTATTCCAAATCGTAAATTGTATTAAACAGTTCAAATAAATAACCAATTATATAATCAATTCCATATTTAAAAAACTCGTTTATTATAAAATCTGGGCCGCCGTATCGTCCGCAGCGCAATTCTCTGCATGCCTTTTTTATTTCCTCGAGCGAGATTTCATTGTTCAGTTCAGAAAACATAACCTGTAATTCGCCGTTTAGGTACCGTTGTTAAACTCTAAAACATCTTCGTCAGGTTACAAGAAAACAGAATCATGATCATTTATTGATTTAAAATAAACAGCAAAGTGTGTAGCTGTTAATCTAGTTGAAGATTTACTAGTCGTAAGATTTTTTTAGTAATTTCCAATATTCTTTGGCATTTTGAAATCTATTTTTTTCTAATTTAAGTGTTGTCCCTTTATCATAATTATGTTTTTTATTTCTTATTAAATTTTTATATTCTGTCCTAGCCTGTGTCATGTGCTTTCTATTATTTTCTGATTTGTCTTTCCTATAGTAATTTAATTTCTTATAAAACAGATTTTTTTTCTTCTTTACTAGTACCATCATACCATGGCTTCGCATGCTTTCTGCTTGTGTTTATAACACTGCTTAAATTTCTTTTAAACAACGGGCTACAAATATTATCCATGTAATTATAGAAACAATCAATATTGTTATCAACCTCATCATGGTTAAGTACTATATGTATATATATATATATATATATTTATATGTGTGTTCAGTAAGCCTGATAAGTTGAGACACATGCCAAACTAGAAGTATAAGCCTTCCTCAAGGTAATTGCAACATAAATAGTATTAACATGTTCTGATATATACATATATTGCACAGACGACACACAGTCCAAAGGATTCTAGATAAAGGAAATGTGCGGTTTAACGTGGTTTCTTTTAACAAAAGTCTATTTTAGGTGTATGCGTCATGGCAATACTTATTATGATTACGCATTTGGATTATGTATTACACATAAATACATGAATTAAACATTGCATATTGCAACGCAAAATTTTAAAAGTTGTCAATTTTAATACTTTTTAATTATTTTAATTACAAGTTATCCATATGTTAAGGATATTTACACCTGATTTACCCCCACCCATATACAAAACAATGAAGAATTCTGCATATGAAATGTAAAAATAGTAGTATATGCATTTGCACGAACCATTTTTGTGTCACTGAAAAAAGAATCGACAAAGATGAATAGATTTGAATTGGGGTTTTACGGCGTACCAACACAAACATGTTATATGGCGCCAACAGAAATGAACATTAGATCCGGCTCACTCTTCATTAACATCTAGATAAAAATATGCAGAATGTGCCTAGAACCTTCTTACCTGCAGAACTGCAGAGTTGCTGCAAATTCTTTAGTAAACACTCCATTTTTCGCTGGAGCCACGATCACTGCACCACTGATTCACAGGTTTCATGATGAAAATAATGAACAAAAATGAAAACATGAACATGAATTCGGGGAAACTTTACCTCTCTGCCTGGATATGCAGTGGTCATATTCTTGCCCGGGAACCACACGTCGTCGACGAAGAAATATCTTTAGGGTGATACCCAGATCACTGTACTAACTACTTACCATGGCAACTATCTGTTAGTATTGGTGCAGTTGTTACAATATCACCTGCTTAGGATATATATCTAAACATAGGTTGTGATGTTCTCCGTACTTGATTTAGAGTATGGAATTAACCTAGGATAGTAAGCATAACCCCTACTTTTGCGCATGCAAGAGTAGAGTGATTATTACCTAAAAAAGGTGTATTGCCAATGAATAGAGACAGGGGGTGCGCGGGGGGGGGGGGGGGGGGGGAGGGGGGAGGGGGGGGGGGGGAGAAGGATATATCTAGGCATTTAGGAACCTGTCCTACTGACGAATAGACACCTATGTTTCTTTAACATGATGGGAGAAAAAGACAAGCGATACACGGGATCGCCTGGTTTACGTCCCCATCCGACGGATGAGGGTAAAAGTCCAAGAACACACCGACAAAATTCACTGGCTCCGGTGTGGCTTGAACCAGGGTCCTCTGAATTTAAAGTCCCCGTGCTATCCACTGCTTCAACAGGATGTATGCGCTCAAGCAGGATGACTGCATTAAAATACATACAACTAAAATGTTAATCCGTCATTAAGGAAGATTGGATCACAACGGTCTCTCTTATTTAGCAAGTTAGCATCAAGTTCATGTATGTTCCTGCAAGCCTTATATATGCCCAACTCATTGCTGTTTTGATAAACTTGGCAATTAATGCCTTGGGATAAAACAGGACAATTAAGAATACTCAGTACATATTATCTCATTTAAATAATATAACTTAATGTGACAATATAACATACATATAAGATAAAACAAATTAAACGCTTCCAGATAAGAATCGGTACCCAATGCATCGAGATAGATTACATTTAGTGATCACGGTTAGTTTGCTGATGTTTACTCTAAAAGCTATATCCGACATACAGGTGCTGCTGCAGTTAAAGTAGCTATCCCGCCAACAACAGCCACATTTTACAACATATGTACATCGTTTCTAAACCTACTGACCACGAGGTATATACATAACTTACATCGTTTGAGAATCAAAACTCTATTGATGCAATATAAAAAGCTTTAACCAGCCAGACAAAAAAATAATTGGTTAATTCATTTCGCACTTATTCAATCACGGGTATTATAAGAACCCATGAATAAACATATACTTTTAAGCGACACATATACATTATTATATGAGCTGAACACCTGGATAGAGTTTTGATAAACTGTTTTTGTAGTGTAATTTTGTCGTAATTAGGAAGGTTATTTTAAAATGTGTATAACAAACACCTAAAAATCAACAGTTAAACCGTAAAATGCCTTTTTTTTTTCTTTCTGTTTTTTTTGCAATTAGTTGAAAATGCAGTGGTCTACTTTGTGATTTTAGTTCGTGGATTTATTCAATATGCGATTTGTAAACATGGTTAAGTCTTCATAATGGAATACCTTATCAAAAGTCACATTCTCTGTATATTTCAGCTCGCTTAAAACGTTTAAAGTGGTTTTATGAAAAGTGTATAACTTCAAGCCATAAACTTGTCTCAAAGTGTTCTCATGTTTTAAGAAACAACTACAATTTCTTTATATAAATCTGTAAAACTGTGACCCCCATAGTGGCCATATTTGACCCCATTGTCGCCATTTGAACAAACTAGGTAGAGGATCATAAGCTTGTGGTACATGCGAACTATTATTTAGCTTTTGAAGTATCAGAGAAGCTGTTTGAATATGTTTTCCTATATAATTCAATGTTATAATGTGACCCCCGGGACAGGACCAAATTTGATTCCAGCCTTGATTCAAGGGACACCATTTAAATTATTTGGTACAGGACAATAATCTTAAGCTACATGTAGCTTATTAGACCTCTAGCTCTTGTAGTTTCAGAGAAGAAGATGTTTATAGACGTTCCTACATAACTCTATGTAAATATGTGACCCCCGGTACCGGGCGAAATTTGACAATAAGATCACCATTTGAACAAAATAAATTGGTAGAGATCGATACTCTTATGCTACATGCATCGTATTAAACCTCTAGCTCTTGTAGTGTCGGAAAAAGAATATTTTATGGACTTTCCTATATAACTCTTTGTAAAACTTTGACCCCAGAACCGGGCCATAGTTGGACACAGAGTCACGATTTGAACAAAATTGGTAGAGAACTATAAGCTTATACAATATGCAAAATAGTAGACCTCTGGCTTTTGTTTTTTTCAGAGAAGAGATTTTAAAGATGTTTCTATATGACTCTATGTAAATATATGACACCTGGGGCGGAGCCAGATATGACCCCAGGGTCAACATTTTAACAAACTTGCTAGTGGACCATAAGCTTATGCTTTATGCATAATATGGGACCTCTAGCTTTTACAGTTTTAGAGAAAATTATTTATTTTTAAAGATATTCTATATAACTCTATGAAAAATGTTTACCCCCGGGGCTGGGCCATATTTGACCCGGCTGGGCCATATTTGACCCTGGGATCACCATTTTATAAATACTTGGTAGAGGACTCTTAATGTATAATACATGCAAAATATTAGACCTGTAGTTCCATCTAGCTTCAGCGAAAACGATTTTTTTAAAGAAACAAGAGTTTTTCTTAAAAGTGGGAGATAACTCTAATAACAAGTTTCAAGTTTCAAGTTTTATTTCATAAGCTGGGCCCAACTGGGCATGAGCATTAACAAACACAAATGAAAATAACATCAATAACAATATTTACAAAGTTGAATCATAACATAGAATATAAACACAAAATAATTTCAATTCAAGATAAAATGACTAGATGGAATGAGTTTCGTATATTAATACTGAGTAATAAATGTAAAATTAATAGGGGAAGGTGAAAAATAGTTACTTAAATTTATCAACAGGAATCAGCTACCCTGTTCACACTGCTATCATGGATTTTTTTGTTTCTCTACAAGGTACTCAATAACATGGTACTAGTAAGAATTTGTCCCTTGAGATGGTAACAAAAAAGTGTACTGTATGGCTCACGGTCCAATAACTTTGATTTCAGGAAAATAAGAGTTCTTAGACTCTGGATAGGCATCTATTTCATTTTGCATATTTGTTGTCGATTGATTTATGATGAATAGTATTTTTGAAGAATTAACTATATAAGGTGTAGCACACCCATTGCAACACAGGAAGTGTCGGATAATGGCGTCAATAAATAATTCTGATTTCTTTTTGTAAAAAAAGGCATTTTCACTAATTTAAAGTTCTATTTTTGGTTTATATCACATTGTTGATCTATTTGTTACATTTTTCAAGCATTGCCATGTTAAAATTGTGAGTTTTTAATTTATTTTGCTTATATGGAAATGAGTGTATGAATACAATATTATGGCATCTCAGTGTTTATGTTTTTAAAGGGACCATTCATTCATGAGACAAGTTCTTTCTTAGAAGATACATGACCCCCATTTTTCTGTGGATTTTTTGGCAGCATATGTGTCATTTGTGATGAGAATGTAAGTTATTCATTTTTAATTTGGGCCCAGATATGAATGACAACATGGCATTTAAATTTTAATTCACACACAACTCAATGCAGCAATCAATGGGTGTGTTACACCTATAATAATACGCTGTCTGTGCATATCGCTACCTATATTTTATTTACTTTTATATTTATATCATACATTATAAGTAGATGGTTAAAGGGAGATAATTGCAATTCATGACATATATTATAAACCATTGTTTCATACTGTATTCAAACGTTACTTCTGTGTTTTGTTTCAGGTTACAAGTGTTGTAATAAAAAGTAAAATGAATCTGTGTTGTAATAAAAAGTAAAGTGAATCTGAATGAAATGTGTTCTTTTTCGAGACTGTATGTAAATATACTATCCCAGTAAGTTAGTATTATTTTGATTTCATAAATTCCATGTTTTCAATTAAGTAAGCATTCGATAGTAAGAGTAGGGTTAACAGTCGGGGTTTTAGTATGAAACTCATGCTTCCCTACTATTTTGAAAACCTCTATTTATAGAGGTACAACAACATTAAAAAATAATACACGGAATAGCCGTTACATTTCTTCAGAAGAACACTATATGGATAGTGTTCGCCGGTGTAGAATTGTTTATTTGTATGGTGTTTTACGTCATTTTCAACACTTGTATATGACCATAGATCTACATACCTGTATATCCATGATATGACAGTTCATTTTTTATCATTGTCATTCAAGGTCTTCATCATGACACCGCATATGCAAACGTGGATTCATCGTAAATGGAGTGTTTACTATAGAATTTGCAGCAGCTCTGCTGTTCTGCAGGTAAGAAGGTTCTAGGCTTATTTTCCATATTTTATCTTGATGTTATCATGTAAATGCAGGATCTAGGCCCATTCTCCATATTTTATCTTGATGTAAATGCAGGATGAGCCTGGCACGTTCATTCCTGTTAGGCGCCATATAACCTTCCATGTGTTGGAGCGCCTTGAAACCCAATTCAATTCAATTCCTTCGGAAGAGCTATCTTTGTAATTGTACAATCTCATTAAAACTAGACCCTTTATCACGCTACAATATTCTACACTACTAAGGCTAAGCCGATAGCGTAATTAGGATATGATTTTAATGAGATTGCATCTTCCACTGCAGGAAAATATACGGAAAAAAGAAACGCAACTCAGGAATTTCCGCTATATATAAACTGTATTGTGAAGACAGAGTTGCAGATAGCAACGTGTGCTGTTGAGTACACCTTCCTGAATGCATAGCCGACAAGACCCAGTGGATGTCAAGAGTGAGATGGGGTTCCAAGGGGATGGTTGTTCCTTGGGTTGGGGGTCAAGGTTGAGGTAGAGCGGGGGCGCAGGGATTCCGAGACGGTCTGTGGTAGGAATGATCATACAATTTAATAGAATTTATTTGTCACAAATAATTATTTGTCTTGTTTTTTTAACTCACATTTAAACGCGCATTTCTACGTCCCAGAAAAAAGAAAATTGTGCATTTCTGGGTGGAGAAATTGGATAGGTGAACTATATTTTATAAAAAAAAAAAGTCGCCAACAAGAACAAATTAAGAAACTTTTCAGAAAGTATGTGTGTGAGCGTGATTTAATACAAAAATGCGTGTGTCCGAGACTCGACAGGTATGTGAATGTTGAAGTTCGCTTTGACAAATTGAGCCATTTCGGTAGTGTATTTAATAAATGTAAAGAGATTGCATCATTCGTGTAGGCGTCATATACCTGCACATAATCGTCGAAAGAGTGTGCTGCAGTATATATAAATACTATTAGATACAAATGTTTTTGTGCTGGTGCCCATACAACTCACGACACACAGCGATCTTGAATTGTGCAAAAACTCTCGGCATCCCGTTAGTTTTTCTACATTTTGCATTTGTTCAATCATTACTATTAATTATAAGAATAGCATAAAGCAAATTGATTTTGCATACTACGTTACTAAATGTTGATGAGGTATACAACACAAAAACAAATACTCATTTTTATCCTTGGATTTTGACCCTAAAAGAAAAAAGCGTATACTGCCAAACTCAGTTGCATTCTACATACATGTTTCGTAAGGTCAAATAGATTCACACATTCCAACCTTGACCTCTGACCGAATGGCCTCATGTTATAAAAGTCAGAAGATATCTTGACAATTCATACTTAATAAGTTTCATGAATATATGCCATATTAAACTCTGCAGTTCTGCTGTTAAGAAGGTTCTAGGCCCATTCTCCATATAAATGGAGGATAGTTAGAGTACACCATTTATTCTGACAAGCCAACCAAACTATTTCATTGACAATAGTTAAATTGATTATTTCATGAAGCCGAGTTTAGTGCATATGTAAACTGAATATGCAACTGAAACACATGTTTTTTCTCTTATTTGAATTTACACCCATAGTTCTTCCACATCGCCTCCAGTCCCTTTAACCCTTTAGCCTCCATTTTCCAAATGTCGTCTGCTAAAATTTGAATTCAAACCTTCCGATAATATGTTTTATATAGTGTGATGGAAAACATTTTTAATGAGTGGCGAACAGTATAAACCCTGATCAGCCTGCACATAGCGTGCGTGTTGATCTGGGCCTACACTGGTCGTAAGATTAATGTTTTCGACTGTGGCAGCGAAATGGTGAAGACAACAACAACTTGCACCTAAATTTTACAATTTTTCATGTAAAGGTTCTCTCGCAAGTGCAGTGGAATTTACTATAGGATTTAATTCGTTTTTTTATGAAGTTTATGCATTTGTAAACTTTGCCAAATTGAATAAAGTCTGAACAATAGAATAACTTGTATGAGTATAGCTCAATAAGAATAGTTACCCCTAGAACAGTTTATATATGCATGTGTAAGTATTTTGAAAATGATGTCACATGTTATGTTTTAGCCAACGGAATAACTTTAAACACAAATTTGCTTCTTTTTCTTCTCTTCTTCTTCTTCTACTTTAAACACAACTATGCTGCTTCTTCTTCTTCTTCTTCTTCATCTTCTTCTTCTTCTTTATAGTATGAAAACTCATAAGCTGTTATACTGTGCTGCACAGAGCTTTTAGTTATACTGCGCTGCACAGAGCTTTTAGTTATACTGCGCTGCACAGAGCTTTTAGTTAAACTGCACTGCACAAAGCTTTTAGTTATACTGCACTGCACTGAGCTTTTAGTTATACTGCGCTGCTCAGAGCTTTTAGTTAAAAAAAAAGAGCTAAACTAGAGAATCCCCTATTACCAGCTAGTCAGTCCACCAGTAATATGTAGGGGAGAAGAAACAAGAAAAAGAAAAGAAAAGTCTATACAAACTAAGAATGCAGCCCTTATTATTGGTGCAAATGTACCAAGTTAACACAATTCAATTTATATTTAAAAACAGGTTAAGACAATGCTAATTACTAAGGGTGGAAGTAAACGAAATAACAAGTTATTAAGAACTAATATTTTTTTATTGTTGTTTTTTTTAAATAAATTTTAATAAACATTTATAAAATACATGAATTAATTACAATAATGCATTCAAAAAGATAGCTTAATATCATTAAATTGCTATCAAAAAACCCATAAACAATTAGTTTTCAAAAGCTGTTAAACTTCCATAAATATTACTGAAAATACAAGCAAAGTGTATAACAACAAAAGGTATATAAAAAAAGAGATTTCAAAAGTACTAACATTACAGCAGATCATTTAAATAAGGTATCTATCAGTGAAACAGGCGTTCTTAGTGGTAATTAAAGTCATCACACAAAACATGGGAAATATAGGTCTCACTACTCAGATAGCTCCCTCGAAATCCACAGTAGGATAATTCCCTAAAAAGTAGTAGTTTCTTCGGTTTTAAATATTTTTAATAATTGATGACAGATATGTTTATTGTTGTTATATGTGCGATGAAGGCAGTTTGAAATTGGATGCGCAGCTATTAGACAAAACTGCCGCCAAAATATGACAGTTTTATGGGTGATGAAGAAGAGTAGGAATTCTGGTCCAAACTCTGGTGTCCACTCAAATTTAAATAATAAACCTGGTCAACGTACAAGATTAGGTAAGTTTTGTTTGGCAAATGACTGTGTTTCATAAAAATGTATCTTGTTCGGAATGGCCCAGTAAACTTTATTCATATAGGCCAACAAAGTAAAAATGTCCACATTATAATAATAAATTAACATACAGCAATGAAGAAGTTTGACTTAAATATAACATTACAATTATCATACAATATGGGTCATCTTTAAGAACTGATTCATCTTTTTGTCGGCGTTTATGAGGTTGGAAATGCCATTTTATTACCAGCGTTTTAAACCGCATAAATGCCGAAAAATGCGTATCAATACTTATACTTACAACATGTTCACGTTACTATGCCGCGTACCTTGGGAGAATTACAATAAAAGTGCAAGCGAGACGACTAGCATTAGCGTATTTTCAGACACTGAAATTGTCATTTTCCATGGCGACACATTGCCCAGCTCTGCCCTACTTGAAAAGTGAAGTTTATTCAAAATCAGATGCCATTCTTTGTCAATAATTTTTTAAAACTAAATGAAATTCGATTGGTTGCACATAATTATGCACACATGTGGCAAACAGAATCTAGGCATTCTGACTCGAAGATTCTATATTCACACAGGGGTAATTTATGTTGTCCTCCAATATAACATTGTAGAACATTCAGCGCTGAATCAAACCAGGGACCTCTTACATGCAAAGCGAGCCTGTTAACACATCTGTTTCAGCAGGGTATCAAACCCATAACCTCTCTTACATGTGAAGCGAGCACTCCACCAGCTTCAGCAGACAATCAAACCTTGAACATATGAAACCAGCACACTCTAGCACAAATGCCATAAAAGCCAGTTGCAGAAAGTTATAAAACTAATGCCAGTTACGACCACTGCCACTTAGTGACATTCACTGCTATTCAATGTATCCTTTTGTATATTAGCCACGGCACAACCAAAAGTGCTCATCACGGTGGGTAACTCCTGGCCTTCCACCCACAGTTGTCTCCCATTCTCCTCCTTCAACCAGCATAATCCCGCCATCCAACTTTTATCATCTTCCCCACCCACTATCAGTATGTTGCCGCCATATTTAACGACTCCAGCCCCGCAAAGAGCGTTAGGGAGCTCGGGCCCCGTGGACCATGTGTGGGTGTTGGGGTCGAATATTTCCACCGAGCTGACACAGAATTCGGGTAAAAATTCACGCTTCCACTTGTCACTGATCTGACCATTTCCACCTGCAGAAAAAAACAAACATCTTAAGATTTATTTTTAAAAGCTATCTTTCCAGTCTATTGTAATGGAGGTGGTTGGGGTGGGTGGGGAGTGGTGTAGAGAATTTTTGTATATATAACAGTAATTGTATTCATGATGAGGTCCATGAAGTAAACATATTAAACACACAGAATCAGTTTTTTTATTAGTGTTTTTGTTTTACAAACAATACAAATTAAATCAAAGAGTTATGATTACTTGATTGTTTTCTTCATAAAATGAATTATAAAGCTGTACCTTTTATAAATATTCTACATAGCAATGCTTTCAAAGAAAAAAATGTGTAATCGGGCCTCAACTGTTTTATGAATACACACTTGGGGTGATTAGTCAATGAGCTTGTTAAGCTGTAAATAAGCAAGATTTTTGTACTTTTTTAAAACCAGGTAGCTTTGGGAAGTAAGTCTGTAAGAAAACATGTCACATAATTTCTTTCTTTTAAGATGGTCAATAACAACCTTCTTTTGGCTCAACAGACATGACTTGCAAACTGGGTCTTAACGATATCTACAACAAATAATAGTGTTGGGGATTATTGAACATTCATGATTGATCATCAGAATTTGTAACCATTTTACACCAGCTTATGCCTCTTTTCCAACTACTGTGAAGAAAAAAAGTTCTGGTCATAAAGCGGGAATGTCTATTGAGCCGCAGCCAGGGGTAGAATTTAACTTTATCAACACTTGCTTTTTTTTTGCGGGTGCCAATATTTAAAGGGACACTGTCCGTAAGTAAGCAGATATTCAGCATAACCAAATGACTGTCTGACTTTTATTCAGTGAAATGTATACATGAAAACATGAGGATAGACCCTAAGAAGTATGTAGGAATACATTTGTGAGTTTGAAAAAAAAAAGTTTTTAATTATTATATGTAAATAAAGTGGGACCCACAATATTTATCTTTTCTGCGATCACGTGACTTCCATTAGCGCATTAGGTTTTCACCATAGTATGTATTGCGTAATATGTATAGCCCGCTTAGCTCAGTCGGGAGTGATGTCTGACTACTTTACGCTCACGCACACTATTATTACTGCGAGTGTAAAGAAAAGGTAATTTTAGTTTGGGCTGCGAGTTCAAATGCACAAAGTGGATTTTCTTTTTTTTTGTACCGCGATTGAATTCCGTTAAACAATCTTGCTTTTAATTAGTAAATATTGAATAATGTTTAGTGTGTAATGTTTGCGAACATAATTATTGTGTGTTTTATAAGCTAAAAGTTACGGACAGTGTCCCTTTAACTTGCAAAATTGCATTCTGCACACTGACATTTCTGCCCATACACTACTAATATTAGATGGAGTTGTAGAAGACATTTCTGCCATACACTACTTATATTAGATGGTGTTGTAAAAGACAACTAATTCCCTTCGTTATTTGAGTAATCCATCAATCGCTAAATTTGTACAGAAAAGATGTACTCGCAGTTTTTTGCGAGTGCTAAAAATTTCTACTTGCATTTTCTCAAAATAACTCGCATTTTGCAAGTCTGCGAGTGCTAAATTTGAGCCCTGGCAGCATTTAACAATTGCAGTGACGTAAGAATTTAATGCTTAATTCTCTGATTATTGACATCAACTCTGCCTCTCTCAATAGTTCACTGCTGTGGGATAATAGTCATTCCCTAGGATGAATAGTTTTTACCCCGGACCTCAACAAAAATAGAGAGTTGAACATAATATGTCCACAGGGCGACAGGTTACAATACAGCAATGGCTCACCTATGACATAAACTTTACCATGATGCACCACACTTCCTGCCAGTACCCGGCCAACTGTCATGGGAGGTAACTCTAGCCAACTGTCATCATTAGGATCATATCTGACAAAATATGGAAAATATTTATTTAATAAAAACATGAATTACAGTACATTACATATTTGTCTGTGATTTGTATAGGAAATACTGGGAATAGAAAAGCTATATCTACTCGTTTGCTCTACTGGGAAGTATCTCCCAGTGGGAGATATTTCCCAGTACGGAACAGTGCTCGGCCTTTTCCGTCAGTGGCGGGAACGCCAAATGACATTCAGATTGTTTTACGGACGTCGTCGTCAGATTCCGCCACTAGGGAATAACGATTACGGAAATTAACGAAGAGTTCCGGTTCCACTTGTTTTGTTTGTATGACGTATCGTCGTCTTGATTAAGGCGTGAATCATTAGAAATATTAATAAAATATTGTTTTAAATTATGTAATATATAGTTTAATGACCAGTGTTTTTGAGATACTGAAAATATCTCCCTCTGTAGAGAAATGGCCCCGATATAAGAACTCGTGCTCCGCACTCATTGTTTTTTATATTTTTTCTGCATATATTTCCAGGTTGTGAGTATATAATAAATAGAATATTTGTTGGTTTGTCGTGAATATAGGATTTATATTCATCTCAAAGTGAGAAAACTCAAATATTTTCACTCGTGCTAAAGCACTCATGAAAATATAATTTTTCTCACTTCTCTATTCACTCAAAACAAACAAATATCCTCTATTTATCACATAACTCATGGTGTGGGAGTGGAATAACACCATTCTAAATTTGCCATATAAAACTAGTTATTTAAGTATACAAATAAGCTTAGTATGCGCTGTCAAAAAAATTGATAATGATTATGATCCAATTCCCACGGTTTATATCGGTTCCGCGTGTTAAAGCGACAAGCAAAATGCAATGAAAGTCGATATATGAGTTATGTGATAAATAGAATCTAACATTCGTTCTCATTCATTATTAAATTTATTAAACTCATTAGCAACAAGAGGTCAATGACTTTGAAGCTCTGCTGATAGGTTTTTGATAGCTAGATCAGCATTCCTGTGAAGTTTCATGAAAATCCGTCAAGTAGTTTCAGAGGAGTAGTCGCTACAAGTTTTCATCATATAACTCTTGTAAACAAAGATGGCCACTGGCGGCCATGTTTAATGTCAAATCAAAATAATTTTTGACAAGGATCAACATCATGTCATACTGATCATTTTAGAAAAAGTTCCATATCAATATCACTTATAGTTTTCAAGAAGTAGTCGCTACAAACTTGTATTTTGAAAATCTATTTTAAGCCATGGATGCCATCTTGAATTTCCGGCCGACCTGAAATTTTGCTAGGATCAATTAGACATCAAGAGCAACATTCCTGTGAAGTTTCATGAAAATCCGTCAAGTAGTTACAGAGGAGTAGTCGCTACAAGTTTTTACCAGACAACTCTATGTAAACAAAGATGGCCACTGACAGCCATGTTTAACATCGAATCAAAACGATTTTCGACAAGAATCAACACCATGTCATGCTGATCATTTTAGAAATAGTCCCATATCAATATCACTTATAGTTGTCAAGAAGTAGTCGCTACAAACTTGTTTTTTTGAAAATCTATTTTTAGCCGTGGCGGCCATCTTGAAATTCCGGCCGAACTGAAGTTTTGCTAAGATCAATAAGACATCAAGAGCAACATGTTTGTGAAGTTTCATGAAAATCTGTCAAGTAGTTTCAGAGGAGTAGTTGCTACAAGTTTTCATTATACAACTCTATGTAAATAAAGATGGCCGCTGGCGGCCATGTTCAACGTCGCATCAAAATAATTTTCGACAAGGATCAACGTCATTCCATACTGATCATTTTAGAAAACGTCCCATAGTAATATCACTTACAGTTTTCAAGAAATACTCGCTACAAACTTGTTTTTTGAAAATCTATTTTTAGGCGTGGTGGCCATCTTGAATTTCCGGCCGACCTGAAGTTTTGCTAAGATCAATTAGACATCAAGAGCAACATTCGTGTGAAGTTTCATGGAAATCTGTCGAGTAGTTTCAGAGGAGTAGTCGCTACAAATTTTTACTAAATAACTCTTATGTAAACAAATATGGCCGCTGGCATCCATGTTTAACGTCGAATCAAAACGATTTTCGATATCATTTTGCCAACTCGTTTAATAAATTCAATAATGAATGAGTACTAATGCATTATCCTCTATATCTCCACTGTATGTTAATAACAAACCATACCTATATGCAGAGTTGACAACATCATTGAATCCCTCACCTCCGAACACGAACAGTTTCCCTTTAAGACTTACGGAGGTTGTAAATCTTAACGGCTGGGGTAACGGGGCCACCAACGTCCACATGTTGTTGTGGGGGTCGTAACGCTCGACAGTTCTCAAGATTTCTGTACCATCCTGCCCACCTATAGCATATGCAAACCTGGAATAATTAAATACTCATTACTGATCACATAATATGGCTTATGGGAGCGTATTAACCAAATATAGGCTGAATTCAAATTTAGACCGGAGCAATACGGCGCTAACACCATATTTTGATTGATACATTTTTCACCCTTTTGGAAATGGTACCGGTACCCAGTCATTTGGGAAAATTCGCATTGCTTAGCGGGAATTTTTCCCTATTAAACAAAAGCAATATTGTATACTTAAAATACTTTGCAAACACGTTACCATGTATACATTCTCTTATAGCATGTCATTATCCTCAATTAAAAGAATATATGTTCCCCCTTCTTCTGTATAAACTGTTTATACTCTAATAAAATTAGATATTAATTTAACTAAATATTAAAAAAATAATAATTATTTTTTGTATTTTTTTTTTGATGGGAAAAAACAAACTTTTTCCATTGGGAATGGTACTGTTTTTCTGTACCACTTATATAAGGGAAAAAAACACTGTTTTATCACGAATTCGAACATTTTTAAAATAGTAAAACGTTACTGTTACAAAACATTATATTACATTACATTACTTTACTTAAAGTCCCTATCCCACCATCAACAGGCAAATTTACAACACATGTACACCGTTTCTAAACCTACTGATGACAAGGTATATATATATAACTTGCACATTTTGAGAATCCAAACTCTGTAGACACAGTATAAACGGCTTTAACTAGCCAGACCAAACCCCAAAACTAGAGCATCAAATTCATTTTACACATATTTAATCACTGGTATGTTAAGAACACGTAAATAAACCTATACTTTTAATCGGCACATATACATTATTATATGACTTGAACACCTGGAGCAAGTTTTGATCAATGGTTTTCTTGTGTAATTTTTCCGTTTTCTGGCGGGTTAGTTTCTTCAATATTACATCACATAAAGTAACATAACATAACGTTACTGTTACTTTATATTATATTACAATAACATTGCCTTACAATTCTTAACGTTACATTACACAACACTACATATAACACTATTACGCTACATTACGTTACATAATGTTAATTTATGATCCAGTATAAAATTAATAGTGTGACGATCACTGTCAAATCTAAAGTGTACGTGTGTACAGACAACATTACATAACACTACATTACCTAACGTTCCATTATGCTGGATTACATAACATTCAATAAGGTTAGGTTACGTAACGTTACATTGCATAATGTTCCATTATGTTAGATTAAGTAAAGTTACATTACATAATGTTCCATTACACATTACATTACATAGCATTCCATTACGTTAGATTACTAATGTTACATTACATAATGTTCCATTACACGTTACATTACATAATGTTCCATTACGTTAGATTAATTATGTTCCATTACAGGTTACATTACATAACATTCCATTACGTTAGATTAATTATGTTCCATTACAGGTTACATTACATAACATTCCATTACGTTAGATTACTAATGTTCCATTACACGTTACATTACATAATGTTCCATTACGTTAGATTAATTATGTTCCATTACACGTTCCATTACATAACATTCCATTACGTTAGATTAATTATGTTCCATTACACGTTATATTACATAATGTTCCATTACTTTAGATTAATTATGTTCCATTACAGGTTACATTACATAATGTTCCATTACGTTAGATTAATTATGTTCCACTACACGTTACATTACATAATGTTCCATTACGTTAGATTAATTATGTTACATTACATAATGTTCCATTACACGTTACATTACATAATGTTCCATTACGTTAGATTAATTATGTTACATTACATAATGTTCCATTACACGTTACATTACATTATGTTCCATTACGTTAGATTAATTATGTTCCATTACACGTTACATTACATAACATTCCATTACGTTAGATTAATTATGTTCCATTACAGGTTACATTACATAATGTTCCATTACGTTAGATTACTAATGTTACATTAAGTAATGTTCCATTACACGTTACATTACATAATGTTCCATTACGTAAGATTACTTATGTTACATTACAAAATGTTCCATTACACGTTACATTACATAATGTTCCATTACGTTAGATTACTAACGTTACATTACATAATGTTACATTACACGTTACATTACATAATGTTCCATTACATTAGATTACTAATGTTACATTACATAATGTTCCATTACACGTTACATTACATAATGTTTTATTATGTTAGATTAATTATGTTCCATTACACGTTACATTACATAACATTCCATTACGTTAGATTAATTATGTTACATTACATAATGTTCCATTACACGTTACATTACATAATGTTCCATTACGTTAGATTAATTATGTTACATTACATAATGTTCCATTACACGTTACATTACATTATGTTCCATTACGTTAGATTAATTATGTTCCATTACACGTTACATTACATAACATTCCATTACGTTAGATTAATTATGTTCCATTACAGGTTACATTACATAATGTTCCATTACGTTAGATTACTAATGTTACATTAAGTAATGTTCCATTACACGTTACATTACATAATGTTCCATTACGTAAGATTACTTATGTTACATTACAAAATGTTCCATTACACGTTACATTACATAATGTTCCATTACGTTAGATTACTAACGTTACATTACATAATGTTACATTACACGTTACATTACATAATGTTCCATTACATTAGATTACTAATGTTACATTACATAATGTTCCATTACACGTTACATTACATAATGTTTTATTATGTTAGATTAATTATGTTCCATTACACGTTACATTACATAACATTCCATTACGTTAGATAAATTATGTTACATTACATAATGTTCCATTACGTTAGATTAATTATGTTCCATTACACGTTACATTACATAATGTTCCATTACGTTAGATTAATTATGTTACATTACATAATGTTCCATTACACGTTACATTACATAATGTTCCATTACGTTAGATTAATTATGTTCCATTACACGTTACATTACATAACATTCAAGTACGTTAGATTAATTATGTTACATTACATAATGTTCCATTACACGTTACATTACATAATGTTCCATTACGTTAGATTAATTATGTTCCATTACACGTTACATTACATAACATTCCGTTAGATTAATTATGTTCCATTACAGGTTACATTACATAATGTTCCATTACGTTAGATTAATTATGTTACATTACATAATTTTCCATTACACGTTACATTACATAATGTTCCATTACGTTAGATTACTAATGTTACATTACATAATGTTCCATTACACGTTACATTACATAATGTTCCATTACGTTAGATTAATTATGTTCCATTACACGTTACATTACATTATGTTCCATTACGTTAGATTAATTATGTTCCATTACACGTTACATTACATAACATTCCATTACCTTAGATTACTAATGTTACATTAAGTAATGTACCATTACACGTTACATTACATAAGCTTACATAATGTTACATTACATAATGTTCCTTTATGTTAGATAAAATAACGTTACATCATGTTAAGTAACAGTATTAAATTAATTGTTTTGATATACATTATGGCACAATTATGGCATTGTTGTAAACTCCAGGGGCAGAACTAACCCATCAACAATGGTGAGACTAAACATGGACCGCGACATTATCATCTTGGCCTTCGTCACCCAGGTGGCTGACGTCTGGTCATAGATGTATAAATTATTGGACACCCCTTCTGTGGTGATGGAGCCGCGGTAGTTGATCTTTCTTATCGACCCTCCTGCAAGATAGATCTGGTTATCTCCAGATATTGCACAGCCTGAAAAAGTGAATACGAACCTTCGTTTGTGATATTTTTTATCGACCCTTCACAGTATAGTGCTATTTAGAGCCGCCCTAGAGAGAAGGAAAGGATACATAGGAAATTGCTTCCTGCTCTATTCTTACTAACAATCTACTGAATAGATTCCTGTGGTTCTATAACTTGCCAGATACATGGGACAGTGTATGTATCCATCCAACGGTTGAGGCTAAGGGAAAGTGTCTTGCCCAAGAACACACTGACGAAACTCAGTGGTGATGGCGAGGCTTGAACCTCAATGATTGAAACTTGGTATTTATGATCAACTATCTTTCAAGACCAGGGGTATTCAGGCTCTGTGGGATTTACACAGGCTGCTTCTCCAGTATTGGGCAGAAGGACCTTGATTCTGTTACATACCTGGTGTATACTGGCTCTGTGGGAGTTTACACAGGAAGGCTACTTCTCCAGTATTGGGCAGAAGGACCATGATACTGTTACATACCAGGGGTATTCAGGCTCTGTGGGAGTTTACACAGGAAGGCTACTTCTCCAGTATTGGGCAGAAGGACCTCGATACCGTTACATACCTGGTGTATACAGGCTCTGTGGAAGTTTACACAGTAAGGCTACTTCTCCAGTATTGGGCAGAAGGACCATGATACAGTTACATACCTGGTGTATACAGGCTCTGTGGGAGTTTACACAGGAAGGCTACTTCTCCAGTATTGGGCAGAAGGACCATGATACTGTTACATACCTGGTGTATACAGGCTCTGTGGGAGTTTACACAGGAAGGCTACTTCTCCAGTATTGGGCAGAAGGACCATGATACTGTTATTTACCTGGGGTATACAGGCTCTGTGGGAGTTTACACAGGAAGGCTACTTCTCCAGTATTGGGCAGAAGGACCTCGATACTGTTACATACCTGGTGTATACTGGCTCTGTGGGAGTTTACACAGGAAGGCTACTTCTCCAGTATTGGGCAGAAGGACCTCGATACTGTTACATACCTGGTGTATACAGGCTCTGTGGGAGTTTACACAGGAAGGCTACTTCTCCATTACTGGGCAGAAGGACCTCGATACTGTTACATACCTGGTGTATACAGGCTCTGTGGGAATTTACACAGGAAGACGACTTCTTCATTATTGGGCAGAAGGACCTCGATACTGTTACATACCTGGTGTATACTGGCTCTGTGGGAGTTTACACAGGAAGGCTACTTCTCCAGTATTGGGCAGAAGGACCTCGATACTGTTACATACCTGGTGTATACTGGCTCTGTGGGAGTTTACACAGGAAGGCTACTTCTCCAGTATTGGGGAGAAGGACCTCGATACTGTTACATACCTGGTGTATACTGGCTCTGAGGGGGTTTACACAGGAAGGCTACTTCTCCAGTATTGGGCAGAAGGACCTCGATACTGTTACATACCAGGGGTATTCAGGCTCTGTGGGAGTTTACAGAGGAAGTTCACTTCTCCATTATTGGGCAGAAGGACCTCGATACTGTTACATACCTGGTGTATACAGGCTCTGTGGGAGTTTACACAGGAAGGCTACTTCTCCAGTATTGGGCAGAAGGACCATGATACTGTTACATACCAGGGGTATTCAGGCTCTGTGGGAGTTTACACAGGAAGGCTACTTCTCCAGTATTGGGCAGAAGGACCTCGATACCGTTACATACCTGGTGTATACAGGCTCTGTGGAAGTTTACACAGTAAGGCTACTTCTCCAGTATTGGGCAGAAGGACCATGATACAGTTACATACCTGGTGTATACAGGCTCTGTGGGAGTTTACACAGGAAGGCTACTTCTCCAGTATTGGGCAGAAGGACCATGATACTGTTACATACCTGGTGTATACAGGCTCTGTGGGAGTTTACACAGGAAGGCTACTTCTCCAGTATTGGGCAGAAGGACCATGATACAGTTACATACCTGGTGTATAAAGGCTCTGTGGGAGTTTACACAGGAAGGCTACTTCTCCAGTATTGGGCAGAAGGACCATGATACTGTTACATACCTGGTGTATACAGGCTCTGTGGGAGTTTACACAGGAAGGCTACTTCTCCAGTATTGGGCAGAAGGACCATGATACTGTTATTTACCTGGGGTATACAGGCTCTGTGGGAGTTTACACAGGAAGGCTACTTCTCCAGTATTGGGCAGAAGTACCTCGATACTGTTACATATCTGGTGTATACAGGCTCTGTGGGAGTTTACACAGGAAGGCTACTTCTCCAGTATTGGGCAGAAGGACCTCGAGACTGTTACATACCTGGGGTATACAGGCTCTGTGGGAGTTTACACAGGAAGGCTACTTCTCCAGTATTGGGCAGAAGGACCATGATACTGTTACATACCAGGGGTATTCAGGCTCTGTGGGAGTTTACACAGGAAGGCTACTTCTCCATTATTGGGCAGAAGGACCTCGATACTGTTACATACCTGGTGTATACAGGCTCTGTGGGAGTTTACACAGGAAGGCTACTTCTCCAGTATTGGGCAGAAGGACCTCGAGACTGTTACATACCTGGGGTATACAGGCTCTGTGGGAGTTTACACAGGAAGGCTACTTCTCCAGTATTGGGCAGAAGGACCATGATACTGTTACATACCAGGGGTATTCAGGCTCTGTGGGAGTTTACACAGGAAGGCTACTTCTCCATTATTGGGCAGAAGGACCTCGATACTGTTACATACCTGGTGTATACAGGCTCTGTGGGAGTTTACACAGGAAGGCTACTTCTCCAGTATTGGGCAGAAGGACCTCGATACTGTTACATACCTGGTGTATACAGGCTCTGTGGGAGTTTACACAGGAAGGCTACTTCTCCAGTATTGGGCAGAAGGACCTCGATACTGTTACATACCTGGTGTATACAGGCTCTGTGGGAGTTTACACAGGAAGGCTACTTCTCCAGTATTGGGCAGAAGGACCTCGATACTGTTACATACCTGGTGTATACAGGCTCTGTGGGAGTTTACACACGAAGGCTACTTCTCCAGTATTGGGCAGAAGGACCTCGATACTGTTACATACCTGGTGTATACAGGCTCTGTGGGAGTTCACACAGGAAGGCTACTTCTCCAGTATTGGGCAGAAGGACCTCGATACCGTTACATACCTGGTGTATACAGGCTCTGTTGGAATTTACATAGAAAGGCTACTTCTCCATTATTGGGCAGGAAGACCTCGAGACTGTTACATACCTGGTGTATACAGGCTCTGTGGGAGTTTACACAGGAAGGCTACTTCTCCGGTATTGGGAAGAAGGACCTCGATACTGTTAAACTTTTTGAGCGAATCTTCTGTGTAAGGGTTGGCGATGATCATCACACACCTCTCGTATTGCATTCCCTTGCGCGGCATCAGATTGAGATCCATCTCTTGATGTCGGTCTCTGAAATATATCAATAATGAAAGTAACTAAATTGTCAGTTTAAAGGAGGTTGACTCCAGGATGCCCTTAAAATTAATCTTTCTCCAATTAAAAAAAGTTCATGCAGTTATTATGTTTAGACCCTTTAGGATAAAAAATATCATAAATTATTTGTCATTACGTGATCTGAGTATTAAAGGGACAATGTCCGTAACTTTTAGCTTATAAAACACACACTAATTATGTTCGCAAACATTACACACCAAACATTATTGAATATTTACTAACTAAAAGCAAGATTGTTTGACGGAATTCAATCGCGGTACAAAAAAAAAGCGAATACGCTTCGGGCGTTTGAACTCGCAGCCCAAACTAAAATTACACTCGTGGTAATAATAGTGAGCGTAAAGTAGGTCGACATCGCTCCTGACTGAGCTAACATACATACATAACGCACTACATACTACGGTGAAAACCTAATGCTCTAACGGAGGTCACATGATCGCAGAAAAGGTAAATATGGTGGGTCACACTTTATTTACAAATAATAATTAAAGCATTTTTTTTTTCAAACTCACGAATGTATTACTAGACTTCTTAGGGTCTATGCTCATGTTTTCATGTATACATTTCACTGAATAAAAGTCAGACGGTTATTTGGTTATGCTCAATATCTGCTTACGGACAGTGTCCCTTTAACTTTCATACCTCATCCAACCCCATCTCCAAGAAGCAAAAATGGGGTTGGCTGAGGAATGAAATAAAACCTTAATTTCCGCTTATTATAAAATTAAAACATTTAATAGGTAATTTTAAACAGGTTATCACATTTTTTTCAGTAAAACATGTACTGCTAAAAAGCTTAGTTAGGATAACAAAGACACTGAAAACTACCGTACTAGTTTTATTTAATTAGATGCAAGAAGGTTTAAATCCACGACACTGGATAATAAATCGAGCTGCTTATTTTAATGCTAGTTAAATATCTCATGATTGTGTACCTTGAATGCAACCATTTTGAACGACAGTGATAAAAATATATATCTATATAATTATACCGGTCATGGACTTCTTACAATCATTGACAATTAGCTTAGCTCCTCCTCTCTGTCATTGTGACATACATTGCAGACTAAAGCCTCTCTCATACCATGCTGGTATGTTCCTATCTTTAGCTTGTATAGTAAACATCATTTAACATAACACTGTGTCTCTCGACTCGTTAATATAGTATACTAGTAGAAACACCCACTCATTAATAATAATTCCAGAAGATATCACAATACCGTTATATACAATAATTTGGGGACATACTTACCTAAGCATGTGGTAATATTTAACATCGTCCAGAGTTTCGCGTAAGCTATCACATTCCTTAAGTAAAGAATTGCTATCAATTCTATCGCAGAAATAGTATGAACTAATGTTCGCGAATCTTATACATGTCATAACTTCCCCTAAATATTTTGTGCGCTCTTTTAGGTCATGTTGAACCCAATTTAAACACGCCTCATAAACTGTCTCTTCTTGCGACACCTCTATATTGTCATCTGCCATAATTTCAATAAGTTTGTCAGGAGGCAATGATAAGAATTCTTGATTTTGACAAAGTTGGGAAAACTGTTTGTTGATTATTTCTTTGGCTTTAGCCGCGAGAACACTACATTCGTGCGCGTTCGCAAAGAAGAACACGCCGATGCAGTTTGAAACCGTTATGTGGCGTCTCATAAAATCTGCACATCCAGTTCTCAAGGGAAGTAACTGGAATCTGTTAGCAGCCGAGAGTAAATGTTGGACAGTTTCCTCGGAGTGGGTTACCTCCCCTGTGTATATATAATCCAGTACAAGTTCCATTGTCTGACTGTCGATTTCTTGTAGAGTTATCTTCTCTTGGCGACTTTCAACCATGTCACTGGAAAACATGGCCATGAAGAATGGACTGGAGATTGCCAAAACATTCTTGTGGCAATAGAATTCCTTTTTGTCGACAACCAAAGTGATATCGACGAAATCTCTTTCCTTGTAAAGTTTGGAAAATCCTCGCAATAGGTTGGTTCCCCACTCACGATCTACAAATTTATTGTCAACAGCTTTGTCTAAGGAACCGGCTTCAGTGATCTGTAATAATTACATAAGTTCAGTTTTACATTTATAGTGTACAAAATGTAAAGATAAAAGTTAACACTTATTTTACATTGAGTACAGTTGAGTTACTAATAATACAGTAAGCTAACTCCAGAGATGTAGATAATTTTTGACTGCAATGAGTATTTACTCATCAGATTCAAAATGAATGAGTAAAGGGAACTCCTTCATAGTAAACACTTGCTTTAAATAGTTCATGCTTTCAAAATGAATGTGAATTAATACATTTTAAAAGAAACAACTTTTCTGATTAAATGGAAGTTAAGTAAACACAAAAGAATCACTGTATGAATGACCTTAATGTTAAGACAAACAATTTTCATCATGTAAACACTGAATAAACTGTTCCACTGGATGATAAATACAAATATAATACTCATTCTTTTTAAAAGTTATTAGTTTTTATATTAAGTTGATGAGTAATGATACTCACATTTTTAAAAACTGAGGGGTTTTGTAAAAATAGGTATGAGTAAAATACTAAATAACTCAGTTTATCTACAGCTCTGCTAACTTTGAAACATTAGTATAACTACGGTTATGTAACTCACAGTACAGTTATGTAACTCATGTAACTCACAGTACAGTTATGTAACTCATGTAACTCACAGTACAGTTATGTAACTCACAGTACAGTTATGTAACTCACAGTACAGTTATGTAACTCATGTAGCTCACAGTACAGTTATGTAACTCACAGTACAGTTATGTAACTCACAGTACAGTTATGTAACTCACAGTACAGTTATGTAACTCATGTAGCTCACAGTACAGTTATGTAACTCACAGTACAGTTATGTAACTCATGTAGCTCACAGTACAGTTATGTAACTCACAGTACAGTTATATAACTCAAGCAGAAGTATTGTTACTCAGGGGACATTTATGCAACTTACCAGGGGTGTAGTGTGACCTGTTTTCACATACTCCTAATACGAGTGTGTGACATTTAGGAATGGGTGCCCATCTTTCATAAGAGGGCTTGGGGGTCCTCCCCCAATATATATTTTTCTCGTACAAGAGATATTTGTCAGGAATACAAACATTTTATGCTGGCTAAAAAATGGTTACTTTCCACCCTTACTCCTTCATCCCCATGACCCTTCTGAATTTTACTGCATTTTTAAACTTCTTAGGATTTTTATTTTTTCGTTTCATTTTACCAAGTTACCCGGGAGTACAGGAGTATGCAACTGCTTACAATACAGAAATTTAACTTGGGGAACATGGCATACTCTCCTACTCACTGGAGTAACTTCGAAAAATATGGTAGGGGTTGGGGCGGGAGCGGTAGGGTGGAAAGAAAACCCTTCCCCTCTATTCACTTCATACCTCGTATTAGGAGAGTATGTTGAAAACAAGCCTCGCTAAGCCCTGGCATATACTTTATTATATGACCTAAACACCTGTACAGTTTTGATGAAAAGTTCTGTAGTGTAATTTTGCCATTAGACGGTTTAGTTTCTTCAAGCAATACTGAAGCGAATGGTGCTGTCAATGCCGGGTATGTAAACATGAAGCTTCTTCAAAAAGTCAAGCTTAAAGTGCTGACAAACCTGTGAAACTTGTGACAGCTGCGAGTCGTTGAGGGTTGAGATGATTGTGCCTGCACTATCCTCCATACTGCAGCAACGGCTGTTTATCGTCAAACTTAACAACTTCTTGAGAGCCAAAGAAGCTAGTCGTGGCATTCAGGGCATCTGAAATGATTTTTTTTTTATATCATGAGTATGTTATGCATTTCAGGCATGCTTGCATTGCCATGCTGGTAGTCATATACTTACCAATTACAGTAAAGGAACTTACAATATTAATCATATACTGAAAGGAAAAAGAAAACGATGGGAATTTCTGCTATATAATTAATGTATAATATGCTCCTGTTAAAGAGGCTCTACCTATATCTTTTTGTCCACTAGTTGATATAAACTTTACTTAATTATAAAGAGGACTATGAAAAAGGTAAATGGCAATAATTTCACCCCATGTAATATGCGTTTTGCTGGGGGGAAAACAGGATTGAAAAGATCGGATTTTTTGAAATTGTATTCGTAATCTTATTCGTTTACAATCGGAACTGCCTCGTTGGATTGGCGAAGAGTTCCGATCGATTCGTTTACTATCGGAACTGCCCCGAATAGTTTGTAATCGTATTGCGCATGTCCGTCAAAATCGTAAAAACTCGTAGTTCTCCAGCAGGAATAAACGGCAGGGCAGCATTTTATTCAAGATTTTGTTTTGATCATAATTAATAATTTACAGAACTGGAATACATGTTTCTTCTTAGAATACTCATAAAATAGCTTTGTATACATATAAATGCAGTAATATTGAGTATTTAATATTTTACATTAAAAATCACGTAGATATAGGTAGTGCCTCTTTAATCAAACTGAACTGGGCTACATCAGGCCTTGCCTTTAGGAAAGAAGATTAAAAATTGGAGCGCTGTGGTCTAGTGGTAGAGCGTTGGACCCATGATCCAAGACAAGACACTTTATCTGCATTGCTTAGTACTGGTTCTACCCAGGAAGACATCGAGAGTGATTCAAGTAAGTTATAGAGCTTTCGTTACAATCGATGTAAAATGAATTAGTTTAAACTAAACTAAAAAAAAAGCACATAGCACACCAATGTTTACCCCTCAAAGTTTATGAACAGAATGTGCATTTGACTCAAGCAGGTGAGCAAACAAAGGCTGTAAAATGTTGCAATCTCTTAACATTAATATAGTAATGAAATGGTTTGGATTTTCTAAGTGGAAATTCGTTATTTATGAATTTCGTGTAACAATTGTACTGGGATTAGGGTTCTCTAACTAGCCTGGAGTATCTCTGGAATATTACGTGGAAATAAGTGTATATTGTAGTGTTTTCTTTAATGTATCATAATCAAATGTGTGCTTGATGTTCCACTTCAGTATACATTAAAAGCATGTCTGTTAGCATTTAAAGAACAGGGTTAAGTATAAAAAAAAAAAATGGCCCCAGAGAAACTTTTCTGATCATATTATGCATTATGCTGCTCAGAGAGGTTTTATCACAAATTTCTAAATAATAAAGCATTTTTTGACAATAAAATTTGGCATGTAAATACATTAAACATTACTCCATACAGATATATCAAAATAATTATATAATTATATAATGTATTTTTCATACCTAACTGTCAAATTTTGAATTTGGTGCATCTATTAATAGCTGTACCTGTAAAAATAAGATCAGTGATTGGTCAGAGTGCTGAAACCTTTATCTTGAAGCAGACAAAATACTGACTGGCTACAGTGTATACAAAATGACGGTAGGCACTACCTAACGCTGGGTTTTAACAACCAATTATATTTAAATTACTTATCAGTTATAATGCCTGTACTGTCAGACAAGTTTTACCTGTGCAAAACGTGATACTAAAAACCTCCAATTCTAGATTTCAGCTTCAGGCCATTTAATTTGTTTTTAATAATTAGATATTACAATGTTATAGATTACAGCCAAAGGCAATAACAGTATCCAAATAAGTTTTTTTCTAAAAGCGTAATAGACTCTTACATAATTAAGGGGTTAATGCGAAACTATTTTCTTTTGTTCTTTATTAATATATGGTTACACATGTATACAGCAACTTTAGTAATTAAAATTGTAACTAATGGAAAGTAGCGACACGACCAAATCACCTTTATTATTGAGAGTTCATAAAAACTTGAATAAGGGTGAAAGAATTATCAAAATCGGATGATAAACAAAGAAGGTATGATCATTTGAAGTTTCTGTTGGAACGGAACGGAAGTGGCCATTTTGAGAGCTATATGACATCACGGTTCTAAATGACCATATATGGAATATCTATAAATATGAAAATTTACTGATTTATAGGGAAAAAATGACAACATCAATAATGCTTTATATGACCGGTAATGTTTTTTTCATTAATTTGCCGTGATTTTCCTTTGTTTTAAATGATATTTATCAATATTCCATATATGGTAATATGGAACTATGATTCATAGTTCTCAAAATGGCGGCTCCCATATCCATTTTAGAACAACCTTTAAATGGTCATCAATATCGTATTTGTTTATCAAATGATTTTGATAATTCTTTCACCTTTTCCCAAGTTTTTCCGAACTCTCAATAATAGAGTTTGTTTGGCTGTGTCGCTACATTCCCTTTAAGCAAATACCACACATAATTTTCATATATTATTGAAAAAAATAATATATTATATACATATTTTTCACATCATTATATTTGTTGTGCATCAAATGTACTAGTCAATAAAACCTTACATGTAACGGTTTTTAAAAAATCAGCAATATTGCCACATAGGTGGTCAGCAATACTACCACATAGGTGGTCAGCAATACTACCACATAGGTGGTCAGCAATATTGCCACATAGGTGGTCAGCAATATTGCCACATAGGTGGTCAGCAATACTACCACATAGGTGGTCAGCAATACTACCACATAGGTGGTCAGCAATATTGCCACATAGGTGGCTCAAATCTTATGTCAACTACGATCAACTTTACCGAATATTCTTCAAGTCAACAAAAACTTTTTAACATTGACGATATTTATAATGTCTAAGCAGATAATAATATATTAGTTTGCTTTTTTAAACGGCTAAAAACAACACAATATGGCCTCACCATCTGTTCTAATACAATTTTTTTTATATAAGGCAGGTCTTGTGACGGACGATGCGTAGGTATTGATTTAAAACACAAGTCAATAGGGCTCGATCTTAGATATAGTATGTTCTAAAAATAAACTGAAACGGTCAATGATTTCGGACAAACGGTTCATTACTTACACAGTATATATACAATAGGTTTATTTTGTCGGACAATGTATTGAGAGGTTTACACAGTATGTGACGTCATTGAGCTTTAGCCCAGATATATCCTCAACTTCCGATGGGTTGAGATATTCAGGTGAAAATAAAGGGGTTTGCTCGGACTTGATCATCAATCTCTATATGAGAAATGAAAATATTTGACCATGATTTAAATTAAATGTATCCATATTGGTGTCATGTGAAAGTTATGAATTCAAGTTATCAAGTGAACACATACCAGTACCTTAATGTTGAATAATAATATTTTTTATGCCCCGTCACAAAGGTGGAGAGGCATAATTATAGACTAGTGTTACCCGTATCTGTCCGTACAAAACAGTTTCAATTCAAGTTTTTTTGTAAGTCCCTTTCCCAAAAAGCAGAAGCCATAGAGCTCTCTCTCTCTCTCTCTCTCTGTGTGTGTGTCTCTCTCTCTCTCTCTCTCTCTCTCTCTCTCTCTCTCTCTCTCTCTCTCTGCATCACCCCATTCCTGGTACAATTGTGCAGCTGCGTGTCGGCATGTTAACAGTTTAAAAGTAAAAGTGTGAATAAAAATATGGTGCACAAGATGTGATGTTATTTTTGTTAAAAGCTTGGAAGCAAGTAATTTCAGGTTAAAAACATAGTTACCTATTCAAGGGGTGCCATGATTGATGCTGCTCTGCCCCGTTTAAAATTATGCAATACTGTTGCGGGAAAAAATGAATATTTGTAGACATTTACATGGGTATGGATTTGAACATAATTATGAGAGTGGATGGGCATGATGTGGGGATGACGGTTATAATATATGGGGGCATTTGAATTTCAACCAGGTTGTATACAGTTTTAAATATGTTTATATTAAACCTAACAATTCACTAAAATATATTAACATGGAGTATATTTTTTTTAAATATTTTATTCCAGTTTTTTTTTTTATTACTATTCTTTTAATTAAATTTAACTATAGATATCAAGCATATTTTATTTAAATCAATAATAATGATTTTATAGTGTCTTTTCGGAACACTGAAAGTTCTTTTCGCTAATGCAGAATCCATAATATATTAACATAACGTCATGACCCTCATTATCGTGGTACGTCATTACAAGTGATATTTATGATATAAGACGATGAGTGACGTCACAGCTTGTGAGCTATTTTTAACAGAAGGGAATCCCCAACACTGTTGGAATATAAAAGGTAAATCAACTGCATCAATTTTCCTAAAGTACGGTATTAAAAAAAGTAAAAATCTGTTAAAGACCAACTATTTTTTAAGTTTGGACAATGTTTCTACCTCATATATATCCCCATATCAAATGTACTTTGTGTTTACATTCATCCATCTGTTGTCCCAGAATGCAGACGCTGCTTCTACTGGGTCACACCAATTCGGACTATACCATTTTTTCTAAAAGGGTATTCATAAAAAGGCATTGCATAGCACATACCGTACTTCCTATAATAAAGAGCATTTACTCTGCCAAGCCAAATTCTCGAATTCAAATTGAAAAAAGAGCGATCATGGACTGGCTTTTGAAGCTTGTGTTTTTTATTTAAAATAATTATAGAACATAAAAATGACTTGTATTCCTAATCCCCTCTAACACACACAATATGTTTTCATACCTGATATGATTGAATAGAATGAAAACGGACGCTCCTGAATCTGTTTTCAATCTTCGAGGTGCCATCCTCTAAGCTTCACAAAGTCAAAAAATCATTTTGAACACCCATGTTTACATGTAATTTCACAGTACGCAAACGCTACTGTACTCCCAACGGAAGCTGTGTTGAAATATTACGCAATATCACCACATCTGATAGAGGTGTCCGACTGATGGCGTTAAAAACCTTATTTATTGCTAGATTTTCAGAAAATCGTTGATTGCAGTTTATTACAGAATCCGTAATTGTAGTCCAGCATATACAAACACTTGTTTTTGACAATGAATAATGTAATAAAAGTTGGGTTTTCTGTCCACAACACTTGACAATCGTAAAAAAGTTGTAAACAATTGCTTATTTTGTACAAACGATGTACGATTGTATCAGTTTTTGAACTGTTTCATTTTAGGAATAATCCACAGACCTTGACAATGTGTGGTTCATTAGCAGTTATTTGTGAGATTATAAAGATAGAGAAAGATTTCTGTCAAAACACGGTGTACTCATAGTTGCGATTTTTAAAATAATCACTGTCACCCTAGTTGGTAAACTACTGTATTGTAGTTGTGTTGAAAAGTCATATGCGATCTGAAAGAAAGGTACGTAAATACAGAATAGAAATTTCGTTTATGTACATATTTAATAATAATATATGGATAGGACTGAATTAGCCTAATTATGTGTGTGATATAATATAAGTATCCAATATTGTATTGTATCCATTCTAAATTCTCCCCAGACATGTTTTGCATATCGCGTTCAACATGCCTTTATTGGAGCCACTAACAACTAAAGTTTTAATAACAGTTAAACCATATGAATATTTAGTTTAATATATTTCAATTGATCAGCCAAATACACGTCGTTTAGGCAATATATACTGGGAACTGCAAAACTGATAGAATACTTTCTAGCTTGATACGGCCTTTTTCTAATTGATCTTTGTTTTTTCAACCATACATTTGCCCTTAAACCGTTTGGGACCAATATTCCAGAACTGTTTTACTTCATCAGAATATCTAATCTGGTGAGTATGTTCCATCGAATACCACTCCACCACATCCAAAAAGAGTGAAAATGCAATATTTAGAGTGGTAGCAGGTATTCTGCTAGTAGCGGATTGAATTTCAAATACATAATAGTATCTTTTTTATTTATTTTTATTATTGCTGATAACTCATGCATAACAGGTTTGGGACATTTCACAATGGATTGTGAAACGTTGTTACTGGTTCACGACTGCAGATAAAAAAGACGCACTGACTTCGTTTATAAATACACATCTTTATTACACATCTTACATTCACAACACTCAAAACAAACATGTCAAGAAAAGGCATGTAATATATCATGTTGTATTATTTAAAACATTCATGCCATACACGTGTATCATTAAATATAATATAATTCATATTGTAAAGAAAACACTGATATTACATGTACTTATAACTTTCAATATCGCCACATATGTCTTCTTAATATTAACGAATAGCACTATAATAAAACACACTGACTGACACTTTCATATCGCGTAACTGTTCAATTTGACACATGCACGGCCATACATTATAACATACATGCAGTCCTCATGCATTTGTAAATTGGTACACCCTATGATGACGCCTACCTAAAGCACATTGGGACGGTGGCGTTTGATGTTTGTCCATGATCTTTCTTGTCGTGCCCTTAATGGTTTATTCTCTTACTGCTCTGGCTTCTGCAAAGTCATTGAGTACCTTCATTGTGGCTTTCTAGGCTATTTTTTTTTTGTATTATATTAGCACGAGCATATTTGTGTTTTACTTATACTGCCTATTGATGCTGCCTTGTTGGTTAGAGATTAGAGATTAGATCATGGCGGGGATTTCTTTACTAACACTGTCCTGTTTTAATGGGATGACAGTAGGGTAAGTGTGAGGTTTGGTGCACCCTAGAACCGGTTTAAACCCCCAGTGGCCTACTTTACCACTGACCGTTCCAAGGCGGTAGCCCTCTTGTCAACCCTTTTGTGTTTGTGATGTCGTTTGCATTTATTATTGCTTTAGCCTTCTTGTTTGTCTGTTTGCGTGTTTGTTTCTGTGTTTTGTGGTTGCCTGTACTCCTTGAATGCTACTTTCCCTGTCTGATCTTTTTATATTTCTTTGTGGTAGGCAATTTAATGGTCAGTTATGTCCGCAAAGTCATATGACCTGTTTGAACAACAGTAGCATTGTATTTCATCCATAACTGCCTGAAATAGAAAAAAGTATTTAGGATGTTTTATTCTGTATATCGTAGTTTATAATGCCCCACTGCGCTGAAATTTCATCATTGTCCAATTGGGTTATAGTTCTTTTTTCTAAATAGTGAGCAACAGCATACTGTTATACCGAAATCAGTAATGGTCATGTCCAACGAATATAGGATATGCACGAATATATACGGACGGACTTAATCGTTACTTCTACATGACAACTCACCTCATAAAAATGGGAGCATAAACCGACAGACAGTTACCACGGATACTCATTGACTTTTCAATCTTTGTAAGTTAATTTTTATTGAAATTATTTTGGATTGACATAAAATTATCTTAAGTGGAGTCCACATTGGAGGGTTAGAAACATTCGTAAACATGAAAAATGTATCAACTGTCTCCGTTATCGGCTTCATAGTGAACATGATTTAACCCCAACTAGGAGTACACAAGTTTGAAGGCTCAACGCAACTACAATACACCGAACCTGCAACTATGAGTATAGTAAATATGGATAGTATGATCCATTTCAACCACAGAAAATAGCCATATTAACAAGAAACTGAGTGTATCTATATTATTGTACACTTTTCTTAGATGTTAATCTTATTATGTATATGTGAGTCAAATGTTTACATCCGGTAGACACAATTTTCACTTGTTGTCGATGTTTTCATTTGACTTTTTGCTTTTATACGCCATTTCAATCAACGTGCATACGCAATAGGCATCATCAAAGTATGTAAATATGCCAGTGGACAAGAAACCTCGTTAAAAAGGTCTCAAAATAACTAAACTTACCAACAAGTAACAAGGTCACACTGCACAGACATTGCTTTACATCGAATCCATCGATACACAAAACACAACTTCCGCCGGGAGTACAGTAGCGTTCGACTACTGTGAATTTTATTGACAGTCAAAAACCAAAATGGCGACAGCGGAACATTCCATTTTTCTAGGGTAGGGTGACTTAAAAAATCAGTTGACCACTAGTGGTTTAAATAACGAAATATAAATGCAGTATACTATTTACCTAGCCTTTATTTGCTAGATATAATATTTTTCATTCCAAAATAAAGGATAAGTATGATCGATTGTCGGAGGTGCTGAACATTGAACAAAAACATCACCCTGCAATAACCTACGTTTTACTTGGTACATCTGAACCCTAGAAACAGACATGCGCAGACGACAATTTCTAATAAGTCCGCCATGTTGTTTTAATTTTTACAATATCAACAATGGGGTCAAAATGAATTTTAGGCTTTGTGAAGCATACCGGATGGCTATGGCAATATTGTAAACAGATACAGGAGCGTCTATTTTCATTCTGTCTAACCATATCAGGTATGAAAACATATAGTAAGTGATAAAAAAAATATTGATTCATATTACCCTGTAATGCACAGTAAGGTTTAGTTTTAGTTAATAAACAGTGATTTTGATTTTTGTTTAAGGTGAAAAAAGAATGGGTCCGAAGAGAAAAAAACAACAATCCAGATGCCATTAAATATATTTGATTTAAATCAATAATAATGATTTTACACTGTATTTTCAGATATTTCTTTTCTTTTCGATAATAAACTTTCTTTTCAGTATCTAGTCATACCGCATATAAAAGCAGTATATTCCTAACAAAAGTAGTCAATATCCATGACAGTGACCTATGTTTGCAGTTCATTTATTTACACTGAATTTTTATTTTATTTGACTGACAGACCTAAAGCGTGACATTTTGTAGTTTTATTTGTAAATATTTAATATCTAAATAAAACAATATTTTAAATAAAACTAGAAATGTCAGGCTTTAGCTCTGTCTGTCAAATAAAATAATAAACTTAACAACAAAATGCCTCACCTGAATCATTATTTGCGTTTAATTGCGCATCGAAGCAGCTGACAATTTTAAATAATATTTTACGTTCAAATTATGCATATTGATGGTTTGAGAGGTTGTTTCTGCTTTATGTTTATGGAAGTCAATACCCTTTGTTCATTGCACTGGTACCACCTGTAGATTATCTGGTAACTCGGCGGGTTTATTTGCCATTTCTAGTAAAAGCGGAATTATTAATAATAAATGGATCATTAATCAATAAATAATGACAAGTGTAATATTTTAGAAAAAATCAATCATTGCCAGAATTCTTCTTTTTGAAGAACGTCAAAACTTAGGTGCAGTAACTAGCTTTAAAAACCAAAAAGGACACACACAAACGAAAAGGACAAAAAAAATAGCCTAACACAAAGAAAAGGTAATCGAGGGAAAGAAGGAGCAGAAAAACAATTACAAAAAACAAATGCCACCTTGATAGTTTTTTTTTATATCCATGCCACCTTGAAAAATGAAGAAGGATATGAATTGCAATATAAAAAAGGATTCAGGTAAAAAGAAAGATAACAGAGAGAAGAAAATAAAAAAGAAAGAAAAAAGAAAAGAAAAACTCACGGAATTCGTTCCAGAACAGCTAAGTTAAGCTACCAAACCATCGTTGAAGTCCGTTCGTGTTGTGTATATAAAACCTCAAATTTCAAAAAGTTATACACAGTTCGACAGATCGCTAACCTTTAATTATAACCCTCAACATTTTTTTATAAACCTAAATGGCCATTAATAAGTCTACTATACAGACCTAATAACAAACAGATTGGACATTATGTAATTTGAATTTCACGTGGGACAGTGGGACAATATCACAAAATGTTGTTAAACTTTAAACACGTGTATCTTGAAGAGTTTTATAGATACATGATTCATTTTTGCCCAAAACTCATCACAAATTTAATTCTCCTTCAACTGATAGCATTTTATTGACTCTACCATTGTAAACAAAACAGAGTTCAACAGAAACGTTTCCTATGTCAAACCTTGATTTTTAAGAGAAAAACCAAACATGATGAGATTTGTTATCTTTAAACATCTTTTTATACAATTTGTCTTATGTTGAAACAAAAAAGAATTATTATAATCCCATTTTGTATTCATTATGAATCTTTTGAATGAATTCTTATAAAAAAATCATTGAATAAATAAGAGAGAAGATAGAAGCAAAAATTAAGGTGCCACGTGATATGTTGGCTACTTTATTGGTTCATATAGGAAGTTTCCTGTTTATTACTTTGTCTGTGATTAGTGTCATATTATAATTATACACTACACTTTCTAATAAGGTGTGCTAGCCAGATTGATATCAGGTACTGACTATGCAGAGGCTTAAACACACGTATGGACTGCCGTGCATTAGACCACAGCTCACCACAGACGTAAATAATACAACTGGAGTAAGAGTAGAGTAACGTGATGTTAATAAAACAAACTATTCCACCCCACTCAGTTGAAATGCAGAAAGTACATAATTTAATATTGTTAGATACACAGACATACTTGTTATTAGGTCTGTGTTAGATAACAGTAAATAAATATTCTCAATAACAGATAACAACAAAAAATAAATTTCGCCAAAAACGTATAACATTAAATTAACCAATAGCAGATATTTGACAATAACCGATGACAAATGTTTTAATAATCCCTCTTTCATAACAGTTCTACAGGAACGTTGATAAAAGTGTTATATCTACCATTCAATTCAATATTATTCAGGTAAAAGATCTTATCCCTTAAGGGCCGTATTTATAAACTGAAACGCTGTAGTAGAGTGCCCGTAATGCTTTATGCCCTGGGCAGTCCACATGATTTATCTATTGCAGGTAGGCCTAGTTTTGGCTCATGGGGTTGGTTATCATGTCAACTTTTTCTTGACATGCGCAGACATCAGACATGCGCAGAGACACCGGATGACGTGTAGAGGCCATTTGCAAAGTTTGTCGTGGAAGTTGACGTTACTATCGTTGTTTTGACAGCGAATTTTCTGTATATTTTTAAAGAAGCGCTCATCAAGCATTAGTTAATACAACACTCATAACTATGTTGCACCTATCTACTGTACTACTGGTGTGTTTAAACGTGGCTAACGCGTTTTATTTACCCGGATTGGCACCCGTCACATACTGTGCATCTGGTTCAACAACGGTTGATTGCAAGGTAATAATTACAATTATTTTTATTACAATTATTTTTTCCGTTATTTTAACTCTGTTCGCCAATACCATGGTACTCACATGTGTTGTGTTTTAAAAATATAAGCAAAGTAACCTACCGCGGCAGAGCTGCGTCAAAAAATGTTTAATCATGCAAATGTATAAACGAAATCATGGACTCTATTGTTTTTTCCGTTTATAGGTGGCATTAAGTGTCCCTGGTGTTTTGTGCAACAATTACACTCCTGGTGTTTTATGGCCTGGTGCTTTATGCACCAAGAACACATATTTTTGTGTGTTCTCCATTTCTGTCAAAATAGAAGAGAATTCATTTGGTTATAATATGAAATAGGCACTACCTATGTAACGGGCAAAGCAATTTGATAGCATGTACACTTTTTACCAATCTCTATTTTAAGGGTCAGAACTAACTATAAATTTGATCAGATCTTAATCTTAAAGTCAGGAAATAGTTATAGATAGATCTTTGCACAAATATGTAAATAAATATAATTGTAAGGCCTAATAAAATAATACCCTTGTTTATTGCAACAATAAGTACTTTAAACTTGAGAACAATAAGATACGGATAGATTTGAGTGCATACTTTATTTGATCTTTTCCTTTACACAGAAAATATGCGCAAGCATTTCTGGTGCAGTTTTTGTGTGAGTCGGTGTATTTCAATTTTCGGGGGCTAACAAACTGAACAGTTTTCGGAAAAAATAGATTTGTTTTATTCTCATAAAAGATGTCGACAGCGTTTTAAAGGAGATGGTCCGGTCACGGTGAACACATGTTTATTTGTAATCCGAGCATTCTCTGACCGAACCACTGTAGATAATCTCAGAGAATCTAGCAACATGTTTATTATTTATTCTAGCAACTGCATGTCCAACGGAATGTAAGACTTTTTTTTGTAAGTGTATACATAAAATTGAAATATCAAGGTTCTGTTTGTTGGCTTAAATACCCATCAAAATACATAGGATGTTTTTTCTATGTTTAATGAATGAGACTCATAGGGTAGGTAGGTAGTCGAGGCCGTTTAACCCTTTTTCGCAGCGGTCCGTATAAGGCCACTTCCCCACACAAATTACTTTGAAAATCATGCAGTTTTCCCCATTTTTTAAACTTAATTAACTCTGAAAATGTCATTTCACAGTCATGGATCTTTCCCACATTCTAGGCCAAAATGCCCCTTTCCAGACCTCAGGGCTTTTTTAACCTATTTAACAGGGGCCGAAATTCGGCCTCTTCCCAATTGCAAAAACCTCTATTTTCCCCCAATTTTGGGGTAAAAAATTCCCATTTAAAAAAAATATATATGTATATATATATATATATTTTTTTTTTTTTGGTAATTAAGTGACATACTTTACATAGTTTGTATGTTAAATTTAACTCAGTTCTAAAACCTAATCAATATTTTACCTAAAACTACATTTTAATGAAATTTGCCCTTAAAAACACATTTCCCAAAACAACGAAAATCACGCTATTTTTTTTCCCAATTTGGACAGTCTAGCGCTTATTTTCCCTAAATTCAGCAGGCCTAGGCCTATTTCCAGTTTCCTTAAAAAAAGCCCCGGACCTAGTAAAAGGCTCTCGTGGTGTTGAGGAGGGGGAGTAGCAAGTTTTTTTCATCTCTTAAACTGTTATTATTTAAATTTATTTTTTGTTATCTGTTTAGTGTTATTGAGAATATTTAATTAATCTTTGTTACCTGTTATTATCAAATTCTTACTCTAGTCCCCATCCATTCCATACACAATTAATCATTCATCAAAGTACTTTGACCGTTATCTAGTCAGTGCCTGTTTCATATTAAAACATTATTGTTACATTTTTAACTTGCGATTAAGGTAAACATATGTGTATTCAGCGGCGTAGCCAGCGATACGCACTTACGCACGTGCGTAACATCGATTTGAAAAGTGAAAAATTAATTATGGCCAAAAATGGCATAAAAATCGAAGGCTAACTCAGTGTTTTATCTACCCCTGCGTCATGCGTCAAATACGCAGTATTTTCCGATTTGACGCACAAATATTGTTGCCGAAACGTACATTGACGCAGCCGAAAAAGGAGCCGTAAAATAAACGTAGTCATAAGCGATTTTCACGATATAAGTGTAATTTACGCGCATTTGTCGCACAATCAAACAACGATTTTCATTGGCTGATTTGTATGCAATGTCCAATCAAATGAGTTGTTCCGAGATGATGTCGTCGTTCTACGCAAAATGTCAAAAAAGCAAAAGCAGATTCAAAACAAACAAAATTACAGTTAATGGACCGCGTTTGCCTCCAACCTTCAATGATGACAACAACACTAATGTCGAGTCCCAATCAGCAAAGGACGAGGTAACGGTAACCCGCAAGATAAAATGTAATTTCGTCCCGCAATGGTTGAGAACGGACAGCTGGCTACGTTTTGAAAAAGTAGAGGATTTATGTACTGCCATGTGTGCACAGAGGTCAAACTGAAAAATTTGTTTGTTTTTGTATGAAAATAAAATAAGACTTAGTTAGTCCATTGTTTTATCTTCAGTTGGCTTCATAAAATTATAAAATACTTTGAAAGATATTGTGTAATTAAAACAATAAAAAATGAACATAATATTATTTTTTTTAAAAATGTTGAGAATTGATCATTCACCTGAGTTTCAATGTGATGCATATGTTTGGATTTTGACGCATTGTTTTTTGCCTGGCTGTGTCAAATGACTCGCATGTAGCCAATTGTAGATAAAACACTGCTAACTTTACTCCTGACATATGTTTTTTTCATTTTTAAAGAAATTATTTTACCCTAGAATTTTAGAAACGCTAACAAGAAATATGCAACAGAGCTGTTAATTTGTTTGTTTATTAAACGAAAACATTGCACAGCAAGGTCACTTGATTCGTATTTTCCATAAAAATAGCGGAGAATAAGGCCTGTGACATGTAATAGCCGCACGTCGTAGAGAACGCTAACGCGCTGTGGAAACTTTCTTTACGACGTGTGAAACTTACGACCTATACCGATTCCGACGTGCGAAACGTACGATCTACACCGATCACAGACGCTTCAAAATTGAAGCGCTTCAGAGTCCTAGCAATACTTAAAAACATATAGAAAACTCCTGGGTACACGCAATCCTTCATAAAAATGTAAGCATTCTTCAAAATTAATTATTTCTGTTAACAATGGAACGCTGGTTAGTAACTTTTGGCTTTCAACTGTTAATCACGTCTGCGTGACTTCATCGTGAGACAGGAAGCGGGTCAAAAATGCGACCGGAAGTTTCAAAATGGCGTCGTCTGCCATCTTGGAGACAAAATTCAAGTTTGACGCACTACGAAAATGAAAATTAGTAGCGTTAGCTGGTGAGTATTTAAGATATTCATTCCCATGCATACATGTACATACATGTAACCTATAGTCAGGCTTCGCCCGACCTGCCAAAGGCAGGTCGAGCTTTGCCCGTAATATATATTCTAACATCGTAACAAAAGTTGACCCGGTGGTAACACATCATAGAGGTCGCTTTCATGGCGCTGACACACATTGAAACCCATTTTCACTAATACATGTCTCTGTATTATTTATGGTAAGTTTCGCACATCATTGTCCCCATGTTGAGTCGATCGCCGATCGCGGGAACAAAATCAGTGCGTATTAATCCGCATGGCAGCAGCTGTATCAACAACGGGTGTAAAATATTTTCAAGGGCTACTTGACCTGTAGGTCTACCAGTTGAAAAACGTCACTCGACCTTACCAACTTTTAAGTTGACCTTAATACTTTTTCATAATATTAAAGGATTTTATATATATACAGACTATTAGTATTGTTCACTACTTTTTAAACTATACTTCAGTTAACAATTTACAGAACAAGTGTATACTTTTGTTCACTTGTAGACTAACTATATAAAACCATTTTATTAATTAAATAATCTTTTTTAATTGAAATATGTTTTTATTAGTGGTCTATATAAAAGACTGCATGGTTTTATGATTCTAAATTTTAAAGTTAGTTTAGCAGAGTTGAATTATTGAATTGTTTATTTCCTGTATTTTTTACCATTCTACTAAGTAGCACCTATGTTTTACTATTAAAGGAATGAAAAATTATAATGTTTTGTCAATGGCGCATGCGGCAGACTTGATAAATCTCCCTTTTACCTCTCTTTGCCTTTTTGTTCTATCATATACAGCTTGTTGCTGCTTACCTTTTTCTACCATTTGTTTTGAACCAGTCTCATCGTCGCCCGATGTTTTTTTCCTCAAAATAGCAATCTAATATCTCGTCGTTTTGGTTGAGAGACGAACGAGTCGCCTTGTTTTTTTACATTTTTACGGAAAAATCAACAGTGTAGACATAAATATTTCACACGCTGACACATATGTGACGTAAACATAAATATCCCAGTAATCCAAATTTCACACGCACCTGCCAGATTGGTTTACGCGAAGTGTATTCAGTAAACTTTCGATGTTAACATTACGATAATACAGTCTGTTAACCTAGTTACCAACACGAGCTTGTTTTGAAACTGAAAAGATTGATATTTTTTTCTTCACCACAATCAAACTGATCGACCGATCGGTCTAGTATTTAGGATTTTTGACTCGACCTCCGTGACGTTCTGGTCGCCATGGCGAGCGGTCGAGTGATATTTTACACCCCTGAACAATTTATGTGCCTTATAATTGTTTTTGTAGTGCTGCTAGCTCCTTAGCATACAGGGCTTTCGTTAACGGGCGTACGGCCGTATATTACGTCCAAAAATCTTAGTTGTACGGAGAAAATTAACATCAAAGGCGTACAATGTACTTCCAAAAACTTCAAAGTATGCCGCGATTCTTTACTTCGGACGTCCCATAATCTGTAAATTACCTATTATAGCCCCACCCATCTAATTTCATTTGAGACTGCGGACGTAACAAGTAACGCAATTAAAACTCAGTGGAGCCTGTAATTGACAGGTAAAAGTGGTTTTGTCCAGTTTTTATCAAGGGTCACACGCATGGCTGGTAAGAGGAGAGAGAGTTAATTAGACAATTGGCCAAGCCGCGCATTTCACAAAATGAAAGTAGCAGTATAATCTCGATGCCAAATTGCTTAATTTATATTCATTGACCACAAAGTTGAAACTCCTTACACAAACAGATTATACTTTTTAGGCTATATCTTTTGTGTCATTTTTCTATGTATTTATCAAAGTTACAAATAGAAACAAAGTACTGATAGACAAACAGTATTTAATAATCTCTAACCTAGGGGAAAGAACTCTTCGCGAATGGAGACTGAAGTGAAATTATCACTGGCAAAAACAATCAATTGCTTTGATAATAAATTAAAGAATCTGTATCACTGGCAAAAACAATCGATTGCTTTGATAATAAATTTAAGAATCTGTTAATTTGTTCCTACACTTGACAGTTTTACATACCTTTCATTAATGTATGCCAATTTAAAAGCTTTCCTGGACTGATAAATGGAAAACTGTTTGCAAAATGTAATTCACTGTATAAAACTTGTGGATGGGGTATGGCACGCAAAGGCAAATTAAGTATTTTTAGTTTGAAACCGTTTATATAATGATGTCATCAAATATTTTCTTTTATAAACATATAGATTATTATAAATATCCTTTTTTTTCTTTTTAACAATTTAGATGTGTTGTTTCCCTCACCACCACGCGGAATCACTGACTCAAAGACTGAGTATGAATGCCATGCCCAAACACTGGAACTTCCTAAATTTTCCCTATGAACTTCCAAATTTGATACACAGGAAGTTCGAACTTCCTAAATTTGAACCTTAGTGGAAGCCCTGTTAGCATAGTGCGTTAGATGCTTTGGGTTTTAACTTTTTCAGCTTTGTCTTATGTTATTTTGGTGGCAGACGTTTTTGAGAAATTTTCACAATTTTAAAGAACGCGAAAGCCTGTTACACAAAGTCTGGATTTCATCTATGACCATGACCTACTTTTTGGAGCTGATGATATTTTATTTTTATTTTGTAGAATGGCATTTTGTTTTTAAAGAAATGCACTTAAATATCATTTCAGCAAACTGTAAACTCTATTGTTTTTAGTTATTAAAATATTTACAGACTTTCATTTAAGCATCATTTATCTTTTATTTTTAAGTCCCATACCTGTTAAACTAGACGTGATTCCACGGATTTCTTGTTCATAACTTGTTTTTCTTCATCTGCTTAAGAATAAATAACATTTACTTATGAGCAGAACAATGACCTTTCAATCTTTTAGCAGTAGCCATTTTCGCGCTGCATTGTTGTTACCAACAGACTTGCAATTGCGAAAGTATCGGAATGATCTGACTCTGAAACAACCGAAAATAACCCAATTGAAAAATACCAGCCTAAAAAACTGTTCTTCGAGTCGCGGGGGAAGTCGTGTGTCGGACAGAAACTGCAAACAAACAATTTTTATTTTATTTTAGGCCTTGGGTGCAACAGCACATGGTAGTTCAACTTTAAATTTTAATATTCTTTTTAGCCTTATTTCTAGACATACCATTGCAGAGAACCTTAATCATGTTAGTATTTTCAGATGAAACAAATTTACGACATCAGAATAGGCAGGGCACCAAGATTTAAGGGCAAGTCACATTAACATGCTTACACAGCTTAGGTCACTGTTGCATTAGGCCAAAAAAAAAAAAAGTGCGTTTCCTATTGCATGCTCTGAAAAAATAGGGTCGGTAGGTAGGCATTTTTTTTTTTTTTTTTTTTTTTGGAGCAAGATATTATGAGATTCTACATGTATTTATCACATAAACCCCATACAAGTTGATGATACAGCTGAAAGTTTCTCTGTGATGTAAGTTTACCTCGATATATGGTGATAAATCATTGTTCAGAACAAATAAACAAAAAAAAAAAATTATTTATTTATTTATATTTTTTAAAAAAAAAATTTCATAAAAAGTTTTAGGGTCGGCCCCTTAAAAATAGGGTCGGTCGGGCCACCGGAAACACAGGTATTTTTTTTTTGGCCTTAGTGTATGATTATATCAGATTGTTTGAATGTCAAACATGCTAAAACTTGGTATTTTCCATAACCAAATTTACCCTCTGGGCCTCAACAAATAAGTCATGTTAATTATGCAAATTGCTTTTTTCTCTCTCATAGGTTTGCCCCTGGTCATGTAATAATGGTTAAGATAATTTAATAATATAAATTTTTACATGGTTATAATTGTATAGCTCTATAACTACTGATCAAGATCAGAAAGAAAAACTTGCATGATGGCTAGTTCAGGGCCTTTTTAGCTCGACTATTCGAAGAATAAGAGAGCTTATGTAATCACCACGGGGTCGGCTTTGGCGTCGGCGTCCCACATCAAGGTTTGCGTGTAAGCTGTGTTTACAAGTCTATATCTCTTACATTTCTTATCCTAGCACAACCAAATTTGGCCATGGGCTTCCTTATAGCATTATCTTGAGGGATGCATAAACAATTTTGGTTCCTGTAACCCATGGGCTCCCATGGAACCCAAATTATGATAGCCCTTAAAATATGTCTATTTCACATCAAATTTTGCGTGTAAGCTGTGTTTACAGGTCTATGTCTCTTACAATTCTTACCCTAGCACAACCAAATTTGGCCATGGGCTTCCTTATAGCATTATCTTAAGGGCTGCATAAGCAATTTTGGTTCCCGTAACCCCTGGGCTCCCATGGAACCCAAATTCTGATAGCCCTTAAAATATGTCTGTTTCACATCAAATTTTGCGTGTAAGCTGTCAGGGTTCGACACTAACTTTTTTTTCAACTAGCCCGGTCGGGCTAGTAGATGCAGAACCTACTAGCCCTGACCCAAGTTTCATGTGCCCTGACCAAGTTATATTAAAATCTTTATATTTATTATGCAACTCGTTTGTTTCTTGTGTGTGGAGATGCGCAAATATGATTTATTCTAAATAGGCTTAATACTATATTAAATAAACTGTTTTGGACTGATAATAGTATGATGCAATTATGAATAAACAATATTATAAAGCCATTGTATAGTTTCTTGTCTTTTACTCTGACCTCTCAAAATTAAAACAAAATCATATTTAAAGTATGAACACTTGTGATTAACTTCTTGTTAATAGACTTAACATTGCTGGCTACCCCTTCATGCTTTACTGATACATGTACCTTTGAAATAAGTCATATATAAAACAGGAAAATTCAAATGAAACATCTCTTAGTCTATGATGAAAAACAAACATCAGAAGAGAAAACATTAATGATTACAAACTTGAAAGTGCTAAATCATTATCTTTTATCTAACACTTGCCACATTTATAAAATTGAATCAGTGTAATTAACAACTTGTTCATAGCCAAGTAGAGCAACTCTTTTTTTCAGAGATCAGTCTCAGTTCCTATATGATCTCCTCGGGATCATCAAAACCTGGTCGTCTTGCCCTCTGTCCACTATGCCACCACATAGCAAGAGCCCTTTCAGCATTATAGTCTGATGGATGTGGACCCTGAAGTGAGATTGCCATGAGATAATTCAACATTTGGATGTTCAATTTGGCCCTCCAATCTGATTTAATGCGTGCCATTGCTGAAAATCCTCTCTCACACACAGCACTTGAAACTGGGATGCACAAAATAATCTCCACGAGCATAATCACATTTTTGAAGGTCTCTTTTAAGTTTGGATTGGTGAAAAGCCTGTTGTAGAATTCTTGAACACTCATGTTTCTTGGTTGTCTTCTCATGTGCACTTTTAGGGCAGGCCATTCTGACCGTTTCAGATGCTCAATGTCACATCCCATTCTATTCAGAACTGGTGCGTAGTAGTCACAAAGAGCAGTCACTTCGTTCTCTCCAAACACGGCTGTTTCCTGTTCAGTCTCAGGTAGATTGACTGGGTAGAATACTTGCATGTCTTTCAGTAGATGATCGGAGTCTATGTCGCCGATCCTCTGGTTGATGTGATCAATGACCAGGTCAATAAGGGTATTCTGGCGCTCTTTCAACCGGTCTGGAGTTAATGTTGGTTCACTGAGTTTAACTCCATGGAACTTCCCTTCAGCATCTACAGTGTCAAGAAATTTCTGCAGATATTCCCCCGACCTGTGTTTCTGAGCGATTAGCTGTAGACATGCAGTTTCCATGGCCTCTGTTGCTTCTGGAAGGCCACACCTATCTTCCTGAAACTTAAGTGAGAGCTCACTCAAAACAGAAAGTACATCTTTCAGGAAATGCATATAATGCAGAAGATTGTAAGATTTCAGATGCCTAAGTATGTTTTTTGCACGGCTCTGAACATCTACTGTGCCAATCTTGCCCTCCACAGTGTTTTCAAAATGAGCTACAAACACACAATATTGCTTTAGCAATACCTTCAGACTGCTACTAAGATGGGGCATCCACCTTGTGCCTTGAAGGTTAACAGGCTTTATCATTTTTTCCTCCATTGCTTCTGCTAGCATCTGTAGCTCCCTCAGGGCTTTAGGACTATAATGATAGTGCTTATGCAGATTAAGGAGGACAGACCTCAAATCCAGAAGTACTTTTGCATCCCTTTCCTTCATTGCATCCAGTGCACCTAATTCCAGACGATGGCTTACACAGTGCATAGTTACAAGGTGGGGAACTTGATCTTTCAAGAGTTTTGTCACACTGTGCCGTTTTCCCAGGTTGACACTGGCACCGTCCGATCCCGTTGCAATCAGTTTCTCCTTCCAGTTCCAGCCTTCTGCGTCAACACTCTCCAAAGCCGACTCGATTCCAGCCAGCACACCTTCAGCATGAGCATGTTCGATGCTGACAATACTGACGAAGACATTTCTTGGGATTCCTTCATCCACAACACGGGCATAGACTATTTCGTTTTCACATACTGCCACATCTGTAGCCCCATCAAACATGATTGAAAGAACTCTGGCATTTTTCATCAATGCAACTGTGTTAGCTTGAATGTCTCTGAAGATATATTCCATGAAGCGCCTACATGCTTGATCAGTCAAGTAAGTGCTGGGCAGGTCAACTCCATTTTTTGATTGTAGAGTCAACAGATCTGGATACAAGGCAAATGGGAGTTCTCTTTTAGCAACAAAGTAAGCTGTGTTGAAACAGGCACTTAATTTCTTTTTCTGGTCATCATTTAACTTTCTTACAGCTATGTCTAATGGCCCAATAACTGCTGGCTGTAACCCATCATTTGATGCTGATGAAGAAGCAGTGACTTCTCCCGTGAACGAACAATGGACGGTCACATTCTTGTCTTGCATGAGTTTTATGTCATATCTATTTTTACAAGTCATGTGGACAGTAGACTCTGCATGTTGTTTGATTGCATCGATTCTGTAATTGTTAGTTCCTTTGACAAATCTGCCCTCATTCTCAACTGTCTGCATGACGCACAATACATATAATCTTCTTCTTCATTGTACTCAAGCCATTTAAACTCTTCACGCCATTTCGGGAGAAATTTCCTCGTCCTTTTTTCTTTCTTTTTTCTTTCTCATATGATTTCTTACTTTCCTCTTTCCCTTTCTGTTTCTTACCTGAGGAATCCCCTCCTCCAGCAGTGAACCCAAACTTTAACAGCGACATATCTCTAAGTCTTGCATCTCGAAAGGGGAAATCTACGTTGACAAATCGTCAAATGCGGTTGTCGTATGACAACAAAATGGAAATGAGTCTCAAATGTCGCAATATTGTTTCACATAAAATAGGATCGACTTTCAATTGAAATGTGCAAAATATCTAGCTAGCACTCGTTACAGGCGTATATTATCGTATGCATCGATTAGATAATTAACGATGTGTCTAGACCTTTGACAATATTTAATATTTTACGACATGTTGAAATCCACACAGAGTTAACTCCCTTTACAGTTAGTTCTATCGCTGCATGGAGAATTCTGGAAAACCCGCGTGTTATAAATAATTCGGCAGAAGCCGTCGCGCATGCGCATTACATTAGGTGAATCTTTTTTGTAAAAACAAACTACGGCTTCATCATTTTTGTGAAAGTGAAATGTATTTTACACGCAGAACTAAATGGAATTTTAAAAGAACATTTCTTATGGGTGAATGTCCCGTTCTTATTGCACACGACCGGTCGGGCATGTTCCTGGGACATTCGCAAGCCCGGACCTATGTACAGGCAGTGAATGTCGTTCGGACGTGCCTTAGTGTCGAACCCTGCCTGTGTTTACAGGTCTATATCTCTTACATTTCTTGTCCTAGCTGAACTTAATTTTGGAATTGGTTTCCTTATAGTATGTTGTAAAGGGTTGGATAAGTAATTTTGTCTTCTGCAAATTCTGGGCTCCCATGGAACCCAAATTGTGATGGCCCATAAAATGTGCAATAAAGGCAGATCTAGGTTTGCATGTAAGCATTTATATATCTATAATTTTGGTTTGGATTTGTCATAGCATTATGCATCTTATTACTTCACCCATATTGGGGCATGGGCTCCCTCCTCTCCTCCCCCCCCCACCACTCACCCAAACCCACTCCCGCCTCTCACCCCAATCCACACCCCACCCCCACTTGAAAATCTAATTTTTTTTTTTTTTTTTTACATATTTCTTTGTTGTTTTAGTCAATTCTTACACATATATGTTGCCCTCCCCCCCCCCCCCCCCCCCCCCCCCCCCCCCCCCCCCCCCCCCCCCCCCAAACCCACTCCGCCTCTCACCCCCACTCCACCTCCACACCCCACACCCACTTGAAAATCTAATTATTATTTTATTTTTAGCTCTACTGGCCAGCCAGCACACCTTCAGCATGAGCTTAGAATTATGGGATGGTGTGTTGTCCGTCTTCCGTCGTCTGTCGTCCGTCGTCCGTCCGTCCGTTAACTTTTGCTTGTGTACACTCTAGAGGCCACATTTCTGATGCAATCATCATGAAACTTTGTCAGAATGTTTGTCTCAATGAAATCTCGGTCAAGTTCGAAAATGGTCATGTGGGTCAAAAACTAGGTCACTAGGTCAAATATTGGAAAAACCTTGTGTACACTCTAGAGGCCATATTTTTGACCCGAGCTTGATGCAACTTTGTCAGAATGTTTGTCTTAATTATATCTTGGTCAAGTTTGAAAATGGGTCATATGGGTTAAAAACTAGGTCACTAGGTCAAATATTGAAAAAAACTTGTGTACACTCTAGAAGCCGTATTTCTGACCCAATTTTGATGAAACTTTGTCAAAATGTTTGTCTTAATTATATCTTGGTCAAGTTCAAAAATGGGTCACATGGTTTAAAAACTAGGTCACTAGGTCAAACTTTGGAAAAACCGTGTGTACACTCTAGAGGCCATATTTTTGACCCTATCTTGATGAAACTTTGTCAGAATGTTTGTTTCAATGAAATCTCGTTCAAGTTCAAAAATGGGTCATGTGGGTCAAAAACTAGGTCACTAGGTCAAATACTTGAAAAAACTTGTGTACACTCTAGAGGCCACATTTCTGATGCAATCATCATGAAACTTTGTCAGAATGTTTGTCTCAATGAAATCTCGGTCAAGTTCGAAAATGGGTCATGTGGGGTCAAAAACTAGGTCACTAGGTCAAATATTGGATAAACCTTGTGTACACTCTAGAAGCCGTATTTCTGACCCAATTTTGATGAAACTTTGTCAAAATGTTTGTCTTAATTATATCTTGGTCAAGTTCAAAAATGGGTCACATGGTTTAAAAACTAGGTCACTAGGTCAAACTTTGGAAAAACCGTGTGTACACTCTAGAGGCCATATTTTGACCCTATCTTGATGAAACTTTGTCAGAATGTTTGTTTCAATGAAATCTCGGTCAAGTTCAAAAATGGGTTATGTGGGGTCAAAAACTAGGTCACTAGGTCAAATACTTGAAAAAACTTGTGTACACTCTAGAGGTCATATTTGTTACCCAATCTTGATGAAATTTTGTCAAATTGTTTATCTTAATTATATCTTGATCAAGTTCGGAAATGGGTCACATGAAGTTAAAAACTAGGTCACTAGGTCAAATATTGTAAAAACCTTGTGTACACTCTAGAGGCCATATTTTTTACCCGAGCTTGATGCAACTTTGTCAGAATGTTTGTCTTAATTATATCTTGGTCAAGTTTGAAAATGGGTCACATGGGGTTAAAAACTAGGTCACTAGGTCAAATACTTGAAAAACCTTGTGTAAACTCTAGAAGCCGTATTTCTGACCCAATCTTGATGAAACTTTGTCAAAATGTTTGCCTTAATTATATCTTGGTCAAGTTCAAAAATGGGTCACATGGTTTTAAAAACTAGGTCACTAGGTCAAACTTTGGAAAAACCGTGTGTACACTCTAGAGGCCATATTTTTGACCCGATCTTGATGCAATTTTGTCAGAGTATTTGTCTCAATTATAGCTTGCTAAAGTTCGAAAATGGGTCACACAGGGTCAAAAACTAGGTCACTAGGTCAAATACTTGAAAAACCTTGTGTACATTCTAGAGACCATATTTCTGACCCGATCTTGATGAAACTTTGTCGAAATGTTGTCTTAATTATATTTTGGTCAAGTTCAAAAATGGGTCCCATGGGGTCAAAAACTAGGTCACTAGGTCAAATACTTGAAAAACCTTGTGTACACTCTAGACACCATGTAGTACGACTCGATTCATCAATGGTATAACAGCCAGTAGAGCGTTCACAGGCCCTCTTGGCCTCTTGTTTTTGCATATTTCTTTGTTGTTTTAGTGAATTCTTACACATATATGTTGCCCCCCCCCCCCCCCCCCCCCCCCACCCCCACCCCAAACCCACTCCCGCCTCTCACCCCCGCTCCTCCAGCCCCCGCCCCACCCCAACTTGAAAATCTAATATTTTTTTATTTTTTTTTAAATATTTCTGTGTTGTTTTAGTCAATTCTTACACATATATGTTGCAACCTTATCCGCCCCCACCCCACAGCCCGCCGCCTCTCCCCCCCCTTCCCCCAACACTTGAAACTCGTTTTTAAAATTTATTTTTTTACATATTCCTTTGTTGTTTTAGTCAATTCTTACACATATATGTTGCCCCCCCCCCCCCCCCCCCCCCCCCCCCACCACCCCGACTTGAAACTTTTTTTTTTTAACATATTTCTTTGTTGTTTTAATCAATTCTTACACATATATAATTCTTACACATATATGTTGCACCCTACCACCCGCCCCCAACCCACTCCCGCCTCTGCCCCCGCTACCCCCAACCCACCCCCACTTGAAACTTTTTTTTTTTTTTTTACATATATCTGTGTTGCTCTTGTCAATTCTTACACATATATGTTGCCCCCTCCCAGCCCCACCCCCACCACCACCCCCGCCTCTCACCCACCCCCCACACTTGGATTTTTTTATTTTTTATTTTTTTTACATACTTCTTTGTTGTTTTAGACAATTCTTACACATATATGTTTCTTCATTCACCACCCCCACTCCCCCCACCATCCACCCCCACCTCACTCCCATACCCCACCCCGCACCCCACTCAAAACTCGAATTTTTATTTATTTTTTTATTTTTTATTTCTGTGTAGTTTTGGTCAATTCTTACACATAGTTATGTTGTGCTCCCAACCCCACCCCACATTGTTGTAGCCTTGTTTTCTGATGGTATATACTAGCTATAAATTTATTATTCTCTGAAAAATCGAATAGTCGAGCTGCGCTGTTCTCCGACAGCTCTTGTTAATAGAAGTGTTCTCTTCAAACACATTCCCCCGTAAATAGGAGAAAATCACACTTCCCCCATTTTGACATTCTAGAGGCAAGTTTCTCTCTTCAAATTTAGCAGACATAGACGTTTTCCCAGGTATCAGCAGAGCTTATGCCGTGGTGCGGTGTCGGTCGTCTGTCGGTCCGTCTGTAATTTTTTTTTGTAGCGACTACCCCTCTGAAACTACTTGCTGGGTGTTCATGAAACTTTACAGGAATGTTGCCCATGATGTCTAGTTGATCCTAGCAAAAAATCACATTGATGTTAAATCCAAGATGGCCACCAAAGCTAAAAAATAGATTTTTACAAGTTTGTAATGGCCACCAAAGCTAAAAAATAGATTTTTACAAGTTTGTAATGACTACTTCCTGAAAACTACAAGTGACATTGATGTGGGACTTTTTCTATCAATGTGATGTTGGTCCTTGTCAAAAATAATTTTGTCGTTAAACATGACTGCCATTCTTTGTTTACATAGAGTTATACAGTAAAAACTTGTGAAACTCTAGAATAACTTTAAGGATTTTCATGAAACTTAACGAAAATGTTGCTCTGGATGTCTAGGGTTATCCTAGCATAATTTCAGGTTGGCCGGAAATTCAAGATGGCCACCTTGGCTAAAAATAGATTTTTAAAAAACAAATTTGTAGAGACTACTTCTTGAAAACTATTATTGATATTCATATGTGACTTTTTCTAAAATGATCAGCATACCATGTTGTTGGTCCTTGTTGAAATTTATTTTGATTCAACATTAAACATGGCTGAAAGTGGCCATCTATGTTTACATAAAGTTATATAGTAAAAACTTTGTAGCGACTACTCATGAAACTACGCTCCGTGTGGTTCCGGGGGCCCTGTTTGGTTACAGGGCAAATAATAGGGCCACTGCAGATCCCGTTGGAGGGGAAGGCAGAGGGGTAGAACCCCCCCCCAAATTCATGTTCATTTTATCATTTTTTGTTCATGCTCATTCAAGGTCTTCATCATGACCCCTGCATTTTTTCAGGTGCCATCTCGCTCATATCACTAGAGCAGTTGCAGAAAAACAATAACGAGGCTCCAGCCTAAATGGAGTGCCTACAATAGAATTTGCAGCAACTCTGCAGTTCAGGGTGAGAAGGTTCTAGGCCCGTCCTCCATATTTTATCTCGATGTACATGGAGGATGAGCCTGGCATGTTCCCACTGAGTTTCGTCGGTGTGTTCTTGGGCAAGACACTTTCCCTCAGCCTCGTTCGTCGGATGGGGACGTAAACCGGGCGGTCCCGTGTATCGGTCTAACCTCCGAGCACGTTAAAGAAACATAGGAATCTATTCGATAATAAGAGTAGGGCACGGTTCCCAGATTCCTATGTATCCTTCCCCTCTCTCTGGGGAGGCGGCTCTAAATAACCTATACTGTGTTGATGAGCCGTTGAACAAAAATCAGTTCAAATTCAATTCATTCCTGTTAGGCGCCATATAACCTTTCATGTGTTGGTGCGCCTTAAAACCCCAATTCAATTAAATTCAATTCATGAAACTTCACAGGGATTCTCACCTAGCTTATGGTTTTGATAAAAATGTATATCTGAACATAATTTTGAATAAAACACACCCAAAATTGTATCACTGACTGGTGTACACATTTATAAAACTAAAATTCACAAAAATCCCGACGGCACAGTTTAACATAGACAGTTGGTGATCCCTGTTTGTCTGCATAAAAACACTATAGCCATAAATCACCCTTCTAATAGTTATTTCAAAGCATGAAATTAACCTACATTATTGACCACGTTTCTGGAAATCTTGTAACAGCTTGAGGAAAACACGCAGTCCAATCAATGGAATAGAATAAGATTTTGCAAACTACGCCAGTTTAAAGGGTCGCATGTTTTATTATATACTTTCCAGTGAAATAGTGGATTTTATGAAAATAAAACCTTATATTTTCATTGTTTATATTTCACATGTGAAAATATAATATAGTATATTTTCACTCAAAATGACACGTAACTGTTATTGACGTCATTGTTTTGGCTCATTATCATGATTGTATTTTTTTCTGCATAAATTTCCAGGTTGTGAGCATATAATAAATAGAATATATTTGTTGGTTTGTCGTGAATATACAATTTATATTTATCTCGAAGATGAAAATAAATCCTATATTCACTCAAAACAAACACATATCCTCTATTTATTTATATAGTGCAGATTACTGCCTATGGACATAGGTTGATTTAATGCAAATATGACATTATAATTATATACCTTTATACTCAACACGAAGTTTGCAGGGATGGAAACTAACGATTGCCCGTTGGCCCGGGACGACTAAATTTCAAGCTGGGCAAGTAGATTTCATAAGTCGGTAGTCCGCCCGGGCGACTAGCTTTTTCGACAAGCTAAAGTCGATTTCCTCGGCATTATTCGTCAATGCGGGACGAATAACATTTCAGTAGAAAACAACAACAAAGAAAATATTTCTTACACACTTTATTAAGCGATTAAATGCAGTAAATAGTTGCAACTCTGTTTATTCAACGATAAAATGCAATTTAAGTCAACCGGATATTGGGAAATTGACGCATTTCTGTTTTGGGCCATTCTAAAATGCGGCTCCCGTTCTAATTTCACGGAGCGCGAACGTTACGGTATTTGATGTTATACAAATAACACTTTCACGGGGGAATCTTTAAGTGCACTAGTCAGCTTTTAGGTGACTGGGGCCAGGGCCTTCAGGAAGGGGAATTGCAAAAAGTATGCTGTTCTCCTGTATTGTAGTTTAACATTTTCTAATATATATATATATATTTTATTTTTTTTAAGAGGGGAATTTTTCACAGGAAATGGTTGAAATATATACCATGCCAGAGTAACTGTAATGGCCATGATCAGACTAGTGAACTATAGAATATAAATATGCCTACCTACCGACCCTAGAGCATGCAATAGGAAACACACCTATTATTTTGTTTGGTCTAAATAAAGTAAATTTGTTAAAATCATGTTTGTTAGTGTGTCGAAAAGAAAAATCCAGAAAATCTGGGCTCATAAATTTTCAGCTGGGCAACCAAAATCCAGAAGATGGTTGCCCGTTTGGGCAACCAAGCTTTAAAAGTTAGTTTCCATCCCTGAGTTTGTACATATTATGGCACTTTTAGGAGTGACACCCTTGTATGTACTCGTACAAACTGTTAGGTTCGAGAAATGAGTTTATGTTGTTGATTTTGTTTCTATTTCAGAGTGATATCCCCATCTTTGTTAACAGATTGAACTCCCTGGAGACAGTGATCCCGTATGAATATGACAAGTACGTACGGTTTTAACTTTATTTTGTGGTGTTTCTTTGAGTAAATTAGTGAGGGGCAAGTGATTTCAAGTCAGAGACGTTAACCACTCGGCCACGGTTGTTGTCCAAATAGAAACAAAGAATGAGTTATACAGACTTGACCAAAAAGAAATACAGAATGAGTTATACAGACTTGACCAAACAAAAATACAGAATGATTTATTTAGACTTCTCCAAATAGAAATGCATAAGGATTTATACATACTTGTCCCAATAAAAATACAGAATGATTTATATCAAATAGAAGTACATGTAGGGAATTATTTTATAAATGCACTGTTTGAAAAAGGTGTGTCTGGGTGCCATACCTCTTTTAATGTATATTACTTCCAATTGAAAAACGTTTTAAAAATAATTTCTATTTTGGACTTCGGCTTCTTCATATAAAATGGCTTCTTCATGTTCATATAACAGTTAATTGATGCTCTTTGCTTTACAATGCCATTGTTTGTAAGTAAAATGTATGAAAGAAATCTGCCTTTTTCCTTTCTTCAATGTTTTGTAGACCTAAAACCTTTTTTTATTGCTGCCCGTAGGTTTGACTTGTGCGTGCCAATTGGAGATGAACACTCGCCAGTGGAGAACCTTGGTCAGGTGGTTTTTGGTGAGAGAATCAGACCATCACCCTACAAGGTAGGATATGCAAATAAAAAGCCAACCACAAAAAAACCTGTCAAACTTGCAATGGGAACATACCATGATCATTGTTTTCCGTCAGCCCTTAAGAAACACCTGAAACAATACATCTATGATGGAGACTTATAATGAACATGGCAAAACATGCCTAATTAATATAAAGAACATGGGTTAAGCAGTGGCCAATTTCTTGCCCAGGACCCATACAAAGCGTTTTATATAAAAAACATGCTTCCAAACATTGTGCGGTTGCTTTATTATGAATTCACTCGTACAACAACATGTTGGTTGTAGTTTGGCGTGTAGGGTAAAAATATGTCGGGTCGATGGTAAAATGACAGAATGGTTGGGTTTTGGGAGGCATTTTTTCCCCCTCTTTATCCATACGAAAATTCTATGTGCTTGCTTATGAACAAGGATGTCCGGCAGTGTTTTCTTTTACTTTTGCGGGAATGGGGTCGGGGCCCGTTAGAGGGGGAAAAATTCGACGTCAGTTGCAAAAAGGGGGGAATTTTGACAATATTAAAATAAAGAAGAAAGTATTTTTTATATGTATTATGTCTTTCATTTAATATTAAATTCACATCAAGAACGTATTTGATGGACATGTTATGGCTGGTCAACTAAGAAACAACATTTAAAAGTAATAAAAAAAGGGGGGGAAAACATACTTTTTGAGGAGGGGAATGGGGTCGAACTACAGCCCCAAATTACTCAAAAAAAAAACTGTCCTGGTAGTGCAGACGTTAGCATACTTGCTTTTCACCAGTACAGCCTAGGTTCAACTCCTCCTTATTGGTGTTGGAAGGTTCGGTGGTCGCCATCTCGGACACGTGGGGTTTCCTCTGGACAATTTCCTCACACATGAACCACGCAAATGCTGTCATCTGCCGCATCAGTATTGATTTGTATAAGCTTTTGTAGTTGATGTAAAATATATAAAGTTCCTACTTTATATACGTTTAATTTATCTTTCAGGCGAAATAAAATAATATGTGTGGTTCCAGTTACATTGGGAACAAAAAAAGGGATGGTAGGTGAGACCGATTTTTGAACCCGTAAAAAAGGCCTAGACTGGAAGTTAGTCTTGCTTGTTACCTTGTAACGTCATCATGCTGGGCAGTGTTTTCCTAATGCTGTTAAATTGACAACATTTCTCGATACAGATTCCTCAAATTAAAATCAAGGAGGCTGCTATCTTGCTTACAGGAAGCGTCTTTCTGGGTATGAAGATTTGCCTCGTGTACTTCCTCTCGAAAAAATGGGGAAACAATATTAAGGGTCGGCTAAAACGGCCCAAAAATCCAGGGTTCCACGCATACTATTTTATTTGGCTATGTGGCAAATGTGTACACGTGTATGTATAATAACTTCTGTATCATAGTGCCCCGATCAAAGCTGGTTTAAATTAATATATACATATTTTAGATAAAAATCTATATAATTGCTTGTAACAGCCTTTGAATTGTTTGCAGCTACGTAACAGCTGGTGATTTTATTGTAAAATACGATTCTTGAAATGTCTGTTTAGCATAAAATCGTTTAGTTAGTAAGCTAATTTTAGTGGTTAATAGTTTTAACAAAATATTGCATATTTCAATGTGTAAAATGTTACTGTCATGCATGTTTATACCAGCTCATTAGTTGTTGGTTACAATCCATGTAAATGCAATACATTTAGCACTCATGCGTCGTTAATCTATACCATGATGTGATTATCTATTCAACTGGGATTTTTACGTGAAATTGCTTTCCATTTATTGATTTTCTCCTTATTAAATATCATACAATTGTTTCATTGATGGTGTTTTGCGCCGTTTTTAGAACATGTTACGCCATATATGACGATCGATCTTTTTGTGGTTGAAGCAGATCACCCCCTTTTTGTTTCTCCTGCGTAGCATGGCAGTCACTATAATAGGAATCACCTAGTCCGTCGTCGTCTGTCGTCCGTCAAACAGGGCTCGCACTGAGATGCGCAAATGGTGGCAAATGCGCATAAAAATGAAATATGGCGCAAGAAAAATCAAATTTGCGAAAGTGATTTGCGCAAAAGAATATATTTTATACATCAAATCTCTTCTTTCCAACTGACCATTAAAAAAAAAAGATGCGGGAAGGGATGACAACCCCCACTTCCACAGCCCACCACGCTACCACCGCAAAAATGCCACCACTCCTTAAAAAAAGTCCTGGGGAAAGCTCTGTTAGTTACCTGAGCTTCCAATTCCTAAATGTTTCGAAATGTTCTAACATGATTTTTACTATAGAACAATACATGTGACTCTAAAAGTTCTATCTGTAACCTCAGTTTGTTTTAGTTAGTAAACAGGGTTATAGTTAAGTATCCAAATGATTTGATTTGATGACCACGTTAACTTGAAATTTCATGTAATGAGTTTGTGCCATAAAAAAAATATTTGGCTCCGATGTTTTCAATTTGGATGTAATTGTTTTCATTTGGCAAAAGTAGTTGCGCAAAGAAAAAAATAGCCAGTGCAAGCCCTGGTCAAACATTGACCTGAAACCTAACCTTGGCCATAACGTATTTGACATATGTTCATAAAACTTCACGCACAACTTCATCTTAACTCTTAGGAATGTCGTTATACATGTCCAATAACTCTTGACTTTCAGAGTTATGCCCCTTTTTCTAAAACGTTTAACCTGCAACGTATCCAGGCTCAAAACTGGAATTAGCACACAGCAGGCGACACATGTGTCCGTGGAACTGTCTTCTAGTTTCTGGCTATGCATTCCACCCTCCATAATAATTGACACTTCCTCACATGAAAAGTCAAGCTCTCAGTGGATTTGAACCCGCAGCAGTGAGAGGTGAAGAAAGTTTTAGACGCAACATCTCTATTACCCTAACACGTAGGCATACATTCAAATTTAAGTAAACAGTCAATTATTTGGTCAATTCTTAATCCTATTTTTTTTTAAGTACTTAAAGAGTTTGTTGAGCACATAAGAACTAGGAATAAGGACCGAATGTTTACTTAAATCTGAGAATATAAAGAAAGGAGAAAATAATGAACAGAACATAAGTTTATTCCATGCACAAATCCCATCCTAGTAGAAAATTTCAGTTTTTAACTGCACTAGTGAAATATTTATCTCTTACATTGACTTCGCATAACAGATGTTTCAGAATTACAAACCTGTCTATTTAAACCAGAAACTGGCTGATTTCTGAAACATATGCATCAATGTTGAGAAGATCTTTGTCAGGCGTTTGAATGCGGTGGCGACCCATAGGTATTACTTTGCAGCGGCAGTGCCATGGTCAGCAATTTTGTTAGTTTTTTGAAATCTGGTATCTTTAAATTCATTAAATCTTTGCCTATGTCTTCAATATCAACAAGGACAGTTAGACAGGCATGTTCCGTAACTCTTAATTGTATTTGTGGCCCTTTTTTTTCGATTTAGAAAGTCCAGTCCCTGGAATGCAAGACATGAGTTAGTGAATGCTTGTTTTATTTAGTTGTTTTTATGTTTTGCAGTTGGTATTCAAGCAGAACCAAGAATGTAATGAGACATGCACGAAGGCCTACAAGAAAGGAGACGATGCGAGCAAGAAAAATCTGAATTTCCTAACAAAAAATATTGGACTCAACTATAATCACCACTGGTACGGTTACAGGGTTATATGACATCTGGTATGGTAACATGGTTATATCACCACTGGTATGGTAACATAGTTATATCACAACTAGTATGGTAACATGGTTATATCACCACTGGTATGGTTATATGGTTATGTCACCACTGGTATGGTTACTGGTTATGTCACCACTGGTATGGTAACATGGTTATATCACTGTATGGTAACAATTATATCATCACTGGTATGGCAACATGGTTATATCACCACTGGCATGGTAACATGGTTATATCACCACTGGCATGCAGGGCTTTTTAACCTATTTAACAGGGGCCGAAATTCGGCCTCTTCCCAATTGCAAAAACCTCTATTTTTTTCCAATTTTGGGGTAAAAAATTCCCAATTTAAAAAAAAAATAAAAAAATATATATATATATTTTAATATTTTTTTTGGAATTAAGTGACATACTTTATATAGTTTGCATGTTAAAATAACTCAGTTCTAAAACCTAATCAATATTTTACCTAAAACTACATTTTAATGAAATTTCCCCTTAAAAAAACATTTCCCAAAACAACGAAAATCACGTTACATTTTTCCCAATTTGGACAGTCTCGCGCTACTTTTCCCCAAATTCAGCCTGCCTAGGCCTTTTCCCAATTTTCTTCAAAAAAAGCCCTGGCATGGTAACATGGTTATATCACCACTGGTATGGTTACATTGTTATATCACCACTAGTATGGTAACATGGTTATATCACTACTGGTATGGTAACATGGTTATATCACCACTGGTATGGTAACATGTTATATCACTACTGGTATGGTAACATGGTTATATCACCACTAGTATGGTAACATGGTTACATCACTACTGGTATAGTAACACGGTTATTTCACCACTGGTATGGTTACTGGTTATGTCACCACTGGCATGGTAACATGGTTATATCACCACTTGTATGGTAACAATTATATCACCACTGGTATGGTTACATGGTTATATCACCTCTGGTATGGTAACTTGGATATATCACCACTGGTATGGTATGGTAACATGTATATATCCGCACTGTATGGTAACATGGTTTTATCTCCACAGGGTACCACTGTCATGGTAACTTGGTACCACTGCTATCAAAATGTTCAATATATTTGATTTATGTGTTTTCCTGGTTTGCCTATCATTCCGTATAGATTATCTGTCCAGATTTCTGTAAACATTCACTGTTTGACTGCCAAAATGGGTGGTGGCATCCAGGCATGAATTCAGTTGGGCATTCAGTATGGATTTTAAGGCAGATAGACTGCTGTAAGATGAATCGAGATGTCTTTTTTTATCATCTGTACTATCGTCAATTTGATTTTCTATCTAATGAAAAAGAAAAAAGTCAAAATATGTTCAGTCACGTTAACTGCGAGTTATCTTTATACCCTATAAAGGCTACATGTCAGTATTTGTGGAATGTCAGTTTGATAATAGTTGATGATTCTGAGAAGGTAAGCTCACCTTAATACAGGACAGGCATTGCATCTATGCCACATATACTGAACAAAAAAGGTTTATCAACTTTTTACGGACATACTGTAGATTAAACATAGAAACATTGATATAATTGAAGATAGTAGACATGCTAGGTAAGGAAGTGATTTTCAACAAAAAAATTATTTTATAATTTTCTAAGCGAAGTACCAGAATTACCTCCCATATATTAAAAACAACTTATTTCATTATATAAACATATTGCTTTGAACAAATTCAATGTTTGGCATTGACAAAGACAGTCTGTCATTGTTTAAAAAATGCTGAAATGTGTTCACGAACGATTGTTATTCTCAAGATTTCGTAATTTTAAAATTACCTCCCTTTTCATTGAAATGAATGGTTTTTGATAACCTATAAAAGTATGTTCCGAACTGCCTCATATTTGCTTTACTTTTATCACTGACTTTGTTTACAAATGACTTTGTAGCATTATTATTGGTTATATCTATATGTCATTTTATCATTGACCCCGGATATACACAGCTTTGTATCGCGTGTGGAAATCACCTGCATTTTATGAGCTGACTTTAATTGTGGCCGAATGATTAATGACGTTGCATTGTAAACCTTCGCCTCTCACCGGGTTCTAATCCCTCAAGGAGCTCGAATCGTGCGTGTGGAAGTGTCAATTCTTAGGGTTGGTGTGAGGTGTGCAGTACTGCTTCTACTCAGGAAAAGTGGGTGGTCTGCCTCCACCACAAAAAATCGACAGTCATATATAACCTTACATGTGTTGAAATTGACGTAAAACACCCTACAAACAAACAAACATAATTTGCTCAGCATATATGTGAGTTTTATTTACATGTCTTTCGCGGCAGCGATGTAATAATAGAGCTTCCGTCTGGCATGTAGGAGGTTGTGGGTTAAATCCCCCGCAGCATGAAAAAGGGTAATTTTTTGTAATAGAAGGAAGAAATGATTTCTTGATTCATAGACATACCTTCATGCATAGCTCGTGAAGTAAAACTAAATACAGCATCATTTATTCAAAATTCTTACTTCAGGATCCTTGACAACATGCCAGTGACGTGGTGTTACTTGGTGGAGGATGGCGAGCATTACTGTTCTGTTGGTTTCCCGGTGGGTTGCTTTGTTACCAAAGAAGGCAAGAAGAAAGACAGCTGTGTCATGAGTGTAAGTATTGAGCAGTTGACATTGGGAGTGCCTTTTTCGCCCCATACATTTAGGTCCAAGGCTATTGTTTTAGAATTCAGATTCAGCCCCTTCTGCAATCCAATTTATAAATAAAATGAAGAGTTGATTTGTGTAAAGGGTGTAGGGTTGGGTGTGTATTCTTTTGTTGTAAAGTACCACCTTAAAATGCTTTTTCCCCACTACCAATATATTAAAAATTAAATGAGCATTTCCTCTCCTCCAGGTAAAATTAAATGGAAGATCTCTTACAGATATATAGATACAATCATAAAAAGGTTTGAAGATGTATTTAATTCCAGTCAACAGACTGACCCGATGGAGGGGGTGGTCTGGAGGTTTTGATTTAGGTGCCACTGGGAAACATTTCATTCAGGAATTATTTAGAGTGTAGATTTGACTGCAATGAGTCACTGATCAGTTTCTTTAAATAGTTCATGCTATTGATGAGAATTAATACAACTATTCTGATTACAGAGCTACAGATAAGCCGCCTATTCAGTGCTCACGGAAAATATTTGACAGACAGGCCCTGAATTAATATTGACAGGCCCTGATTTAATTATATAGTAAAATATGGCAAAAAAGGGACAAGCCCTAATCAGATTTTGACAGGCCCCAGGCTTGGGGCTATCCTATTTCGTGAGCACAGCTATTTGCGCAAGGCTGAAGAAAAAATTCACGCTAAGTGCAATTTCGATGTCGCCGTGTGGTTTTGACAGCGTGTGAATTTCACGGTATACGGTGCACAGGTATAAAACAGTCAAAATGGCGTCTCCCAGTGCTGTTTTGGCAGTTCCAAAAATGCCAGCACATGGAAGCGCTCGATGTTAAGGCGTGCACTCTCCATAAAGAATCGATTGTTGAATTGTATGACAGTACCACAAACAGGTCGGCAAATGCGCAGAGTTTCAGGCCACCTGTCGTACTGATATAAAATCGAACATGTGCTCATTTTGCACTGTTAGAGCTGACCCTCTTCCGCACTTGCGGAAAACATTTAAACTGTTTTACCCCTTCGCAGTAATTGTAAGTGTTTGGGAAGCCTGTTGTTGCCAGGCCTTCTGGGAAACAATAAAACACACAATTTCATATTGAATTTTTTAGCTCTACTGGCAAGCTTATGGGATGGTGTGTTGTCTGTCGTCCGTCGTCTGTCTGTCGTCCGTTAACTTTTCTTCTAACGACTTCTCCTCAGAAACCGCTTGGTTAATTTTGACCAAACTTCACATGGATGATCCTTAGATGAATGCTTTTTAGATTTATTAAAATTAGGTCAGCGCTACATCCAAGATGGCTGCCATTACCATATATGGTCGAAACCTTAAAAAATCTTCTTCTCCAGAACCGCTGGACAGATTTCAACAGTTTTTCTTTTAAAATGATGGTCAAGGCCTAGACTATCAAGATTGTTCAAATAAAGTCCCCGGGATCAAAAATGGCCGTGCCCCTGGGGTCCAAAGTTTGTATGTATATTGAGGTTTTGCATGTTTTTCATATAGACATAGGAAAAACTTTAAAAAATCTTCTTCTCTGAAACCACATGGCACAGAGCTCTCATGTATTACATGTAGCATCAGCTTATGGTCCTCTACTAAGTTTGTTCAAATGGTGACCCTGGGGTCAAATTTGTCCCAGCCCAGGGGGTCACAGTTTTACATAGACTTATATACAGTTTTTTTTTAAAAAATCTTCTTCTCGGAAACTACAACAGCCAGAGGTTTGATATTTTGCATTTACTATAAGCTTATGGTCCTTTACCAAGTTTGTTCAAATGGTGACCCTCTGGGGACATTTGGCCCCGCCCCAAGGGTCACATGTTTTACATAGACATGTATAGGGAAAAACTTAAAAAATCTTCTCTGAAACTGCAAGAGCCAGAGGTTTAATATTTTGCATTTGCTATAAGCTTGTCGTCCTCTACCAAGTTTGTTCAAATGGTGACCCAGGGGTCACATTTGGCCCCACCCGGGTGTCACAGTTTTACATAGGCTTGTATAGGGAAAAACTGAAAAAATCTTCATCTCTGGAACCACATGGCACAGAGCTCTCATGTATTACATGTAGCATCAGCTTATGGTCCTTTACTAAGATTGTTCAAATGGTGACCCTGAGGTCAAATTTGTCCCCGCCCCGAGGGTCACAGTTTTACATAGACTTATATAGGATCTTTTTAAAAAAAAAATCTTCTCGGAAACTACAAGAGCCAGAGGTTTGATATTGTATATTTATTATAAGCTTATGGTCCTTTACCAACTTTATTTATTTTATTTTTTTATTATTTTATTTTTTTAATTTTTTTTTTTTTTATTTTTTTATTTTTTTTTTATTTTTTTTATTTTATTATCTCTACTGGCAAACTTGGAAAACCAGCCAGATCGGACCAGTAATGGTGGAGTTATGGCTCTTGATATAGTTAAAAATGCTATATTTTGCCTCTTTAAGACGATAGTCACTCGCTTCATTAGCCAGTAGAGCGTCCACAGGCCCTCTTGGGCCTCTTGTTAAAATACCACATTTTTCCATTCATCAAAGCTCATCGCCACCTTAAATGTAACTTCGCCAAAAAAATTTATATGCCTACCTACCTCCCCTATTTTTTTCAGCAATGTTACAGTAAACACAGGTAAATTTTTTTTGGCCTAAATACCCAGTTAAAATCAGAAGTTGCCGTAAAGATGGCCACTAGCAAACGGATCTCCTCTGTGCTGTCCTTGATCTAACGCCGAGTTTTGCCATTGACTAAACGTGGCCGGTTCTCAATATCAGTCGATTTTCACCTGAAAAGTTGCGAAAAATAAAACAAATTTGATACACTTTACAGTCTATAAATGTTTGGCTATTTAGCTAAAACAAAAACAAATGATAATTTGTAATGTATTAGACAACACTTCGTTTGCGGTTGATCGAGAAATCACTCGTAAAAAACATTCATGTGATCGAGTGTTGACTATTGAAAGACAAAAATCGTATTTTCCCGGTCGATAATTGTGGAAAATAATGAAAAAATTATATTGTGTTGCAGCATTTGTCAGACGATGAATTTAGCAATGCATGCATCTAAATGTATGGGCTAATGAAGGGACACCCGCTTGTAAAAACAGTTAATTATTTAAAGTTAACTTGTGCAATATTGTGTTTGGAAGAAAGTCAACGTTTTGAATTTTATCCAATTAAAATCCCCAAATATCGAAATTAAAAAATGATGGGTGGGTTAATACCCAATTGATCAAAAAGCTTATCTGTAGCTCTGGATTAAGTTAAGTAAAAACAAAATAAACACTGTATGACATTAATATCAGACACATGCTTGGAACAATTTTCATCATGTAAATATGGAATAAACTGTTCCACAGGACCATACATACAAATATAATACTCATGATTTTTAAAAGTATGAGTATTTGTAGTAAATTGATGAGTAATGATTTAAAGTGACAATTTAAAAAAATGGAGTTTTTGTAAAAAAAAATAAAAAATGTGTAAAATACTCAAAACTCAGCTTATCTACCTACAGCTCTCATAATTATTCAGTGGGAATATTTGCCTTTTACAGAGTGCATTTAGTGAGAAGAACACATACTATATTTTCAACCACGTGGATTTGATCATCAAATATCACCCTGGGGATGCAGAGGATTGGGGACAGACGATACCTAATGGCGGTAGAATCATTTCTGCTAAAGTGGAACCTAGAAGGTAAACAAACTGTTAAGTATACAGCAGGGATCTATAGTCTTAAACCCTGGCTTGGTATGTCACGGTGTGTACAATTCTCAAGATTCAACTTGTGCATGCTCATTAACCGGTAACCCCCTACATATATATAATGGACTGTTCTTTCTTTGAATTAAGACGATTCTATTTATGTGACAAAGGAGTGTTTTGGGGGAAATGAGTGATCAGCAGCCAGACATTGTAAACCCTGATCAGCCTGCGAGTTACTGTGTGTCCCTTTAAGATTTTTTTCAAGGTCAGGGAATTGTCGGGGAATTCCGAAAAATGGTCATGGAAATCTGAATTTTATGAAAAGTCAGGGAATTTTAATTTTGTTGTCGACAGGTGGAGAACACGTGTATCTGTGGCTATGGCAGTCTTCAAGTTACTGAATTGCAGTAAAAAACACGAAACTTCAAAATTTTGTTGTGATCAGAGCTCCAGATAAGGTGCTTATTTGCGTAAATACGCAAAGAAAATGGTAGAAAAAGCAATATAAATTCAAAACCATGCGTATCATAACACAAAAGAAATGCCTGAATGACGCAATTCCTCGCAAATTGCTAGCGTATTTTGCAATTTTTCATTTCTAATCGATCGCGTATTTGCCCAGAGTTCTCACATTATCTCGAAACAAAATCAAATATAGGTAAAAGGCCGAAACTGCCGAGTGAACAGACTGGTTCTGAAATTCAGTTTAAATTGTGCGCGATTTACTCATTTTTGTCTGTACCCTTTTTATATCGTGTAGGCGCTCGGCGATCTAAATCGAGCGTCGGTTAAAAATGTCGGCGAATGTAAACAAACGCGGACGGATAAAAACACCGCAAAAAAACACACATAAATACATTTACTGTATTTGTCGGCGTATAGCGCGCATGCGCATATAACGCGCACCCTGACCTTGGGTCTGAAATCCTTGGAAAAAAACTTTTATGTATTGTAGCATAAACCTCACATAAAAAACGTGTTTTCAATTTCAGGACAGCAGAGTGCCATTTTGAATCATTGACCAAAGAGGAAATGTAAAACGAATTTTGATTGGCTAAAACAAGCTGCATGTTAGGCTGTGTTTTTTTACTCAAGTGTAAATAAACTTGTACTGTTGAGAGTACTTTTGTTGTTTACTCAAGTTTCAATAAAATAAAAATCCCCACGCCCGTGTTCAACTTTTATTACGATCATATTACATTTATTAATCTGGCGTTGTATGACTGGTGTTGTTTGCAGGTTATTTACTCTTGCTTGTCATTGAAGGTGTTGACAGTTTGAAGGTGTTGACAGTTTGAGAGGTTTCTGGAAATGAGATGCATTGTCTTGTGGCATCACCTATTAAATGCATTTTCCTAACACATCGTGTCCGCACCTACTCTGAAGTAATCAAGTAATTAATTCTGCGTACATGATTGTTACATGTTTGTTTAATAATCACCATAGTCATCGTTGTTTGCGGTCAGATTAGCAAGAACCAAACACTTCACACATTTTCCCAATCAATTAAACCCTTTATGAATAATCAAGATTCTACGTTGTCAAAATTCAGAATCGACTTTAACAAATAAATATGTGCGGTAAATCAATACCGCGGTTATCCGGTTGTCGTCGTTAGGAAGAAAACATAATAGTCTATTCTATTCTATTCACGGGTTTGTAAACCAGTCTACGTAAAACGGAAACCACAGCCTCGTTTTCCTTTCACTTTGCCGAGTGATGTAAACCATGATATATTTCAACATTTCAATGGTCTTTTCTCAAAATAATCAACATAAAACATGGTAAAGTTTGATTTTATTATTTTTATTGATAATAAGCATATAGCATACAACGCATTTTATTGAAACAATATAAACAAGCCAACTTTTGTTCGATTCAATCTCTCTAGTAAACGGCCGGCCTTGCGACTTTGTGAAACCCACAAAACTTCTCGTCTTGGCTGGAAAAAAAAGAGTAAAACAGTTACTTGTTACTTAAACTGCGCACCCCAACTTCAGCCACAGAATCTGGGGTAAAAAAGTGCGCGCTATATGCCGAGGAATACGGTAGTAACTATTTTGACCACAGTAAGTCAACGGAGGCAAAACAAATTTCAAAAATAATGTTAGATGATGTACTTTCCAATGTTGTCTACGATTCACAAGGCATGTGTTACAGTTTACATATGACCACAGATACCTGTTTAAAAAAAAATCTTATATTCTATTAAATACGGTATTTAATATAACATAAGACTTTTTTTTTTTCTTCTTTTTTTTTAAACTGGTATCTGTGCATATGACAGTGTGCACACAACATAATGTTAAAAGTGATAAAACATGTTTGATTATGTGTTTTGTTTGTTGTAAGTTAATTTTTCAAGGAAATAATCAAATGAAAACATCCGGGTAGGATAAAAATACCCAATTAAATTAAAATCAGTGGGTATCCGGAAAAAAAATACCCAATTAAAATTCAAAATTCCCATTTATTAAAAAAACAGTGGGTATTTACCCAATTGATGCAAAAGTTATCTGTTTCTCTGTGTGATGTGTCAAATATAGCAGTTTTCAATAAGTCCAGGACCACAGGTTGATATAAAGACTAAACCCAGGTTGGATGAAAAATGAAAATGCTACAAAAAAACAAGGCAAATTATAAATCAATGGTCATAACGTAATTTTTGTCTCTCCTTTTAAAAAAAAGCGAGACATAGGCGCTGCTAATGTTGGTGGGCTCGACAGGCTCAACATATTGTCACCAAATTTTAATGCAAATATTGACGGTACATGTATTTAAGTAAGGGTCAGTTGGAGGGCTGGAAGTTATTGGTATTAAGAAGAACAATGACCAAGAGGTTATATGTGTTTGAACATTCTACTTCCAAGGACAAGAAAGTTACAATGCAATATGTTAGCGTTAAGATTTTGGTTAAGAGTTTTGTCTCCTGGCAATGGTGAAAGCGTTTTACAAAACATAGTGTCCTAACTGTAGTGCACAAATGATCTCTTTTTATGTTATAACTATTAGCTATAGATATATACACTCAATATTGATGTAATTGGCAGTGCGATCCGAAAAAAAATGTCTATAAAAAAAGTAGTCCCCTAAATGCTTAAAAAAGAAAGTTGTATAGCTAACTTTTAAGTGAGTAGGTTGGAGCACACCAAACCAACAAGTTTTTAAGGGTGGCCTTATGGCGATCCCAGATTCCTTTGTATCCTTCTGGGAGCAGCTGTGAATAACCTCAATACTGCGATGGTGTCAAAAAATGTTTGAACAAAAATCAATGAAATTATGATGCATGTATGATTCCATATAAAGTGGATAGATATAAGATGTTTGGAAGGCATTGATTCTCTAGCATATCTTCAGTGTTTGAACTAATAGAAGGACCAGCAGGGCACTCGTTTGGCCATATTTGGGGACGAAATTCGGCCCCATTCCCCTCCCCTAAATGTATATATTTTTACCCCTTTTCCTGTGAAAAAATCCCGTTAAAAAAAAATATTATGAGAATTTTAAAAAAAATACAGGAAAACAGCATACATTTTGCAATTTGGAATGGTAAATTCTTGGTACCACTTAAATAATAAAAAAAAAACTAATTTGTGTTCTTACAAATTCCACTTTGATATGAAAACAACGCAAAATTCCCCTTCCTGAGGGCCCTGGCCCCAGTCCCCTGAAATCTGACTAGTGCCCTGACCAGCCTCAGTAGCTCGGTGGATAATGTCTTGCACTTAAGAGCTGCAGACTTCGATATCTCTTGTGTTCTGGTTCATTGTCTCGGTATCTCTCGTGTTTGACCCTGGTTCAGTGTTGCTTGAACTTGTAGAAAGAGCAGCCTCGGTAGCTCTGTGGCTAATGTCTTACACTTTAGAGCTGCAGACCTCGATATCTCTTGTGTTGACTCTGTCGGTGACTTGTCATGGGAAACTTCATCATTTATTTCGTCTCTCGAGATAAGTGGTCTAAAATGACCTATATTGAGATAGTTTTAATGCATTAATTGGTATATATTATTCATTGTTGTTTGAGGAAGCTGTCCAGTTGGCTTGCGGAATGTCGGTGGTCCTACTCAGGTGCCTGCCCGTGCACGAAAATTGTCCGGAGGGGCACCTGGGGTCTTCCTCCACCAATGGAAGCTGGAAAGTCGCCATATGTTGGTGCAACTATAAAATCCAATTCAATTCAATTCATTGTTGTTTGAACTACCAATTCATTATCTATATATGGATTTGTCATGTTATACATTCCAGTGTTGCCTATGATGTGCAGGCTACAGGTAAAGCCATGTGCAACAATCAGAATGTAATGGCTGTGTCTGGAGGAGACATTGATAAGGACATCAATATAAGATACACATACAGTGTCAGATGGGAGGTAAGCATTTAGTTTGCGTGGAAGCTTAAAGCATCCCAATTGCCGAAAAAAGAATAGGTAGTTATGTCACCCTGCTAATGTAGCCGTTCTCAGGGGTCAGTTTTTAGCTCCACTGGTCAAAGATCAGCAGAGCTTATGCCGTGGTGCGGTGTCCGTCGTCCGTCCGTCTGTCGGTACATCTGTCCGTAAACTTTTTATATAGTGACTACTCCTCGGAAACTACTGGATGGATTTTCATGAAACTTTACCGAAATGTTGCCCATGATGTCAAATTCTAGTTGATCCTAGCAAAAATTCATGTTGGTGTGAAATTCAAGATGGCCGCCACGGCTAAAAATAGATTATTAAAAAACAAGTTTGCAGCGACTACTTCTGGAAAGTTATTAAGTGATATTGATATGGGACTTTTTCTAAAATGATCAGCATGACACATCTTTGTTTACATAGAGTTATGTAGTAATTATTTGTAGCGACTAAATTTCACATGAATGTTGCTCTTGATGTCTAAAACAAGTTTGTAGCGACTACTTCTTGAATACAATAAGTGATATTGATATGGGACATTTTCTAAAATGATCAGCATGACATTATCTTGGTCCTTGTCGAAAATCATTTTAATTCGACATTAAACATGGCTGCCAGCGACCATCTTTGTTTACATAAGAGTTATATAGTAAAAATTTGTAGCAACTACTCCTCTGAAACTACTTGACCGATTTTTTCATGAAACTTAAAGGAATGTTGCTCTTGATGTCTAGTTGGTCCTAGCAAAATTTTAGGTCAGCCGGAAATTAAAGATGGCCGCCACAGCTAAAAATAGATTTTTAAAAGACAAGTTTGTAGCGACTACTTCTTGAAAACTATAAGTGATAATGATATGGGACTTTTTCTAAAATGATCAGCATGACATGATGTTGGTCCTTGTTGAAAATCATTTTAAATCGACATTAAACATGGTTGCCAGTGGCCATCTTTGTTTACATAGAGTTATATATATATATATATATATAAAAAACTTGTAACGACTACTCTGAAACATTCGCATTTTATATGTTTTGAATGATCAGTCAGAGGTGTAACTTGTTTAAGAATTGAATTGAATTGGGGTCACCAACACATTAAAGGTTATATGGCACCTAACAGGAATGAACATGCCAGGCCCATCCTCCATTTACATCGAGATAAAATATGGAGAATGGGCCTAGAACGTTCTCAGCTGCAGTTTCTACAAATTCTATTGTAGACACTCCATTTACGCTGGAGCCACGTTTATTGTTTTTCTGCCACTACTCTAGTGATTTGAGTGAGATGGTTTAAGTTATTTTGAAATAACTTCTTTATTTAATACAGTTTTGGTGGTTGTTTTTCAAAACAACTGCAACAAGTTACTTTCAGATATGCATTCAGGGTTCGGAAATACTGTTGCCCGATGCCCCAGGCAAGTGGATTTTGGGCGCGGGCAAGTGATCTTCACAAATCTGGTTGCCCGCCACTTGCCCGACGGACATTTCCATTCCAGACCAAATCAAATGGCAAACCAGCCATATCAGAATTTCATTTTGATAACTGAATAAAACTTGCTGCTGTTTTTCACCGCTAGCGATTGTTAATAAGATCAAACAACTTTCGGTACAATAAACAATCTCGCCCCAGGCAACTTCATTTGTGGCATTATTTCAATAAACTAATTAACCCACACGCGCATTTCACACCATTTGAAAACAACACCGTATCACAATTTATCCTGACACGACCGTCAGACGTGTGTCCATCGGCCAATGAAATCGCGGCAATTATGTCCGTGACCATCCAACCATAAACATAGCTAATTTCAGAAATAGTGTTCAAATAATCTCTGAATGTCATTTGGACCTTCCATCAATCAAATCAGAAAACTTTCTTAATTTGCAAATTTAATGTGTCAAAATAATGACTGACAGACCTACATGACGTTATGTTTTTGTTTAGATAATCTTGCCGAAGATTTTTTAGTAACTAAAATACATTTTCTTTTACTCGAAGCACTCGTTTATCAATGTGCTTTTATGAGGTATTTGATATAGTCTGTAATTAAACGTATATGGAAGTGCATACTACACAAGTGGATTTTCAAAATATTTCCAGAACCCTGGCATTCATTTTCATCTATTAAATCTGTTTTTAATGAACACAGCGATTTTCCCCCCATCATTTAACTAATTTGCCATTACTTCTTTTGTAAAGCATTTCAAGATGGTACATATTACATAACAAAATTGGTAATTCACTCTAGGGCAATCATACCTAATGCACATCATTATCCAATTAGCTGGATTTCTATTGAAAGCATTTATTGCTTGGACTTTATTACCATGATTACTGCGTCAGATACTTTTATAAAGGTAAGGTTATTTTTCGCGAAAATATCCTATTTGTTATTTTACCAAAAGTAAGATGAATGAACTCTTGCTCTGTGTCGAAGGGAAATAAATTTGTTCTTGAAAATGACTTGTTTCAGTTATTTCAAAGATAAAACGAGCAAGGTTTTTATACACAAGCGTAATTTTTTTTTTACCCAATTTGTGTTACGCGAATCCTTGACATGCCTTACAAATTGATTACATATTCACCTTTGTAGCACGACGTGCTAAAGTACGCATCAGCACAGAAATAGTGTGCATTACAACACATATAAACTGTTCACTGTTACCATGTGTAATTAGTTGAGTAACTGTTGCTACCTTACCATCAGCAATAATGAAACCAATGAAAATTGAAAAAATAATAATAATCGAGCAATCAGCGGGCTTGAACCCTACCTTCCTGGGCACTAACACGGCGCCTTGACCAACTGCACTAATGAGGCCTGTGAATTTTCCGTCGCTAATATACATATAATCGTAATTCAGCTGATTACATGCTACCAATCGTGAACGCTCGGCCAATCCCGTCATTCTTCGGGATCCCGCGAAAAAATAGGGAAATCAGCAGGCTTGAACCCTACCTTCCTGGGCAGTAACATGGCGCCTCGATCAACTGCGCTATTGAGGCTTGTGAACGTTCCGTCGCTTATATACATATAATAGTAATTCAGCTGATTACATGCTACCAATCGTGAACTCTCGGCCAATCCCGTCATTCTTCAGGATCCCGCAAAGCAGTGTACGAGATGTTGCGAATGACATGCTACATTAGACTGGTTTACGAAAACGTCATTTCAGCAAGTGAAATGGTAACCTTTCAACGTTACAAAATATGTGTTTATACCATTCAGCTTTTTCAGACGAGTTCTCTAGGAATTCAAGTTGTAAAGCATGCTTATTGCCACTTACATGAGTCACAGTCTGTTAACGATAGACAGATATAAAAGCAATATAAGAGTCGGCTGCCTTCGGCAGCTGAATAAGTTACACCCTGGACTGATGGTGTTTAGCATAATTTTCAGACACGTTTTAGGCTATGCTTGACTTGATTTTAGTGGTGGACCCACTTATTCCTGGATAGAAGCAGTAATTTATACAACTTGCTATCCGAAAGAATTGACACTTTTTCACTTACAAGTCGAGCTCCCAGTGCGATTCGAACCCGTAGCGATCTGGAGCGAGAAGGTTTTAAATGCAACTACTTTACAGTCTCGACTGGCATTTTATAGCATGAGATGTGTAAACCCCCATTTCAATTCATATCCTCTGACTTTTGCAGGAGGATATGAATACAAAATGGTCATCACGATGGGACTACATCCTGGAGTCGATGCCCCACACCAACATTCAGTGGTTCAGGTATGTATCAGTGTTTACAGTTTTTAAGTTCAAAAGGTATCTTAAATAGTCAGTGAGAACTTGAGTGACAAAGTGGAGGACCCGGGTTCAAGCATCACCTCTGCCACTGAGTCTCGTCGGAGTGTTCTTGGGCGAGACACTTTTCTAAGCCTCCTCTGTCGAATGGGTACATATACTGGACTGTCCCGTGTATTAGAGGCTGACCACCGCGCATGTTAAATTCCCATATGTATCTGTATGTAAGTAAGAGTAGTGCAGGTTCCCATTTTCCTGTGTATTCTTCCCCTCTGTCTGGGGCAGTAAGTAAGAGTAGTGCAGGTTCCTAGTTTCCTGTGTATTCTTCCCCTCTGTCTGGGGCGGCTGAAAAAAAAACTGGAACGTGTCGAGTGGTTCAGTAAAAAAAAAAATCTTGGCTGGAATCTAAAATATTCTCTAGAAATAAATGATTCAAGTATAATTGAATGCATTTCATTATTAAAAGTATTTCCACCATTAATACTAAAATTGCAAATTAGCACGAGATCGCTTAAAAGGCCATTAGTTTTTATATCATCCACTGTTATGTAAGGTATTATTTGTCTTTAAGAAGGTTATGTTTAGCTCAATTCCTAGACATTATTACACATACAAACTTCCTACTCCACATGATTAAGAAAGTAGGTCATTGGATGACCTTGACTTACGTAATGTTAAATATGTTGAGCTCAATTCTAAAGACTGTTTCACACAGTCTTGCTCATTTCTTGCTGACTGGAAATAACATATTCTGGGTCTGCTTCCAACTGCAGTGCTCCTTTTAAAATGAGGGCAATATTTAACTTGTGTTGTATTAAAGACTTTGTGATCTAAGATATGGCAATGTTTGAACCATTCAGTCAAATTAACAGTCGCAATACAGAAATATGCTTTTTTTACACTTTTACACTTGAGTTGCATGTTGTACAAAGTTGAACATATATACAACATTACTAGTGGAAATGAGATGCATGAAAAATGAGTTGAATTGAATTGAATTGGATTTTATAGTCGCACCAACAGCTGTCATATGGCGACTTTCCAGCTTCCATTGGTGGAGGAAGAGCCCAGGTGCCCCTCCGGGCAATTTTCGTGCACGGGCGGGCACCTGGGTAGAACCACCGACGTTCCGCAAGCCAGCTGGATAGCTTCCTCACATAAAGATTCCTAGGCCCCTGAGGGATCGAACCTACAGCGGTGAGGGGCAAGTGATTTCAAGTCAGAGACGTTAACCACTCGGCCACGGACGCCCCAAAAATGAGTTGAATGAATTACTCAGAATATATATTGACAGATTGTAAAAAACATAAAAAACTAAAAAAAAAGAAAGAGTAATTTGTATTGTTATTACAGTATCATGAACTCTCTAGTGATTGTCTTGTTTCTGTCTGGTATGGTGGCCATGATCATGCTGAGGACTCTGCACAAAGATATTGCCAGATACAACCAGATTGAAAATTCCGTAAGTAGATATCTGTTATTCTCATCTTCCTGGCCGGCCCCGTGTAGTCGGTCAAGAGTAAAAACTGGGGACACTGCCTAAACCTTGAATTTTCATAAGAGTTGACCTGATTGAAGTGAAGGAACTTGGTTTCTTCAGCCATTGTGATGTTCTTAAATTATCTGTCATGTGACTTAGATAATATGCCACTGAGGGGTTTTGCCGGCCAAGTGATGTACATAGAAAACGTTTTAATGCTTGGCGCCGGCAACTGGGACTATGAAATAATTGTTATGCAACGTTTGTTTTCGATGGAAAGTTGCCTACACGGTGTGTGTGCCTACATGGAAAAAAAAAAAGAAATAAAAAAAAAATTATGCAATGTTTGCTTTCATTGAAAAGGTTGACATGAAAAACTCATACGAACTATTTGGGATATTATGTTTGGTAAATTTATTAAAGGAAGTAACTGTGTGAATATGCATTAGATTGCAGGATCAACAAAACACAATTGAGACAGCATACACAAAATAATCTCGTCAATCTGGGAGAACTGCCCAGTACCAGGTACTTTTCATCTAGAACCAGTACACATTTACCTGCTCTCTTTTGTAGGAAGATGCCCAGGAAGAGTTTGGCTGGAAGTTGGTTCATGGCGACGTCTTTCGACCTCCTCGCCGTGGAATGCTTTTGTCCATCCTGACTGGAAATGGTGTACAGATATTTTTCATGACACTTACCACCCTGGGTGAGTTAGCGTTATTGTATTCTCAGGACTTAAAATCACGAACTTTTGATTACCTTGGAACAATTTTTTGAGGATTTTCTATATAAATTCACCAGGGAGAGGAGAGAACGCCACTTTTTAACCCACCAGTATATATACTGACGAGATAAAGAAATGCCTCATCGGGAATTTCCGCTATATATTGTATGTACACTATGCTGCTGTTAATCGAATGGTACATGGCTACGTAAGACCTTTCTTTTCGGAAAAAATACTAAAACAGCACAAAACACAGCAAATAGTATTTCTTCAAAGTTTGATTATTGGCAGAGTATCTGTTTGGCTTAAGCATGTGAGCAAACTTAGGATGCAAATTTTTGCAAACTCTTTACGTTAAATACAATACTAAAATAGTCAATTTTTCAAAGAGGAACTTCAACATTTATGAATTTCTTGTTATAAAGTGACCTGTGATTAAAACGTCTACAACATCACAGTTGTGTCCTTTCTCTAACCAACTGCAACTTTGTTTTACATAACATCTTGGGATTTCTTTGGAATATTATGTGGCATTAAGTATGCGGTATATACAATATATAGCGGAAATTCCCGATGAGGCGTTTTTTTATCTCGTCAGTATATATGTATGTTTTAAAAAATACAACCAACTTTTACCCCACCGCCTATATGCATTCCCTTCCCCCAGTACGGGTGCTTCCAGTTAAAATCATAATAAAATAAGCCTTACATCGATACTCTAGAAGTTTGTATGTTTTGAAGATTAAAATAACACTTGTTATTTCAGTGTTTGCGTGCCTTGGATTTTTGTCACCTGCTAACCGTGGTGCCTTGATGACATGCGCCCTAGTCCTGTATGTATGTCTCGGAACCCCTGCTGGATACGTGTCTGCCAGGATCTATAAAAGTATGTTAGTTTGTTATTATGAATAGATTTGTTGTGATTTAAGTGATCACGAGAGTTGTACATTCTGAGCCAGGATCTTTTATAATGTATAGGATTCCACCCACATTAGCATATCTGTAAACATATTTCATTGGACCAGAGACGCAATAAACCAGAGATTTGCAACATATGCTTTCAGATAGAAAATACTCGAAATTTCACGTATGCACTTTCATTGATAATTGTATACATTTTCATTTAATGTCTATAAAAGACAATTATGTTCAGAATGTAGTAACATTTTGAAAATATTTCTATGTTGGTAACAAACATATCCTGTGTGTAGTGATATCATTGTATTAGTTCTGTCTTAAATATAAGAAGAGAAAATGAAGAATGAGATTTGGCAGTTTTACCTTGTGTCATATGAGATTATGGTAGATTTGAGTAAGTGCCCAATTCAAAAAGTGGATTCCTCAATCTGAAAATGTCAGTTTTAGCTGAAAGGTTGAAATAATAATTTGTTCATGGAGTTTTTGCATGAGAAAATGTTTGCTGAATCGGGCATAAATGTAACATAATTGTCTCCGACGACAAAGATTTAATTTTTAGATACTTGTTAAATATTATAGCATTACATTTATTTTCTGTTTTCAGCATTTGGTGGAGAGAAATGGAAATCCAATGTCATTCTTACAGCCTTCTTGTGTCCAGGGTAAGTCATTTTCTAGATGGTCTTAGTGGTTATTTCTATGAGTAAGGCATGATTCCTGGATTCCTTTGTATACCCACACTCTCTTTGGGGCAGCTAGGCATGATTCCTGGATAACTTTGTATACCCACACTCGCTCTGGGGCAGCTAGGCATGATTCCTGGATTACTTTGTATACACACTCTCTTTGGGGCAGCTAGGCATGATTCCTGGATTACTTTGTATACACACACTCTCTTTGGGGCAGCTAGGCATGATTCATGGATTACTTTGTATACCCACAATGTCTTTGGGGCAGCTAGGCATGATTCATGGATTACTTTGTATACCCACACTCTCTTTGGGGCAGCTAGGCATGATTCCTGGATTACTTTGTATACCCACACTCTCTTTAGGGCAGCTAGGCATGATTCATGGATTACTTTGTATACCCACAATGTCTTTGGGGCAGCTAGGCATGATTCATGGATTACTTTGAATACCCACACTCTCTTTGGGGCAGTTAGGCATGATTCATGGATTACTTTGTATACCCACACTCTCTTTGGGGCAGCTAGGCATGATTCATGGATTACTTTGTATACCCACACTCTCTTTGGGGCAGTTAGGCATGATTCATGGATTACTTTGTATACCCACAATGTCTTTGGGGCAGCTAGGCATGATTCCTGGATTACTTTGTATACCCACAATGTCTTTGGGGCAGCTAGGCATGATTCATGGATTACTTTGTATACCCACAATATCTTTGGGGCAGCTAGGCATGATTCATGTATTACTTTGTATACCCACACTCTCTTTGGGGCAGCTAGGCATGATTCCTGGATTACTTTGTATGCCCACACTCTCTTTGGAGCAGCTAGGCATGATTCCTGGATTACTTTGTATACCCACACTCATTCTGGGGCAGCTAGGCATAATTTCTGGATTACTTTGTATACCCACACTCTCTTTGGGGCTGCTAGGCATGATTTCTGCATTACTTTGTATACACACACTCTCTTCGGGGCAGCTAGGCATGATCCTGGATTACTTTGTATACCCACACTCTTTGGGGCAGCTAGGCATGATTCCTGGATTACTTTGTATACCCACACTCTTTGGGGCAGCTAGGCATGATTCCTGGATTACAAAAATAAATTTTAACTTCTCACATTCAGATTGGTTTCCTCAATTCAGCACTGATACTCGCTGATTATTTATTGTCATGATAAGCAAATAACTAGTCAAAGGTTTATGTGTTTCAAAGATTCTGCCATTCAACTTTCAGGGTTGTATTTGCCATATTCTTCGTGTTGAACCTGGTCCTGTGGATTGAAGGGTCCAGTGCCGCAATTCCTTTCACCACCCTGATTGCCCTGCTGGCGCTCTGGTTTGGTATTTCTGTACCCCTCACGTTTATTGGAGCCTATTTTGGATTCAAGAAAAGGGTAAGTGCTTAAATGCTCGTATTCAACAGATAGTGATATCAGTGCTAAAGAAAAGTTGGACAGAAAAATGACTGTTCCATAATTTGTTCATTAGCTCACTTGTCTCGAAAAGAGCTGTAACAAATAACAAGATTAATAATATCAGTAAAATTCTTGAACGTCTCTTTTTTGAGAGTACAGTGTAAAGCGCGAAATTAAACCGCTGAACTAAACATGTCTTGAATTATTTGTACAATCCAGAAATATTGAAATCATTGATCCATATGTTATAAAGCTTCATATTTTCTCTCTTCTAGGCGATTGAGCATCCAGTGAGAACCAACCAAATCCCACGACAGATCCCTGACCAAACCATCTACACAAAACCCCTGCCAGGCATCGTGATGGGTGGGGTGTTACCATTCGGCTGCATATTTATTCAACTTTTCTTTATTCTCAACAGTATTTGGTAGGTCACCTTTCCTTTTGTTTGTTTTCAAAAGCAAAACAGTGTCATAGGTGAATCTAGATAAATTTAAAATAATATATAAAGAAATTTAAAATAATATATAAAGGAAAATAAATGACTAAACTGTCCACATTTATTTATTAGATTGACGCAATAATTTTAATGTCATCAGCATGACAGCCTTTTACAAACTGAATGCATGTGTACGTGGGTTATGGCAGAAGGATTTAATCGACAGGATCATTTAATTGCATAATCAGGGCCTTCCCCAGCCATTTATGGCGTAGCGGCGCCGCGATCCCTTAACTTTTGAAACAGACATGCCACGATCCTTAATCTGACCGCGACCCTTTAAAACCGTGCCGCGATCCCTTAAAAGTGGGTCAAAACATTCATTTCCCAGTGTTAATTAATGACATATCTGACCAAATAACGCCTTGAGGCATAAACTCCTGACAAGCATACGTCCTTAGCTCCTGATTGGAGTGTTTTCATAAGGATTAGCGGGGCAGAGGTGTTAATTACCTCCGCGATAAGGGTCTAATTCAAGAATTCAACCATGCTTACATGACCTGTAAACTTATTACGTCATCAAATGTGAAAACAATTTACATATGTTATATTTTATTGTAACGTTGAATTAACGTGCCTCCATCCCATTTTATATCGATTTTAAATAGCTAACGATGAGAAAATAATCTCACAAACGCAAATTATTCGATAACCACATAAAATTATAAGAATCTCGGGGTTGTATATTATAAATTTAGGTTACTTCCGGTTTTGAATTTGCTTCCGTGTTTTCGTGTTTCAAACTAAAACGATTAATTATGAATAAAGACAGCAATTTTATAACATTTAAATGAACTTATAACGGTTTCCTACTCTTTTTTTTCCCGAAAACGCTAATGACGATGCAGTAAACATGACTTAGACGTTAAGTTATTGTACGACAATGTCAGCGTAAAAAGGTGATGTATATCCGGATAGTCCTTATTTCGGATGCTTAAAAAACACAACACTGCGTTTTCAAGTGTTTGTTTTTAAATGTTATTCACTTAAAAATAACATAATTACTCCTGCTTAACTTCAAATGAAGTGTTTACAAGATAAAAAAAATTCTAGAACAGCAAAGGAAACAATGTATAAAGTTGAGGTATCATCTTTTTCCAAAAAAAAAAAAAAGTAAAAAAATGGTCATACATGTCCTATCTATGGCAGACTGGTAGATATATTTAAAACATGTTTTAAATGTGTCAGGTGTATGCCAAAACCCGTATTTTACTTCAAAACATCAAAAAAAATCGACATCCACGAGGGGACCTCTCCCGCCCCAACCCCACCCTCGCGCTTAAATGCCACTATCCCTTAAAAAAATCCTGGGGAAGGCCCTGATAATACAATATTTTGTGTAAAATACCCAGATGATTCAGCATTTTATAGGCATATGAATGCAGGCTGTAATCCAAAAGCAACATTTAATAGTACTTGATGTGTAAAGGCCTGGTTGTTAGCATGCTAAGTGAAAAAGGTTGCAGGTTGCTAGGGAGAAAGTTTGCAGGTCGCTAAAAGAAAGGTTGTAGGTTTCTAAGCGAAAAGTTGCTAAGCAAAAAATGGCATGTCTAGCAAAAAAAAGTTCCTTCAATAAGGAAAAGGCAACAGTTTGCCTAGTGAAAGATTGCAGGTTGCTAAGTAAAAGACTGTAGGTTGCTAATTGATTGCCGGTTGCTAAGTGAAAATATTGCAGATATTTAAGTAAAAAGATTGCAGATTGCCAAGTGAAAGGTTGCATGCATGTCTTCAGTAAAAGGTTGCAGGTTGATCAGTGAAAAATTGCCGGCTGCTAAGTGAAAGGTTTACAGGTTGCTAAGAGAAAGGTTGCAGGTTTGAGCCGGAGCCATGGAGCACTATGATTGGGAGTTCGAGCTGCGTCGTCCCATCTGATGAGAACTTTAATCCGAGCGTCCAATGTTGTGGAGTCGTATTCTATGAGCATGTAAAACAAATACAGGAATTGATTCCAAAACAGGAGTAAAGGGATCCTCGATTCCTATACCTCGCTGGAAAAATTTCGATATCAGAAGACTATTAATCAGCAATACAAATGGTTAATTGTTATAATGTTTCCATTGCAGGTCGCAGCAAACTTATTACATGTTTGGTTTCTTGTTCCTGGTGTTTGTCATACTCCTCATCACATGTTCAGAAGCTACCATCTTACTCTGCTATTTCCATCTATGTGCTGAGGTAAGTCGTAGCATTTTAGTTACTTGATATTCATTATTATTTCATCAGGAGTTCTTGAAAGCTAGTATTTAAATAAGAGTGTGGATGCATTTGTCTTGCCTATCAGAAACTGGACTTAATGACTTTTTCAAGTCCAAAAAACAGGACATAATTTTGCTAAAATGCAATGCAGTGTTACGAAACTTGTGTGTCTGAGTGGCCTTGATATAATGAAACAAATGCAAAGTTTGAACAAATTTTAAAAAGCAATGATGAAGATATCCAGACCCCTTAACAATCTCAAACTATAAACCAGTAACCGTGTAAAGAGAGTTATTTTCCAGTATACCAGTTACCATATTTGCCAACTTTGTGCTTATGTTTCTGTAGTTATGCAGATGAGCTTACAATGCAGTAATGAATACTGAATAGATTACTACACAGTTGCCCTGACCAAATGGCGAAGATAGAGAAACAATTTACCAAACTCTCAATCCAGAATGAATGTTTTTTAGGTCTTAAATGCACATTTGATATGCATTGTGCAGTCAGTAGATAACGCTCTGATTTCTAGATAACGGTAAATGCATTACATTAGTAAACCGTATAATCATTTGTATTTCAGGACTACCACTGGTGGTGGCGGTCGTTCCTTACTAGTGGGTTCACGGCCGTGTACTTCTTCATCTATTGTATCCATTACTATGTCTCCAAACTTGAGCTTGTAGGCGGGGCCAGTACATTCCTCTACTTTGGCTACATGCTCATCGTGGTATTCCTTTTCTTCATGTTGACCGGTAAGTTTTGTCCGTACGTCTGCTAGCAATATTTAGTCGTACAGGCAACTGAATCTATGAACCTCTTGTTGATTGTTAAAGGCCGCATTTTAACTATTGCTTCGACAGATATTCCAGATTTTACATTAACATTATTTATTGACCTGCTTAATGTCAAATAAGGTCAATATAGGTCAGAATGATTAGATTCTATTATTTCATCTTGAAAATAAAATTATGCCAGCTCATGTATCGTTTTCTGAAGTTAATTACGTTTATTATCATTTTGGATGGTTTCAAGTTTTTGAAATAAAGCGGAGTTGAGAAATGAAAAGATGGGTGGATTGGGGTTTTACGGTGCATCAACACATAAAGGTTATATGGCGCCAACAGAATGAACATTCCCGGTTCACTATTCATTTAGATATGCAGAAGGGGCCTAGAACCTTCTCATCTGCAGAACTGCACCTAGAATCATCTCGCCTAGAGAACTGCAGAGTTTGCTGAAAATTCTCTTGAAAACACATTTGCATTTTTTGCTGGAGCCACAGTCATTGTTTTCTTCCACCTCTCCAGTAACAACTGAAACAATACAGGAACCACAATGAAACCTTTAATGAATTCGGGAGGTTTTACCTGTCTGCTTGGATAAGCAGTGAAAGGTAAAAAAATTGTATACTTTATCATTGTAATAATGTCATGAAATTCATTTTTCCCATTTCAGGTTCCATCGGGTTTTTCGCCTGTTTCTGGTTTGTTTCCAAGATCTACAGTGTTGTCAAGGTCGATTAAAGGTCAAGGTCACTGTGAAACTGGGTCATGTGAAGTGTGGGTTATATGCTATTTAGCTGCTGTGGGTTTGCATTAAAAATGACAAATAGAGGGCACGAAATGTATGACAATATTTGACATACATAATTATTTCTGACAAAAAAAGTGATATTGTAAAATATGATATAAAAAGTGTAAAAGATGTATAAGTGGCATGCTTTCCTGACTGGAGTCGTATGTTGTGACATTTATTATCAACTTGCTTGAAAATCCATCTCAAAGTTATGTGATCTTTGTAATTGTAAATGTGATATTTATTAAATGTATGCTTTGGAAGATGTCTATAGACTGAAAAGGTACCGATATGATAAAAATGAATATCAGAAGAGGCTAAAAAAAAAAAAAAGGGGAAAGAAAGGAGTAGCGGAATGGATTGGATTGGATAACTGCAAGGATCATACGACAATGTATAAAACATTGACTTGCAGAAAATTGTATATACATATGGGATCCATGTGTAAATCTGCCATTTGTTAATGTGCTTTATTGTTAAATGCTGGAAAGAACAATACAGCAAAAAAAAAAAACGATTTCAAAACCTTCAAATACTACACAGAAAAGATGCAATGTTTGCGCTAGTGATAGTTATATATATACTAGTAGCAGCAACATGTGCAGGCCTGGGAGGGGTCAGCACAAAACTGTTGTATCTTGTCCTTTATTTATATATAGTTAGTTGTTTTATGTTCACACCTTGATTCGAGTTTTTACAGCACCCTGCATATTGATTAATGACAGTTAATAGGCCTACTTAAAGGGACACAGCATGGCTGTCTTTCTACCATGGGGGGAATGGGTCCGGGTCCCTCAGAGGGGGGAATTTTCGCATCAATTTAAGTAAAAGGGGGAATTTTGCATGAAAGTTCAAACATCCATAACACATTATGATATCATCAATATAAAATGAAATCATGCTGATTAAATAGATATACAACACTAAATAGACAAATAAAGCAAGGACTTAAGCATACAATAACACAATTTTATTGTTGTTTATGCCAACCAATATACATTTAACAATAAATGGGTTCAAAACAGACTTGAAAAATATGTATGCTGACTAGCTGTAAGAGTCTAGACTATGTTCAAAAAGTACCAATGACAGTTATGTCATTTACTTTGTTCTACTTTCTTCAACACAAGCACAATTAACACTTAGTTCTCTTAAAATTCTAGCCTTCTGTCTTTCAGTTTTTTGTTTTTTTTAAGGGCGGAATTTTGACACTGAGTTGGGGGAAAAAAAGATACTTTTCAGGTGGGGGACTGGGGCCGAATAACGGCCCAAAAACAGCCAAAAGACAGCCCTGCACAGCAATATTGATGGTATACCCCGCTTTCACCAAGTGAAGTGGGTGCTATTAGGAATCACGTCCGTAATGTCGCGTAACACATTCTTGTCCCGTCCTGTCCGGTAACAAAGTGTTGTTCCGTCCTGTCCGGTAACAAAGTGTTGTCCCGTCCCGTCCTGTAACAAAGTGTTGTCCCGTCCCGTCCGGTAACAAAGTGTTGTCCGGTCCTGTTGTGTAACACATTTTTGTCCCATCCCGTCGCATCACGTCCCGTTGCGTAACACTATTTTATTACATTTCTCAAACAGTTTTGAATGGGTTGTTCCCAAACTTGTATACTCATAACAACTGGTTGATTGCCTAATTTATTACAGAATTATGGCCCCTTGTTGGGCTTGGAATAAAATAAGCAGGGGTATTCATCACCTTCAGTTACTGTTCTAGTTCATGTCAGCTTCAATGTTTATTGTTTCTGAAATAGTTAAAAAAAATAAATATTTTGGGATGTTCCTAATTCTTGAGTAAAATTCATTGAACCTTAACAAATAGAAATTCCGTTATTGTTCACATGAATCTTAAAATGAGATCGTTTTAATAAATGTTAATACCAGATAAATATTCAATATTACGATGTGTCCCTTTAATAGTATAATAGTATATCTTATTCTTAATATGTAAGGATATTTCTTATACTGTACTGTACACTTGCTTTACTACTTACTCATCACTAGCTCCAGATAAGCAATGTGTGTTATACGCAAGAAAATAATTACATTACATATTTATATTTACAAATGCATATTCTTAAAAACAAGTTTCGGACAGCGTATTAATGGTAACTTTTTGCTCTTAGTACCATAAAAAAAGGGTATTCCTCTCCCCCTTATATGTACATTCAACAGTGCTGTCTGTATTTTTTACATGGCATTAATTTGTCAAATAGTCGACAAAAAATACTTTTTTTCTTCTTGCAAGTATTTTCTAGTAATAATTTCTGGAGGCACTTTATTGTCATTCAATAACTCAAACTTCAGTAAGCTGCTATGAAAATGTGCATGCAGGAATTTGGTTAAATATTTATCGCCAATTTTTTAATGTGTTTTTGTATCCATTAATTTGATTTTTAATTTGCTTTTGGTGAAAATATATGCGTAATTACGCAGATACGCATCTTATCTGGAGAATGGTAAACACAGATATTGTATTTGTCATATGTGTACTGTGTGGGAATGGAAGCAATCTCGAAGTATAGTGGGTGTCGAAGAACTGAAAACAGATAAATCTATAAAACAATCATAGCCAATTTCATTACAAATAAAATGATCAAATATAAATCAAATACAATATGACGGTTTTATTTGTTTAGACATGTTAGAAGGCAACCTTAATTTAAATGTATTTGAGATTGCCTCCAGTTCTTTAATATGTACCAATTATATAATAATTAACAAAATCATTAATGTCACTGTTAATAATTGCTTGCTTAATGTTTTAATCCATATTCACGTCCATAACAATGTACACATAGAAGGCCTAGAAATATGTAGATTTATTTAGAGTTTTGAAATTGTTTTACAATTTAATTTCCTTTCAGCTGTTACTCGATCATGCAATTTTGGTCGTATGTTAAGTAATCAGTTTCATGTGTCAAGGGACTTGTTTTGTTAGTGCGGGCTGATATTAAATATATATAAATGGTTTATTTTTGTTTTAACATAACTTCTAAGATGCTTCATTGTAAATGGGGGTTACTGATATGGTGTTATATTTGTATTAAATAGTGTTGTTATATAAATGTATATGTTTGTGGTTTGTTCATTGTCATATCTCATTATTGCTCATTCCTTTTTATTAAAAAATAGACTGGTAGATTGCGATCTAATGAAATTGATTCATGTTGTTTTTGTGTCCAAAAGAAGTCGACATTATCATTAAATTTTGGTTTTAAAGTGAAATGAACAAAGCCATGTGCTTGGTTTAAATACAATTTTAGATCAGGGTTATATACTTTTATCTTCTCATCAAGGTTAGGTAGATGCTTTGTCCTCTGATCAAGATTAGTTAGATGCTTTATCTTCTGATCATGATGAGTAAGATGCTTTATCTTCTGATCAAGATTTGTTAGGTGCTTTCTCTTCTGATCAAGATGATTTAGATGCTTTATCTTCTGATCAGGATGAGTTGGATGCTTTATCTTCAAATTAACATTGGTATGCATTGCTCTGTTACATATACGGTGTATATTCAGTATATTTCTTAAAATGCACATTTGTAATTGGCATACATAAGTAATTTAATGTTCTGCACTTTTTGTCCATAGTGCATGCACACTAAAACATATACTAAGCTTTTTCTTAAAACATGTTCCCATAAAATGTTGATTTTAACAAAGGTGTTCAGGGCAGGAAAATTTGTTTCTGAGTTACTCGTCCTACGTAATATTTGAATGGTCAAATGGATAAATTGTTGAAGAACTTATCTGAATTTTAGAACTTGCTGTCCGAATACTTGCTTTGAAGCAGACATAAAATCAGAACTGATTGAATTTTTTTTTTTTATTTAATGGGAAATCATGTAATAACTTGATTCTTTTTATTGTCTAAAGTTGTTGGAATGGCTGAAAATAATTCTAGATGTCTAGTTTAAACATGGCAGTCTTGAAGTTATTATCAAGCATTAAAATTAGCACCTCAGTTTTAAGGTATCATTTTGACTTTAAAGGGACAGGAGGCAATCTGGATGAGTTATTGGTGTCAATCGAAATACAGAGTGGAAACTGTTATACTATGCTTCAGTTTTGTATGAAATGTGTTTACCTTTTGTTTAATTATTGTTCATAAAAATGTTTGGTCTTGAAATCTCATCGACTTTTGTTGCCGTTTAAAAAGGGGTTAAATTGCTAACAGTTGTACATTTAATTTAAATAAAGTGTACTTCGATCCCAAAACAGGAATTTATAAGCCTTATTATATATAAAAGCATCATATGAATTATTAATTATTGATTATACATCAAAAGCTATGGGAGTCGTCTAGTTTTCCAGACAACTATTTCATCAATATTTAAACCACACGGAACATGGGCCTAGTTTAATAGTGCATATGCACATTGGATATGAAACTGCATTATCATGGTTCCATTTGTATCTGAATTAGCGCCTATACTTCTTCCAGATTGCATCCAGTCCCTTGAAATCTGCATACACGCATTTAAATAACATTTGGACTATTACATAAATTCATGCTTCAGTTTGAAGCAATTCAACGTTTAAATATAATTGCCGAATAGTATGAAAGTTTTGATGCATTTCCAACATTAAGAATTAAGTCTATTTTAATGCCGAATGGTACAAGAATTAGTTGGTAAGTAACACAATGATGCATGTATGCCATGTGGTTCAAGGGAGGTCATGAAGACTTAAGAGTTTAAACAACTTCCTGACCTTTGCATGATATATCGGTGCTCGAAGAGACGAAAACTTCCTCGCCTCTCTCCTCCGCGGGTTTGAATCCACTTGGTTTAAACATATTTTGTTTGTCAATGGTTTACAACATTTCATATATACATTGTACAATCAGATTAAAGGATTAGAACGAAAGCAAACTGCTTATAGAATTCTTCTAGAATCCCACTTGTCAAGTGAGAAAGTGTTGATTCTTATGAATGGCGGTATACTTCACTGGTTCTACACAGGAAAACGGGTGAGAGGCCACACAAAAATCCACCGTTATATATGGCCTAATGCGTTTTCTAGAAATGATGTAAAATATCATGCAAACAAATCGGAGAGACCTCTTACACGGTTTAAATAGTTGGAGTTTCAGCAACTGTTTCTCTAGAAGTTGTGAAGTTCCTGAATATTTGTCGTGCATATATATCTGTGTAAAAGGGGCTTGGATCCAGAAATTTCGTATCTGCTGTGGCGCAATATAATCTTAAGCTGTTGTGTGTTGCAGTGCCTTTAAACCCAATTCTGTTAAGTTGACTTTAATTTAATTGTTGATGGTCTAGTTTGCTAATTTTTCTAGCAGTAACATATACAATTTAAACTGTAGACACTTGCATGGTTGAAACATTTTGATAGTAAATGTTGCTGTAAATTATTGAATGATTCCTCGCATAATGTATATCTTTAGGTTGTTGGCAGTGATTTATCATACAATAAACACTGAAATGTTGCCTGTTTTGCCAACCTTTTGCCCCGTGTGGTTGCCGGGGGCCCCATTTGGTCACGGGGCAAAGAATACGGCCACTGCAGATCCCTTTGGAGGGGTAGGCAGAGGGGTAGAATCCCCCAAATTCATGTTCATTTTATCATTTTTTGTTCATGTTCATTAAAGGTCTTCATCATGATCCCTGCATTGTTTCAGGTGCCATCTCGCTCGCATCAAAAGAGCAGCGGCAGAAAAACAATAACGTGGCTCCAGCGTAAATGGTGTTTCTACGATAGAATTTGCAGCAACCCTGCAGTTCAGGGTGAGAAGGTTCTAGGCCCATTTTCCATATTTTATCTCGATGTACATGGAAGATGAGCCTGGCATGTTCATGCCTTTTAGGCGCCATATAACCTTTTCATGTGTTGATGCGCCTTAAAACCCCAATTCAATTTAATTCCTTTTTCTACTAAAGTTTCTACTTTGCTACATAAAATGTAAACTTCCTACGGCCACCCTTTCCCTAATGGTATGCTACACAGTTTGCTGCCCCTGTGCAGTTCTGCAGGTGTTCGGGTACTAGGTCCACTATTCGCTGCCCCTGTGCAGTTCCGCAGGTGTTAGGGTACTAGGTCAACTATTCACAATTTTACCTCTGTAAATGGAGGGTAGGTTGGGAATGTCCATTCATTTTGGCACTATGGAACCATTTTGCGATGGTGGGCTGTACAATACAGTTCAATCCAACATTATTGTCTGTTTAACCATCTCCAGTTCCATTTAATTGTCAATATGGGTCCTGGTTTCAGTACAGGACTACAGGACTTTTTAAATTTTTTATATAAAACTCAAAGGAAATGTTGGTGACACAAATGCCTGATCTTGCGACCTGACTATTTATTATAAAACAAAATCTCTGTTGCCACGCTAATTAATCATATCTGAACCCTTTGTTTGCAAAGGCAGTTGGTCGGCAACAATTGGTTTAATATGATCTTAATCAGTTTGTGTATTTATTTGTGTATCATGTAACATGCATCATGTAGATCTTTGGCATTATACTAGTAAAACTAAAATCATGCTGGATGGACACTCGTATTCTGTTTGAAAACTTATACACCATGAAATATGTTGTGTAGAAATGCAAAGTTTAAAGTACCTGAAAAATGAATTTTTTAAATACAATATTTTTTGCTGTTGGCTGTGGAGAATTAATGTGAATTCTTAGCATTTTCCTGGTCAGGATAGGAAAGAGGCTGCATCGAAAACTTCCTCTCCTCCACCACTGGGAGCTCAACTTGTCATGTGATGGCAGGAAGTGTACAGTACTGGTTCTACCCTGGAAAAAAGGAGTGGTCTGGCTACCTTAATCGCAAACCAATTGACTCATCAACTAAACTGCTATCTGCTGACTTCAAGATTTTTATGTTTTCTTTCACAAGAAAACGTATGGAAATTAAACAACTACATTTCTATACCAGTGGATAGTCCGATGCATGCTTGAATACCGAGGGGTAGTCACAACACTGATGTTTCTTGTACTTTGTTCCAAAGTTATATTAGTTTTGCATTCCTTTCTTGATACATCTTAGTGTGAAGTTGTGAATAAGTCTTTAACAGAATATTGAATCTCTCATCCAACCTTTGAATTAATGTATAGTTATTTATTTATATAAAGATTTCTATTTTATCATGGATGAGTTCTGTATATATAACGGTTGTCTGTATATTTTGTTAAGCTGTGTAAGCACATTTGATATATTTTAAAAGAAAATATTCAAGAACTACCATTAAAAAGTTTGAAATTTGTTCTGATATTTATTCCATCATATTGCCACATTAGTGGAGCAAGGTACCAAGTGTAAATAGTGTATTAGGAAGTTTCTTTCTCCACTTAAGACCCCGTTTGGTTACGGGGCAAAGAATAGGACCACTGCATATCCCATTGGAGGGGAAGGCAGAGTGGTAGAACCCCCACAAATTCATATTCCATTTTACTATTTTTTGTTCAGGCTCATTAAAGGTCTTCATCATGACCCCTGCATTGTTTCAGGTGCCATCTCGCTCATATCACTAGAGCAGTGGCAGAAAAACAATAACCTGGCTCCAGCGTAAATGGAGTATCTACAGTAGAACTTGCAGCAACTCTGCAGTTCAGGATGAGAAGGTTCTAGGCCAGTTCTCCATATTTTATCTGGATGTACATGGAGAATGAGCCTGGCACGTTCATTCCTGTTAGGCGCCATATAACCTTTCATGTGTTGGTGCGCCTTAAAACCCAATTCAATTCAATTCTCCACTTAAGGGACACTATGTTAACATTACATCTTTATCTTTGGAGGTTAAATATTGCATAGTACAACCTATAACCTAACGAAAGATGAGGTGTACATTTTTTTACATTGAGCTATGTTTATGAACTGCATAAACATGAAAACCAGCCTGGGTGGTAAATATCTTGAATTATGTTCGATTACAACCCAAAAATTAATTTAACACCAAAATTCATTTGACGCATATTCCTGAACAGCGGGTATTGTAATAACCTATTGGTAGATGTGTGTATTTAATATGCATGTATGAATTCAATTTTAAAAACAATGCATGGGTTGAAATTGTTATGAAGGCTTTGCTGTTAAATTCATAGTCTTGAATTTTTAATCATGTGACAAGTAGTGTGTGTGATTACAGTGCTTGCACAGGGAGGGGCACACACGTTAACGAGGTGTGGTAGTTGGTTAATTATTATGTTTATGTTTTATGATTAAATCACCCTGTAATATTGGTAAACTCAAAATAAATATTTCTATAACTATTGACATGTCTGGTTCTTTTTATTTATAATTCCCGTTTTCGTGTCGCCTTTTCAAAGAAAAATGCGATAGAAAAATGTGATGCATAGGGATCACTTTGTCGTCCGTCAGTCGGTCACAAAATTTAACGTTCGCTATAACTTCCTCATTTCTTCGTCAAACTTTCAATATATACTCATTATGACAACAGAACCATACTAAAATATAAAGGTCAAGGTGACGCTGAAGGTCGCATTGTATGGGTTAAATACTCGTTTTTTTAGCTCCGTCGTTAATTTTTGTCTCGTTAAGACGATAGGGCCTTCATTTTTCATCCGATCTTTACCAACTTTACCAGATTGTTAATATCAATGAAAGCTCGGACTAGTTCAAAAATCAGTCAGATCGAACAAATAACAGCGGAGTTACGGTCCTTGATTTATTTTAAAATGCTATATTTTGCTTCGTTAAGACGATAGGGCCTTCATTTTTAGCTCTACTGATCAGAGATCAGCAGAGCTTATGCCGTGGTGCGGCGTCCGGCGTCCGTCCGTCCGTCTGTCCGTCCGTCCGTCTGTCCGTTAACTTTTATTTGTAGCGACTACTCCTCTGAAACTACTGGATGGATATTCATAAAACTTTACAGAAATGTTGCCCATGAAGTCTAGTTGATCCTAGCAAAAATTCATGTTGATGTGAAATCCAAGATGGCCACCAAAGCTAAAAATAGATTTTTTAAATTCAAATTTGTAGCGACTACTTCTTGAAAACTATAAGAGATATTGATATGGGACTTTTTCTAAAATGATCAGCATGACATGATGTTGGTCCTTGTCGAAAATCGTTTTGATTCGACGTTAAACATGGCTGCCAGTGGCTATCTTTGTTTACATAGAGTTATATAATGAAAACTTGTAGCGACTACTCCTCTGAAACTACTTTACGGATTTTCATAAAACTTCACAGGAATGTTGCTCTTGATGTCTTATTGATCCTAGCAAAATTTCAGGTCGGCCGGAAAATCAAGATGGCCGCCACGGCTAAAAATAGATTTTTTAAAAAATAAGATTGTAGCGACGACTTCTTGAAAACTTTAAGAGATATTGATATGGGACTTTTTCTAAAATGATCAGCATGACATGATGGTTATCCGAGTTGAACATTATTTTGATTCGACGTTAAACATGGCTGCCAGTGGCCATCTTTGTTTACATAGAGTTATATAATGAAAACTTGTAGCGACTACTCCTCTGAAAGTACTTGACGGATTTTCATGAAACTTCACAGAAATGTTGCTCTTGATGTCTAATTGATCCTAGCAAAATTTCAGGTCGGCCGGAAATTCAAGATGGCCACCACGGCTAAAAATAGATTTTCAAAAATCAAGTTTGTAGTCACTACTTCCTGAAATCAAAATCAATCAGTAGAGCTTCAAGGTCATTGACCTCTTGTTCATTTTACCAAACTTTAAGAGATTGTTTATATCAATGAAAGCTTGGACAAGTTCAAAAACAAGCTATATCGGACCTGGAACACCAGAATTATTTGCCCTTGAATTATTGAAATATGCCATTTTCAGCCTTGAGAACACTCTTAGCGCCTTCATTTTATATTCAATCTTTCCCAAACTTTGCCAGATTGTTGATGTCAATGAAAGCTCTAACGAGTTTGAGAACCAGCCAGATCAAACTAGTAACACCAGAGTTATGTCCTTTTTTCAATATTTGGTAATGTGCACTGCAAACTCGAGGGGTCGTGGGTTAAAATCTCACTGGAGGCATATATATTTCTTTTTTTTCATACGAAACTTTGGTTGATGGGCTCAATTTGTAGCAGCGGAGTTATGGCCCTTGATTTAGTTAAAAATGCTATATTGTTACATTTTGTCTCGTTAAGACGATAGGGCCTTCATTTTTCATCCTATCTTTACCAAACTTTACCACATTGTTAATATCAATGAAAGCTCGGACAAGTTCGAAAACCAGCCAGAGCGGACCAGTAACACCAGAGTTACGGTCCTTGATTTAGTTAAAAATGCTATATTGCTATATTTTGCCTCGTTAAGATGATAGGGCCTTCGTTTTTCAACCTACCTTTACCAAACTTTACCACATTGTTAATATCAATAATAGCTCGGACAAGTTAGAAAACCAGCCTTATCGGACTAGTAACAGCGGAGTTATGGCCCTTGATTTAGTTAAAAATGCTATATTTTGCCTCGTTAAGACGATAGGAGTTTCATTGTTCATCCGATCTTTACCAAACTTTATCAGATTGTTAGTATCAATGAAAGCCCGAACAAGTTCGAAAACCAGCCATATTGGAATAGTAACAGCGGAGTTATGGCCCTTGATTTAGTTAAAAATGCTATATTTTGCCTCGTTAAGACGATAGGGGCTTCATTGTTCATCCGATCTTTACCAAACTTTATCAGATTGTTAATGTCATTGAAAGCTCGAACAAGTTCGAAAACCAGCCATATCGGACCAGTGACAGCGGAGTTGTGGCCCTTGATTTAGTTAAAAATACTATATTTTGCCTCGTTAAGATGATAGGGGCTTCATTGTTCATCCGAACTTTACCAAATTTTATCAGCTTGTTAATATCATTGAAAGCTCGAACAAGATTGAAAACCAGCCATATCGAGCTAGCAACAGCTGAGTTATGGCCCTTGATTTAGTTAAAAATGCTATATTTTGCCTCAAGACGATATGGGCTTCATTGTTCATCCGATCTTTACCAAACTTTATCAGATTGTTAATATCAATGAAAGCTCGAACAAGTTCAAAAACCAAACATATCGGACCAGTAACAGCAGAGTTATGGCCCTTGATTTAGTTTAAAACGCTATATTTTGCCTCGTTAAGACGAGAGGGCCTTTATTTTTCATCCGATCGTTACCAAACTTTTTTTTTTTAACTTTTTTTAAAACTTTTTAGCTCTACTGATCAGATATTAGCAGAGCTTATGCCGTGGTGCGGCGTCCGTCGTCCATCCGTCTGTCCGTCCGTTAACTTTTTTTTTGTAGCGACTACTTCTCTGAAACTACTGAATAGATTTTCATGAAACTTTACAGAAATGTTGCCCATGAAGTCTAGTTGATCCTAGCAAAAATTCATGTAGATGTGAAATCCAAGATGGCCGCCAAAGCTAAAAATAGGTTTTTAAAAAACAAGTTTGTAGCGACTACTTCTTGAAAACTCTAAGGGATATTGCTATGGGACTTTTTCTAAAATGATCAGCATGACATGATGTTGGTCCTTGTCGAAAATCGTTTTGATTCGATGTTAAACATGGCTGCCAGCGGCCATCTTTGTTTACATAGAGTTATATAATGAAAACTTGAAGCGACTACTCCTCTGAAACTACTTGACGGATTTTCATGAAACTTCACAGGAATGTTGCTCTTGATGTCTAATTAATCCTAGCAAAATTTCAGGTCAGCCGGAAATTCAAGATGGCCGCCACGGCTAAAAATAGATTTTTAAAAAATAAGTTTGTAGCGACTACTTCTTGAAAACTATAAGAGATATTGATATGTGACTTTTTCTAAAATGATCAGCATGACATGATGTTGTTCCTTGTCGAAAATCGTTTTGATTCGACGTTAAACATGGCTGCCAGCGGCCATCTTTGTTTACATAGAGTTATATAATGAAAACTTGTAGCGACTACTCCTCTGAAACTACTTGACGGATTTTTATGAAACTTCACAGGAATGTTGCTCTTGATGTCTAATTGATCCTAGCAAAATTTCAGGTTGGCCGGAAATTCAAGATGGCCACCACGGCTAAAAATAGATTTTTAAAAAATAAGTTTGTAGCGACTACTTCTTGAAAACTATAAGAGATATTGATATGGGACTTTTTCTAAAATTATCAGCATGACATGATGGTTATCCGAGTCGAACATTATTTTGATTCGACGTTAAACATGGCTGCCAGTGGCCATCTTTGTTTACATAGAGTTATATAATGATAACTTGTAGCGACTACTCCTCTGAAAATACTTGACGGATTTTCATGAAACTTCACACGAATGTTGCTCTTGATGTCTAATTGATCCTTGCAAAATTTTAGGTCGGCCGGAAATTCAAGATGGCCGCCACGGCTCAAAATAGATTTTCAAAATACAAGTTTGTAGCGACTACTTCTTGAAAACTATAAGTGATATTGATATGGGACTTTTTCTAAAATTATCAGTATGACATGGTGTTGATCCTTGTCAAACAATATTTTGATTTGACGTTAAACATGGCCGCCAGCGGCAATCTTTGTTTACATAGAGTTATATAATGAAAATTTGTAGCTACTACTCCTCTGAAACTACTTCACGGTTTTTCATGAAACGTCACCGGAATGCTGATCTAGCTATCAAAACCCTGTCAGATGAGCTTCAAGGTCATTCACCTGTTGTTTCTTTGTGTTGGTTATAACTCTCAATTCTTGATATTCATCAAACTGCCAATATATACTCACCATGACAACATCGACATGACCATACTAAACTAGAACTGTCTCCGGAGGCGGACAAATACCCCCGCAGGCAACTTTTTGGGGGTGGGTAAACATACAAGACTTTGTTCCTATAAGATATATAGACATATATTATAGAGAAAAAGTCCGGACAAGAATTTTCTATTTGACTACCAAGTATGAAATGCATTAACAAGAGGCACAAGAGGGGATGTGGACACTCTACTGGCTAACATGGCTCTTATAACATCATTGAAGCGAGTGACTGACTGCAATTTACGTTTTTTTTAAGTTTTGGGCAAAATACAGCATTTTTAACTAAATCAAGGACCATAACTAAAAACATCTGGTAAACTTTGGTTCAGATCAGATGAAAAATGAAGGCCCTATCGTATTAACGAGGAAAAATATAGCATTTTTAACAATTCAGGGCCATAACTCTGCTGTTACTGGTCCGATCTGGCTGGTTTTCGAACTTGTCTGAGCTTTCATTGATATTAACAATCTGGTAAAGTTTGGTAAAGATCGGATAAGAAATGAACGCACAATTTTTAACTAAATCAAGAGCCATAACTCTTACTGGTTACTGGTCCGATCTGGCTGGTTTTCGAACTTGGCCAGTAGAGCTAATAAAAAAAAATATATCAAAAAAATAAAAAACAAAAAAACATTTAAAAACAAGAGGTAATGACTTTGAAGCTCTACTGATAGGTTTTTGATAGCTAGATCAGCATTTCTGTGAAGTTTCATGAAAATCCGTCAAGTAGTTTCAGAGGAGTAGTCTATATCAATATCACTTATAGTTTTCAAGAAGTACTCGAGCGCTACAAACTTGTTTTTTGAAAATATATCTTTAGTAGAGCTAAAAACAAAACAAAAACAAAAAAATAATAATAAAAAAAAGTAAAAAAATCTGGTAAAGTTTGGTAAAGATCGAATGAAAAATGAAGGCCTTATCGTCTTAACGAGGCATAATATAGCATTTTAAACTAAATCAAGGGCCATAACTCCGCTGTTAGTGGTCAGATCTGGCTGGTTTTCGAACTCTTCCGAGCTTTCATCGACACTAGCAATCTGATAAAGTTTGGATGAAAAATGAAGGCCCTATCGTCTTAACGAGGCAAAATACAGCATTTTTAACTAAATCAACGGCCACAACTCCGCTTTTACTGGTACGATCTGGCTAGTTTTCGAACTCTTCCGAGCTTTCATCGACACTAGCAATCTGATAACGTTTGGTAAAGATCGGATGAAAAATTACATGTCGTTTTTTATTTAATTATTGTGAAAAAGGATTATGACATTTGACCTCAATTTACCCCGATTACATCCAAAATCAGGGCTGAACACAGGTACCACGACAAAGCCTTTCGAGTGATAACTATCTATTTGCTGCTTGCAATATTTTGAACTCGACTCGCAATGCATGGAGTGGCTATTAGACGTTCGTCCGGACAGACAGAAAATGGGTGGACGGACGACGGATCGACGGACGGACAAACGAAGATTTATCATCGTATATGAGCCTACCTCTGAGCCTTTTACTTATGTTAACTTGTGACCTAAAGATGCTTCATGCATAAACAAAATAATAATGGTTTTCAAAAATGTAAGTAGTATAGATACTGAGGGTATAGGGCCAGTTCCTCCCTCGCGACAAATAATCAGCCATTATTAGTTGTCTCCTGTTGCCCTTAACACAAACATTTTGCAAACGTCAAAATGACGATGACATGCTTGCTGCCAGACCCCCACACAACTATACAAACTGCTTGATTGCCATTTGCTTAGGAAGAACGTTACCAGTAATACCCTCAGTATCTATTAATTTTGTAAATAACTAAAACATTTTCAACTCATTAAACAAAGTCAGACAGAACCGGACAGTAGTCTTCATCATAGCTCTGCGTATCATTTTTTTACCATGGAATTTTATTTATATGCTAATGTATCTTGCCCATTATATAGTATGTACCGTTCATCATCATAAGCTGATACACTTTTTTTATTGATTGTATAGCCGCTTATGTTATGCTTTTGTGATCTAATAACTTTCATCTTGTGGTGAGCTTCTGTTGCCGTAAACAAAATCTCTTTGTAATTATCATGCGTTATATTTTTTTTAACAACACACTTTTTAACACCCTTGCATTTCTTTGTACTAACCTCATTATCTAGCATATACGAATATAGTTTACTTCGTAGTCCAACAAATTCAACAATAGGCATACCGCACGTTTCATCTTTCATCTTACCAATAACCTTTTTATTATCATTAAAATGAAACTTACTTTTTGGATCATAATCACAATTATCAAAAAGTTCTTTATCCTTGTAAAAGTCTGCATACACATCTTTTGTTTTTATTTCATAACACAAGGAATCGGTATCAGTAAATAATAACTTAGCTTTTTTATCATATTTGTTTTTAATGTAGTTGTAATGGAAATCATACATCAACTATTTTGACAAGTCTAAAATACACATACCAACATAAACAGGACGATTCAAAACTAGTCTTTCTTTTATTCTGTTTATGGCAAATAAATTTTCATTAAACATTTTACAAGAAATAAATGAATGTCTTGCTGCATATTTTAAGAGAACCGCCTCGTCGTGAGTCAATTTAACATTAATTCTTTTTCTCAAATTTTCCATAGTTTTACCAAAAACTGAATTGTTCATCAGTTTAAAGAAATCCTTTTCAAAAGCATTTTTACCAGCTGTTCTCTTAGCAGTATTAAAGTCTATGTATGTCTTCAACCACTGTGATTCGTTGAACTGTAGTATTCGGTGTATTTTTGTTACCTTCAATCCAAGCTTTTTATACAATTCTAAGTTTCTAAAATGCACTACATACTTTTCTTTATTTTTTAACGTCGTAACAAGTTTATTAACATTGCAATGTCCTAAATTAAACTTTTGTTTTAAATTTTTACAATAGTCTGACAACCACTCATCTTTGATATTTAAACTTTCCGGGGCGAGAGGATAATCATTATGCAAGTCATGCAGTTTTTCAGGATACGTAATATCACACTCAACAAAGTAATTTGATTTTCCTTTTTCAATCTTGTTAACCCACTTGAAGTTGCCAGTAGGTAACGGTTGACACATGGCCAACCCGTACAAGTTATTAGCATCAAGATATATTATGTACTTACTTTCTTTTTTCTTGTCATAGTGTTTCATATATTTATTGTTAGCCTGTGAATATCTGTTTGCAATATAACTCGTGCCGCCTCTTAATCCTTTTTCCACAAACAAATATTGATCAATATCAGTTATTAAATCAAGTTGGATACCAGTCATCTTGAGGCATGCATCCCATGCTAAACCAGGACTACTGAAGTAATGGCAAGGATCTAATTTGTAATACTCGATACACATTTTTCTAAAGTTTTCAAAAACATCTGCAAGCAGCAGTACATTAGTCTTAAGATACAGATCATGATATTCTCCCATATTTTTAATCTTAAATGTTTTCCATATTTTTTTAGCGTGTTCATAATCTGCATCTGAAATGTGTTCATCATTTAATTGAGAATAAAAGCTATCTTTGCTAGGTAACTTAGTATTCTTGAAGCGTTCAAAACTGTTCATATACTCATAAGGATAAACGCCTTTTCGTTTTAGCAAGTCTAACTTTTTACCGCTATATTCTTACGACGGAACGTTTTTTACTAGATTATCTAATGATTGGGACATGAACTGGAAACTGTCAATAAACACTAAACTTTTTCCTAACATGAAAGCCATATACTTTTCAATGTTATTTGGTATAACATTTATGTTTTGTTTAAACTTTCCGATGTGTTGCATTGTAAAGTGAGAGTCATATCCTCTCAAGTTATGAAACACAACAGGTATTTTTCTAGTCAGCCTGTAATTAATATTACATATGTCATGACCGCTTCCTCTGTACTTTCAAGTTATATGACAATGATCTCTAACTTTTCTAACGGAGTTTTTGTATGCCACTGTATAACCCGCGTCGCCTTTTTTGAGACTTGTTGCAAAACCATTACCACAAATATGACATGATTTAGATTTTTGGAATCTGGCTTCTTCTTTCTGTGACATTACTTGATCTTTTTAAAGTTTGCATTCGTAGTTTTTTTGCACCACATTTCTTTTTCTATCATTTTCTCTGAAAACTTGTAAACAGCATCAGGTCCTCTATATGTTACAACTGGTTTTGAATATTGATCATCATAACAAAAAAAAAACACTTGTACCCATAACTGCAATCAGTATGCTTTTGCTATGCTTCTGTATATGATTTTTTAGGATTGTTTGATGCTGAAGAAATACTTTCGGTTACTGCTTCAAAATCAGCATATATAACAAACGGAACCATTAGTTGCCTGTCATAGTTTTTAAACTTAATTTTTTCATCTTTGTTTGGCATTTTTATTGCTTGTTTTCCGTTAAGTGAAAGACAATCAGACTCATGCTTTTTTAACACCCTTTCTAATGTAAAGCATTTGAGGCATGTTTTACAAAACCATTTTTTATTTGAATGTAATGTTTGATTAAACATCAAACTGTTAAAGTTTTTATCCATACGTAATGATTTTTTTCTTCTTCGGTGATTAAAAGCATATTACAAGTTTCTTTTGCTTTATTTTTTGATATATGCAAAGGGTATACTTGATTATCTTCAAACCCAAATATGTTAAAACAAATGTTGTTTTGTTTTTCTATTTTCGGGATTTGTTGAATTGTAACAGGAAATGTTATTCCCTTGTAATCAAGATCATCAATATGATTTTTGTACTTTTTTATTCTTTGTGGTTTATTATTGGCAGGGAATTTATAAGCTAAATGGCACCATCTAAAACATTCGTTATCTTTTTCATATTTTATATTTATTAAACCTTTTTTGTGATGTTGCAGTTCTTTTGGTAATGCTAAATACGAGCTACCTCGCAAAGGCTTGTACTTTACTCGATTTATGTAGTGCGCATCAACTATTGAAACTTTCCAACCACTTCCTTCGGAAAGCCATGTACCAATTTTATTTATTATTTGCGTAGTTGCTCCAAATAGCGCAACATCAATTTGAGTTTTGTTTGTGATTAATTTTGCTTTGGAAGTAAAATAAGCTATTTTATAAGTGGTTGTTGTATTACCTTTTGCATCATATGTTGATTTTTTTAAAGTAAGTTTTAAAACAACATTCATTTTAAGACCGTTTATTTGCTCCAATTCCTTTTCAAGGATATTTACAACAATTGGTTTTGTATAATAAAGTTGTAAGAGTGGATATTTCTTAGATATAATATCAACTTGAAAAACTTTCATATATTGCTTTGGTGATTTTTCTTTTTCCACAACTTTACTATATTCTTCTGGTGATTTTATAATTTCCACAAAATCTTATTTTGTTTCCAAAACTTTATTATATTCTTTTGGTAGTAATTTTACATCTTTTATAAGTTTTTTATCCATTCCCTTAATTTTTTTTTTTTTTAATTTTGCTATAGTCTTTTGGTAATTTTTCATAGCTTCTCCAAGTATCATATAATATTACATGAGATTTTCTTTTTAAGTCTATATTTAATTTATTTAATTATTTTTTTTACCACCATCTATCTTTTTAAACCGGAATGGTATCAGCGTTATTATCTTCTAATACTTTAAGAATATCTATTCCCCCATCTAGAAGAATCTCCAAGTATTTCCAAAAGCATTCTTTTTCAAGTGTCCATCTACCATCTGGTTGATTTTTACATTATATTTACAGTATCTCTCGAAATCATCGAGTTTAAGATCACCTCCAGCTACCAGCAATTTTATTTTTTTCACGTGCTCGCAATAGTTTATAAAATTGTTTTTATCAAGAAGCTTTTCATTAATCATCTCTTTCATGCTTTTAATAAACATTTCAAAGTCTTCATAACATCTGATATCAGTATTAATCACATGAGGGTTCTCTAGATTGCTGATTAGATTATCTCTGAACAACTCAACATTTTTAGACATTATTTTTAATTGTGTTTCATTAAAAATCTTAATTTCTTTTTTTGCTAGATCTGTGAGAAGCTTTACAGCATCATTACACTCAATCTCAGTTTTTATTGCCCAATCTTTTTTAAAAGCTGCAATATCGTCTGACAATCGTTGCATGTGAACTGTCTCAAACTCTTTGATAAGTTCATTTGTCTTGGTTAAAAGAGCCTGCTCGTAAGCAGCTACTTTCTCATAAACCTTCTGTTCTTCTTCAAAATGTTTTTCTTTCTTCTTCCGCATAACTGTAAATACTCATATATTAAAGATTTTATTATTTTAATCAACCATACATAATAATTTCAATTCCTTTGTTAAGTAAAACATCATAGTGGGCAATAAAATAAACTTCGTATAACTTTGGATGACAACTGGTTGCCTTTGAAATTTGTTTTTTACAAAAAGCACTCAGTTTGTTTATATCTCCCTTTTTATTTTCCATGACAGTTTTAGTTGTTTTACCATTGTTATGATTCTTTCTGTCAAATCTTGAAAGTTTGAAAAAATTATTAACTCTTTTTAAAGTTTATTCATATCTTCAAAATCAATAGTTTTTGCATGTTCCGGTTGATCCTCCTTAAAGTTTTTGATTTTCTTTTCTACTTGTTTCATAATAATATTACATAAGATAATATTTTTTAAACCTTATTTAAATATATAATTCGATAGTATAATATAATGAATTGTAAATATTGTAAAAGAGTTTTAGATATTATTGATCCTCCTGGTGTGTGTATAGATTGCATCTTATTTTACACAACTAATAAAAAAAAGCTTTGTAAATATTGTACTAAAACCAAACTATGCTATAAGTGTGCTTATGTATGTATAAATTGTAACGATACTTGTGTGGTTTATGATAATGAACGTATTTGCCTTAAGTGTGGCACTCACAATTGTTATAATCTCATTACAGGTTACAACTACAACCGAAAGAAAACTTTTTACCACAGAAAGTATTATTTAGATAAATACTTGGTAACATATGGTTTGTCTTCTAAAAATAGACAAAGATTTGAAGATTTGTTCTACAAAATTGTAAAGATTTTGGATAAGCTAGAAGGTCGAAAAAGATCAATCAAATTTGAATACATTTTTCAGAAAATATTTAAAATATTAAAAATAGAAAAAGAAACAAAACCGATTAAAACAAAATCAACCAGAGAAAAGTACGATAGGATAGGGAAGCAAGTCAGAAAAGAATTAAGACTGAATGCTTCGTAGGAGCATTCCTAGCTTAATGCCCATTAAGCTTGAACCTTTTCATATACATTTCCAGAGGTTCTGTGAAATTATCATTCTTTTGAATTTCTAATATTTTATTAAATACAATCCTAATTACCTCTTCATCATTTTCTAGTCCTGTTGTTGTTTGAACGTACGATAGAAGTTGTTTGAAACTTCTATGATGTGTTTTTAACAAAGTCTTTTTTTCTGCTATTCTTGTTTTACTTACTAAGACAGCAACTATTGGAGGAACTGCGCCAACTACAGCCAGGAAAACAGGAATTGCTGGAACTAATGCTAGGAGAGCACCACAACCAATTATCCCACTGGCAATCTGCAAAGTTGTGTTTATAATACCGCACAATTTATAACTGCGTCTGTATGCAGCTACAAGTCGCGTTAAATGATCAATTAATTCTTCTTTAGTTCTCATGTATAATTACAGTTAGACAATAATTTAATTAAAATATTTAGAAAATAGTTGCTCGTGTTCTTTGGGTGACATTTTGCCTATTTTTAATAATTCATCGATTATGCTAATACCTTTATTTATTAGCTGTGGACTATTATTTCCTGATTCGATACTTCCACGTACTAACTCTAGATCATCCATCAAATCGTTGGGACTATTGTAATATTCAACTTCAGCACAACCTCCTAAAATCTTTTTGAACTTTAAAGAACCTTTATGAATTGGTAAATCAGATAATTATGTTAGTTCCTTAAAAGCATTCTGAGACAGCTTTGAATAAGTTTTTCCATTGTTGTAACGTTTTGTTATCAAGTCTATAAAATCATTATCTACTTTTAGATCTAGCACAACTGCTTCTCCTTGTTTGGCAATAAGTTTGTGATGACCAACAAGCTTGGGTAAATCAATTTGTAACACTCCATAGTAGCCATCTTTGTCGACTTTGTAGGACTTTCTTTTTTGTTGCATTCCTTCCCCTAAAAAAACTTCACTATGCAAAAGCATTGCATTAATTCTTTCTCTATAATGTTTTAAAGCTTCTGACTCGTTTTCCAAAGTTGTTTTCAGTTGTTCGAGGTAATATCTCTGGTCTGCATCAGTTTCACTTTTAATTTGTTTAGTGGTTGTGGTCTTATTGTAACCAATTTTTTTGATAACCTTGTTAACATGTTCGGATATCTCTCCAAGTTTTAAATTATCTCTGACTACATCCGACGGTAAGGGTCAGTCATATCTACTTATCACTTCTTTATTGATTCCAGCATCTAGGTTACCAGTAGTTGGTTTCTCAGCAAATAACTGGGGTAATCCCTGATACGTTTTTTGTTCTTGTACTTCCTCGCCTATTGCTGCTGGAAGAGCGGCTAATTGCGGACTTATTTTCGGAAGAGAAGCTAACTGCTCTGTTAGCTGTTCCGACTGGCTTTTTATTTCGCTAGTTACAGGTTTAAATATTTCTGTGTATAAATCACGACTAGCTCCTTTTTCTAGTCTTTTTCGGATAACTTTATTCTCATATTCTTTGACAAGTTCACTCGCTTTTCGCGATTTATCTGCTAATTCTTTCCATTTTAACAAAGACATGTATAATATAAGGTTAGAATAAAAATAAGATAAAACAAAACAAAACAAACACATTAGTTCACATGTTGCTAAAACCTTTAGTTTATTAAGACACGATTTACTTGTTTGCTAAAATCTTAGAACAGTCAAAGTATCAGGTCTTGTCACAAAAACTGGAAGAAATAGCAAAAAAGAATAAAATTCCAGTTGGAGATATATTAGAATGTTCAAATGATGAAGTTATCCCTGTGGATACTTTAGATTCTGATACTCAAAAGATAGCTATTTTTGATGATTATGTTTGTGAACGCAATAAAAACGATATTATTAATTATTTCATCCAGGGAAGACACACACATTGTTGTGTAATTTATTTAACTCAATCTTATTACAAAACTCCCAAAGACATTCGTTTGAACTGTTCTCATTACATCTTCTTTGCAACTCCAAGTATAAATGAAATAAACATGCATCTGGATCGACCGAGGAAGTTGGTCAAAAGAAACTTTATCGGTGAAATTTAATCTAATCATATTATATATAATGGGACTTTTTAACGATCTTGGTGAGGAAGTTACTACTGGCAGTGTTAATATTGTTAATTTTGGCATTGTGCTGTCCGAGTATGCAAAACAAAAACATTTGGTTAATTATCTTCACAAGGGTAGAAACCAGGAAAATGTTTTGAGAAGTGAGCTTAACATGGATAAAAATAAAATTACCAATGTTGGTAATCCAGTAAAAGCAGATGATGCAGCAACAAAGCAATTTACTGTAAGAAGAGTATCAAAAATCATACGTGATTATAATATTGATAAAATTCCAGATATTATGAAAAATTTGACAACATGTGTTGATGATAAACTTAGTCAAATACAAACAAAGTTACAAGCAAACCGTGAGAAAATGATTGAAATTCAAAACGGATTGAAAGATGAAATAAAACTTTTGGGTGATGCTTCAAAAGAGTTAGAAAAGAAAGAAGATGGATTGGAAGAGAGTGAAAACTACAAGAAATTAAGCGAACAAATAAGAACTGGTGTTCAAAATATTAATACACGGATCGGAGAAATCAATCAACAAATGGTTGATAACAATGAACTAGAAACTGCTATTGCTGATGCTTCAAAACAAATGAGAACTGCTTTTACTACTGAAATAACTCAAATTAAAATATTAAATGAGCAGATAAACACCAACGTTGCTGATATCAGTAAAGAGTTTGACGACATCAAAAAGAAAATGGTTGACGGTAAGTCGCTGGAGACTGCTCTGAACAAACTGGTTGACACTGATAAACTTAACACTGCTATTGATGATGTTTCAAAGCAATTGAAGCTTCTTTTCCCACAAAATCATTCAAACTTGTTATCTGTTTTCAGAAGAAAGATTTGGGCCAGTACTGAGTATTGGAATATTGTCGATTAACTTAAGTCACCACTTTCTTAACCATTTCCCTGACATGTCATGTATAGCCTCTTTCAAATTAAAAGTCTCTCATGAAAAAAGTAGAAAATCTGGACAAATGAAAGTATAATAGTAGAATATTGAATAGAAAACATAGTGTGAACAGGAGAAATTGCTTTTTATAAGCACTTTCCCATTTTCCCACACTGTTTTCAGAAGTCGTTTGATACAGACATGTCAAAAGTTGCCTGTATCTGGGAATTAAATGGTTAATTTGTTTATTTAACATGGTTAGCTTACAAGCTTTTGTGAATTGTTAAAACTGCTATATTGTCTAAATCCATGATTACTCTTAATCTCGCAACCGTATTCTCTGTGGCCGAGACTTCTTACAAGGCTGCCATTTTCCTCTCCCGTCACAATAACTAAGAATGGGAGCAGTTGGCTTTGTTGGAGAGCTCAGGGTTTTAGGGATCGTATTATGAATGATGCTGTAGTGCCCAGGTCACCCTTTCCATGAGCAGCAGACAACTTTTGAAAACATTCTGAGCAATTTCTTCTTTTGTCACAATGTTTTCAACTTTATTTAAATAATTATAAATATATTCAACTTTGTCTACATGTTTTCGAAGTCGTCTGCTGCAGATTTCTTGCATGTTGGAAATGGTTTCTTCTACAGCAGATGTCTTGGAAACATTGTGGGAAAAGGATAAATTGTTTCCAACGATGTTTTTGATTCAGTCTCACAGTTAAACTTTCACGTGTCTTTTTTGTCTGGTTCTTCCATTCTTCTCTGGAGAATATTAACCTTATACCACCATTTCATATAAGCTTCTTTGGAAACGCCGTGAGATCAGGCCCAGAGGTTATAAAACTTGTGTGAGGGTCCTCTGTGGCTGAGTGGTTAAGGCATTGGATTAGCACTCGGGCATCCAGAGTTTGAGTCCTGCTTGCGCTGCTTGTGTCATGGGCACAGAGCACAGAGATTGTTACTGAGCATGCAGAATAAACTGTTTTATGACTACAAGATCAGCTCAAGTTGTTTGTAGAAAGCAATGTCTGCCTTGCAATCATGCTTTTTTCTGAAATCAAGTATGATGCTCATTTTTGCTCCATCCAAGATTTCCTTGTATATATTATATAATCCCTTCAATACAAAAGATGAATTATTTTCCCAATGAAATAGTGAATTTTTGTCGAGCCCGCTTGCTTTTAAAGTATTTTCTATTAACTGTTTGCAACTTCTGGACTGCCAAAATGAAACATTTAATAGAAAAGACTTGACATTCTTAATAAATATTTTAGAGGGAAGAAAGCATAGTGGTAAAACTAGAAATTGTTCAATATTAACCCTTTTCCTGATATGCCATTTTTAGACTCTTCCAAATTGAAAATGTCTGAAGAAAATAAATCAATACTGGAACAAATGAGAGTAAAAATTTCTGACAGAGTAGAAAACATTGTGGGAAAGGGAGAAATTGCTCGTTATGAGCAATTTCTCCTTTTCCCACAATGTGTTTAAAAGGCATCTGCTGCAGACGCGTCAAAAGTCGTCTGTATAGGAAAGGGTTAACAAGTTTTCCTTTTCCCAGAATGGTTTAAAATATGTCTATTGCAGAGAAGTAGGAGATGCTTTTAATGAGGGAAAGGGTTTAGATGAGTAATTAAAGGGTATCAACATCTTTTACATTTGTCTAGTGTATTTTATTTTAAAATTTGGAGGAAATAATTTAACATCTAGATCTATGGAACTTAACAAATAAGCAGATGATTAAAATGACTATTTCTGTCTAGCTTTTTTACATTTCAACAAACAACAAAATGTGTTTTTGAAACACTATGTCCCCGATTTCAGCTTTAACCACACGAAGTTCAATGTCATTTTCAAGGTCAAGGTGAAGGTCAATGTCATTTTGCATGATGCCATGTGAAAGTCATTGACTAGTAGAATATGTATATGAATTATGGCGTATGTAGGTTAAATGGATCAGAAGTTACAATGATTTATCAAAATGAAGATTTCAATGTCATTTTGTAAGGTCATGGTGAAGGTCCGGTTTGTCTGTTGCACATGGGTCCGTGAAAATGCCATTATGGCTATGCGGTCGCCATAGGCAGGAATATAATGTTTCAGCTCATTGTCGGTCATCTTGGTGATGATATCGCAGTCAATCTGAAAACATATTTGTACATTTCACTTAGTCAATTCATTAAAAATTACAAATTAAGTGTGATCTTTTAGTTTTTTATGCCCATACAGAATGCATAATAATTATATTTAGTTATACCTACAAACAAAACTAGAACTTTGTAGAAAAAACATTCACATATTAAGCATTTTCGATGAACATACTGTTAAACATTAAAACAAATGAAACAGAAACGAGTATGAAGTTAAAATGTACCTTGTCGGCAATCATCCTATCTATTACATGTTGGGCTAGACCACGATTCCGTAGAAATGGCTCCATGGTTGCTAGAAAGTTGAAACAAATGCAATATTTAATGTTTATATGTTATAACTTTAATACGTTATATGAGTATACTATGAAAACAATATATTGTAGGAGATATTCACTGTACCTCTGAGCCTTTCCAACCCTAGATATATTTTGAATACCAAATTTCCAGCTGACTGAAACTGTTCATGAGGTGTTTGATGCCACCGCCGTCATCTTCGAGGTAATGGAAATACTAATATGATTTGTTCTTCGACAAAAACAGATAGATATAAAAAAGCAAATGATTAATTATGTGAAACCTAATTCAACATCTAATGGTTTTGTAATTGGGTTGATGTCAAACTGTGTTCTAACAAAGCAGTTGAAGTTTAAACCCCGGGCGACATTGAGGTAAGAATCTCTAAGCCTCGGTATGTTTCCCTCGTCGTGATTAGATATAGACCCGTTGCACCATAAATTCTGCAAGTCCGATAAAAATTGAAAGTGCGCATGCGCTGATTTCCAGTACACTTCTGGTGTAAATAATGGTAGTTCGGCCAATATGACAGTGACAGTGGCGTCAATGGAGCGATCGACGTCGTAATCTGATTGAAGATCGTCTTCGCTTTCATATGCTCGCTTACCACTGGACAGGTCTTTTTGGCTCATTGCAAGACAAACTACTCAATGTGATAAATGCAGTAAATGCTTTGAAAATAATGCACCAATCCTAAACAGTTGATATTGCTTAGAAAATCGTTATTATTTCTTCAATAATGGTTTCAACACTTAGCTATGTAGATGAATCAGTGTGGTTCCCTCGAACATACGTGCCAAAGCACATATCCGGAGTAATTGCAATGATTAATTGAATACTAGACCATTAAAACAAAAACATGGCTAACGCGAAAACACATGACACTTGTCGCATTTCGTCCAACTTCTCCATACAATAGAAATTTCTACAAACCGGATAATGAATCATTCTGCAAAGCATATAGCTTATGGATGGTAATAATATAATCTCACCTGTGAAAGTAATAATTCCATTAAACTTTTATCAAATAATTACTAAAATAAATCGAAAATTTTACATTGTAAATGGCGGATGAAAATACAAAGGGAGATAACCGAATCTCCGATTCGCCAAAAACTGGAATTCGTTCCAATCTACGGAACTAAAATACTCCGTATCTTTCACAACAAAATGGAATCTCCAATTCAATAAATAACTCAAGCATCATCTAAAGCGATAGACGTCGCACACCTGTGTTATTGATTTGACGTAGACGTAGATCCTGGCTGGCAAATCGATGATGGAACACGTGTTTAACCCGCCATTCTCGTACAACATCAACCCGCCATTCTCGTACAACATCCATGTGTGTAAAGTGTATTCTGATTGGCTAATTATCTCGTGCTCACGAGATACTAAGTCGTGAGCACGAGTTACTAAGTCGTGCTCACGAGATACTAAGTCGTGAGCACGAGATACTAAGTCGTGCTCACGAGTTACTAAGTCGTGCGCACGACTTAGTAACTCGTGCTCACGACTTAGTATCTCGTGCTCACGACTTAGTATCTCGTGAGCACGACTTAATATCTCGTGAGCACGACTTAGTATCTCGTGAGCACGACTTAGTATCTCGTGCTCACGACTTAGTATCTCGTGCGCACGAGTTAGTAAGTCGTGCTCACGACTTAGTTATCTCGTGCGCACGACTTAGTATCTCGTGAGCACGACTAAGTATCTCGTGCGCACGAGATAAATAAAAACATACACATGTCACCTCTATGCCACCGTACTTTTGTGAATTTTAAGAAAGCTTTTGATTTTGTAGTGAGAGATGTTTTATGGTATAAATTAATAAAGTATGGGTTGAGGGGGAAATTTTAGATGTCATCAAATCTATGTAGCAGTAGCAGTGTAAAGTCAAAGGTCAAGTATATGAACACTTCACCACGTGCTTTTCGGGGTGCATCAAGGGAAGTGTATATCGCCTTTTTTATTTAGCATGTATTTAAATGATTTAGAATAAAAAATAATATTTAAAGGAGTTGACGGGGTAGACGTGGGTATGATTAATTTATGTTTATTATTATAAGCGGACGATATTATTTTATTTGCAAAGTCAGCAGAAGCTTTGCATAGGTCATTGTCAGTTTTAGAAGAATATTGTGTAAAGATGGAAACTTACTATCAATAGGGCAAAGACAAAGATCATGATATTTAGAAAAGGAGGAAGGTTACTAGATACTCTTAGATTGCATTACCAACGAAATGAGTTTTAAATACCTAGGTATTATGTTCAATTATTTTAATTTGGGTCGAGCCGTTTACGGATCTTGAGATACTAATCAAAATGTCGTTCGGGTGACACGTTTAATTCCACACAATATGACGACAGACTGACGCTTTGATGTTCAACACATTTGGCACGTGTATCGATGACAATGAAGGGCTTATTTTAGCGCCGACAGACAATGGCCTTTTCAAAGCGACTTACAGCCGACATTTCCCCATTGGTACAACATATACTGATTCATTCTTTATCTTACAGCAGCGTCTCCGTGGTCGAGGGGTTAACGATGTTGCATTGTAAACCTTCTCGTTTCTCACCACTGCGAGTTCGAATCCCACTGGCAGGTCGACTTGTAAGTGAGGAAGTCTCGATTCTTACGGATGACAGGACAGGCGGTGTACAATACTTGTTTCTACCCAGGAAAAGTGGGTGGTCTGCCTCCACCATATATAACCTTACATGTGTTGTAATTACGTAAAATTACGTAAAACACCATACAAAGAAATTATCTTATAGCTCTCAGTAGTTGATTAAACGGCAACTTTAAAGTGGCGCAGGATCATTTTGAAGCTGTATCAAGCATTGAAATTGGTATCTCGATTTATATACGGCATCATTTTGACTTTACATCTGCTTCCATAGAATAATTAAACAAAATGTTGGGAAATTCATTTTATACAGTAATGTGTCCTGTCTTAGTTACGCACATTCTTACAAGAGATAGTTGTGGGTTTGAAGTGAACACCTGATTTTGGAGATGTTAGAACACAGCTTGTCTTCGAGATAAAAAAAAAAGTCAAACGAACACGTTGGTCTGAACATAGTAAGGTTTTATATCTCTTGCAGTGAAATATAAACACTGAAAACATCATTGTTTGTCAAGCATATAGTCCACTATTATATTGGTATATAATACATATGAAAGATAAACATCTTAGTATACAAGCAAAGTGCTGTTCTTAGAAAAGGGATACAATACTAGGGTAAGCTAGATAACAGTAGTATGTTAACAAGAAACATGTATTAGTTATTGTCCAAGAACACTTGTCATAATAACTTTCAAATCTCATAAATATACGTCCGTTAGAATACAGCCACCACTGCAATCTCACAAACACACCACATCCATCCCAACTTTCCCCCACCGCCCACACATTCATATTATCATGTTGTTTCATGTTCATTCAAGGTCTTTACCTGCAAACGTGGAAACGTGGCTCTGTAAATAGAGTGTATATTATATAATTTGCAGCAACTCTGCAGTTCTGCAGGTAAGAAGTTTTTAGGTCCATTCTCCATGTTTTATCTTGATGTATATGGAGAATAAGCCCGGGACGTTCATTCCTGTTAGGCGCAATATAAACGTTCATGTGTTGGTGCGCTTTAAAACCGAAATTCAATTCAATTAAAAAATATACCTCACTGCAATCATTTTATCACACAAACGCAGTACTAACTGAATATAAGTCTCCAATGATGTTTCTGCACGGGAAACGCTATTAAGGATTATGTCCCCTTCAATAATATAAAGATTCAACGTTGGATATCCTAGAAACTTCTACTTATTTTACATCAAACTTGTAGTACCTCATCTCATACAAATTGTCTCAAAACTAAAATGATATTAAATGAAGTGGTTTTAATCGGGGCAATTGAAAGTGAATCAAACAATAATTAGAACTCACCAGTATCAATCTAATTTTACAATAAAGCTTGCAATATACGTTATCTTGATATACTTAGATAGTTAATGCTATCAATTAAAATCTCAAATAATCCTGTCAATGTTTTTTTTCATCTTAAAAATATGTGGATGCGCCTTATAAACAGGATGGGGGATCACGAGGTTTCAATGCGTCTCGCTTCGGGCTAAAGTGTTTTTTTACATTTACTTTATTACAATACGGATTTGCATGCAATATAGAGCAAAGCAAGCCGATTTTCCAATATCTTTTTCAATAGCATAGGTGGGTGATTGCTATAAAGTGTAGTTTTGTAAATCGTAAAATCAACCCCAATTCTGAAACTCAGAACAAACATATTTCGAAAAGGATAGGATTATACGAAACAACTATGGAACATTTACCATCCAACAAAAAAATGGAATAAAATACTGAAAAGTCCACTCTCTTTGCGCAATAGTACATACAAATGCACACAGTAATTAAAAAACTACTTGATTCCACACGCTGTGTTTACTATGTATATAATAACAATATACGGAGTAAACTCTTAACACAATGTATACCGGTTATCCACAAATTATTACACACGTCTCTTTTCTCATTTGGTTGTCCACACATTATTACAAACATCTATTTTCTCATTTGGTTATCCACAAATTATTACATACATCTCTTTTCTCATTTGCTTGTCCACAAATTATTACATACATCTCTTTTCTCATTTGGTTGTCCACACATTATTACATTCATATCTTTTCTCATTTGGTTGTCTACAAATTATTTACATACATTTTCTCATTTGGTTGTCCACACATTATACCATACATCTCATTCTCATTTGGTTATCCAGAAATAATTACATCTCTTTCCGTATTTGGTTGTCCGCACATTAATACATACATCTCTTTTTTCATTTGGTTGTCCACACATTATTACATACATATATTTTCTCATTTGGTTATCCACACATTTTTACACAAAACTCTTTTCTCATTTGATTGTCCACACATTATTACATACACATCTTTTCTCATTTGGTTATCCACAAAGTATTACAAACATCTCTTTCCTTATTTGGTTGTCCACACATTATTATACACATCTCTTTTCTCATTTGGTTGGTTTAAACATATTTTATTGAAATATTTGTTTTACAAAGTATGCAAATGGGGTCGGGCCACACGTTTTTACAGTCTCATTTGGTTCCACACGAGGACGGGGTGTAGAATCCTTCGGTTTCAATGTACACCGTTACGCTTGCCCTATAGCGTGGATAAATAAACTTTCCTTTTTGACACGGTGGCGAAACCACCTAACGTCTTAATCGGGTTCACGGCAACAAATTATGAATAAAGCGCTCGATTCATGTACGCCCGATTCATGTACGCTCGATTCCTGTACGCCCGATTCATGTACGTTTTTGCTTCATACCTTTCTTAATATTTAACACATTTTTTTCTAATCTCATGGTGTAGTCGAATTAACTTTTATGGCGGAGAAAAGAGCTGAGAACTGTACCGGTACAAAACGTAAATCATTAATACATACATCAATGTGACAATATGTCCCTTAACTTTACCATGAGGCTAGCAACGTCATTGTCAGGCGCGAGAAGCGGCACCGTTTTTATATGCGTGTTCTATTCATTGAGGGAGCCCTGCCCAAAACATCTTTAGTTTTGTTTGTTTGAACGGTGTTTTACGTCATTTTTAGCACATATTTAGCTATATATGACGGTCGATTTCTATTGTGGTAGAGGCAGACCACGGCATTATTCCTGGGGGTAGAACCAGTACTGTATACCTCCCGCTATCCGCAAAAATCGACATGTTAAAGCATGTTTGGACACTGACACTAGCATGCATGTTTGAAAATATAAGCACCCAATTCGGATGAAGTTCATTCATAATAAGTAAACGCATATATTTCCAGTGGTGTATACAGAAACAAAGCAACTGGTACAGCTGTCTGTCCGTTTGTTCAAACACAAACGTTCGAATCTAACTGGGACCCTATTTGTCAAGTGAGAATGTGTCGATTCTAGCGTAAAGAGTGAGGTTGAAGTACTGGTTCTACCCAGGAAAAATGGGGTGGTCTGCCTCGACCACACAAAAAAAAATCGACCGTCATAATTTATATGGCCCAACATGTGCTAAAAATAACGTAAAACACCAAACAAACAAATCTAACACAAACACATTTTTTATGTGCCTGTATCTCTCGACATCATACACTCAAGGACATGCTAATGAAGGAATATAAGCGCCGATGTATAAGAAATAAATATACAAGGAATATGAGAACATACGTATGCATAATCCGTGAATACGCACGCAGCTTCGTTTCAGTCTGTCAACTTTCAGCAATTCTGAAAACAAATAGTGTCGCAGTGTTAAAGGGACACATGGCAATATTTATTTATTTATTTTTAAATGACGGATTTCCTTGTCCGGTATGCTATGCAAGAACATCTTTTCTTGCATACCGGACAAGGATATCGATCATTTTACCGGGGCTAGATATTTCCATCTCACCCTAGCTATTCTTGCCTACCGGACAAGGAAAACCGTCATTTTACCGGGGCTAGATATTTCCATCTCACCCTAGGGTCGAGATAAAAATCATGCGCGCACCAAAATCCGGTATGCAGGAAAACATGCAAAACATGTCTCTGCTATGCAAGAAAAAGAATCTATCATGGGTATTCGGTTCAGATAGGGAATTCCAACCCTCGGTATAAGTGTTTTAATCGGAACCTCGGAAGAGCCTCGGTTCCGATAAAAACACATATACCTCGGGTTGGAATTCCATTTATTCACCGGATACTCATGACAGATTCTTATATTAATCTTACACCTCAGTACTATACAAAAATCGATTTATACTAATAATTCCATGGATTATGTAAAGGTCCTCCGTTACATGCGACATGTCGTTACATGCGACATGTTTCTTGTTGTGTTGTCATTAAAGAAACTAACCTGTCTTGTTTACCTGGTGAAGGTAGGAATTAACCCTCGGTATATCTGTTTTGATCGGAACTTTGGCAAGCCTCGGTTCCGGTTTATTTTTTATATTTTATTGCAGATATGTTACAATACATCAATTCAACATCACAATAGTCATAGCAACATATGCAAATGGATTGAACTGTAAGTTATTACAACATAAGGTACAGTTCTCTCCAATGTGGTGGGAAAAGTGTACGTTATTATCGGTTTGAAATTGTAGCAATACATTTAAATATGAACTTGATAAGGCAAAACAGGGTCGATATATAAATATATATATTAATGTATATCGACCCTGGGCAAAACAAAGAAAATAAATTCCAAACATTTAAACTCTCTACCACCACGAATCTCCACCGAAATAACACCCCATATCCCCGTTCAGGCTGATAGAAACATAGCGACAGTTGATATAGACAAAATACAACGCTATTAATAAGTCGTCATCTAAGTTACTCTTGTTTATGCTCTTGTTTATGTTGTTTAACTTTCACTGTTCTTATGTTTACGTTGATAGTGCGGCCATATCGCCAGATCGAGCCCTATCCTTAGTTCAAGATCCACACCGATATGTCACTCCTGTTGCGGTTCAGACTATTGTAATGCAAAGTGTACACGCCACGCCGATGTGGTGCCTGGTATAATAGGTAAGTGATATCCTCTCTACTCCAGTGTGACACTCGGCACGCTTGGTGGTACAATGTATTGTAGGTAAGTAACGTCTTCTCTGCTCCAGTGTGTCACTCGTACTTCTCAGGGCTGTACTCGCCACGCTTGGTGGTACAATGAATTGTAGGTAAGTGAGGTTTTCTCTGCTCCAGTGTATCGTTCGTGCTTGTCAGGGCTCTATTCGCCACGTTTGGCGGTACAATGTATTTTAGGTAAGTGATATCTTCTCTGCTCCAGTGTGTCATGTGTCACTCGTGCTTATCAGGGCCGTACTCGCCACGCTTAGTGATACACTGTATTGTAGGTAAGTGACGCCTTCTTTACTTCAGTGTGTCACTCGTACTTGTCAGTACTCGCCATGCTTGGTGGTACACTGTATTGTAGGAAAGTGATACTTCTCTACTCCAGTGTGCGACTCGTGCTTATCAGGGCTGTACTCGCCACGATTGGTGGTTAAATGTATTGTAGTTATTATAAGTGATGTCTTCTCTGATCCAGTGTGTCGCTCATGCTTGTCAGTGCTGTACTCGCCACGCTTGGTAGTACAATGTATTGTAGGTAAGTAATGTCTTCTCTACTCCAGTGTGTCGCTCGTGCTTGTCAGGGCTGTACTCACCACGCTTGGTGGTACAATGTTTTGTAGGTAAGTGCTATCTTCTCTACTCCAGTGTGTCGCTCGTGCTTGTCAGGGCTGTACTCTCCACGCTTGGTGGTACAATGTTTTGTAGGTAAGTGCTATCTTCTCTACTCCAGTGTGTCACTCGTGCTTGTCAGGGCTGTACTCTCCACGCTTGGTGGTACAATGTATTGTAGGTAAGTGATGTCTTCTCTACTCCAGTGTGTCACTCGTGCTTGTCAGGGCTGTAGTCGCCACGCTTGGTGGTACAATGTATTGTAGGTAAGTGACGTCTTCCCTGCTCCAGTGTGTCAATCGTGCTTGTCAGGGCTGTACTCGCCACGCTTGGTGGTACAATGTATTGTAGGTAAGTGACGTCTTCCCTGCTCGAGTGTGACACTCGTTCTTGTCAGGGCTGTAATCGCCACGCTTGGTGGTACAATGTATTGTAGGTAAGTGACGTCTTCTCTGCTCCAGTGTGACACTCGTTCTTGTCACGGCTGTACTCGCCACGCTTGGTGGTACAATGTATTGTAGGTAAGTGACGTCTTCCCTGCTCCAGTGTGACACTCGTTCTTGTCAGGGCTGTACTCGCCACGCTTGGTGGTACAATGTATTGTAGGTAAGTGACGTCTTCCCTGCTCCAGTGTGACACTCGTTCTTGTCAGGGCTGTACTCGCCACGCTTGGTGGTACAATGTATTGTAGGTAAGTGACGTCTTCCCTGCTCCAGTGTGACACTCGTTCTTGTCAGGGCTGTACTCGCAACGCTTGGTGGTACAATGTATTGTAGGTAAGTTACGTCTTCCCTGCTCCAGTGTGACACTCGTTCTTGTCAGGGCTGTACTCGCCACGCTTGGTGGTACAATGTATTGTAGGTAAGTGACGTCTTCCCTGCTCCAGTGTGACACTCGTTCTTGTCAGGGCTGTACTCGCCACGCTTGGTGGTACAATGTATTGTAGGTAAGTGACGTCTTCCCTGCTCCAGTGTGACACTCGTTCTTGTCAGGGCTGTACTCGCAACGCTTGGTGGTACAATGTATTGTAGGTAAGTGACGTCTTCCCTGTTCCAGTGTGACACTCGTTCTTGTCAGGGCTGTACTCGCAACGCTTGGTGGTACAATGTATTGTAGGTAAGTGACGTCTTCCCTGCTCCAGTGTGACACTCGTTCTTGTCAGGGCTGTACTCGCCACGCTTGGTGGTACAATGTATTGTAGGTAAGTGACGTCTTCCCTGCTCCAGTGTGACACTCGTTCTTGTCAGGGCTGTACTCGCAACGCTTGGTGGTACAATGTATTGTAGGTAAGTGACGTCTTTCCTGCTCCAGTGTGTCACTCGTTCTTGTCAGGGCTGTACTCGCCACGCTTGGTGGTACAATGAATTGTAGGTAAGTGAGGTTTTCTCTGCTCCAGTGTATCGTTCGTGCTTGTCAGGGCTCTATTCGCCACGTTTGGCGGTACAATGTATTTTAGGTAAGTGATATCTTCTCTGCTCCAGTGTGTCATGTGTCACTCGTGCTTATCAGGGCCGTACTCGCCACGCTTAGTGATACACTGTATTGTAGGTAAGTGACGCCTTCTTTACTTCAGTGTGTCACTCGTACTTGTCAGTACTCGCCATGCTTGGTGGTACACTGTATTGTAGGAAAGTGATACTTCTCTACTCCAGTGTGCGACTCGTGCTTATCAGGGCTGTACTCGCCACGATTGGTGGTTAAATGTATTGTAGTTATTATAAGTGATGTCTTCTCTGATCCAGTGTGTCGCTCATGCTTGTCAGTGCTGTACTCGCCACGCTTGGTAGTACAATGTATTGTAGGTAAGTAAAGTCTTCTCTACTCCAGTGTGTCGCTCGTGCTTGTCAGGGCTGTACTCACCACGCTTGGTGGTACAATGTTTTGTAGGTAAGTGCTATCTTCTCTACTCCAGTGTGTCGCTCGTGCTTGTCAGGGCTGTACTCTCCACGCTTGGTGGTACAATGTTTTGTAGGTAAGTGCTATCTTCTCTACTCCAGTGTGTCACTCGTGCTTGTCAGGGCTGTACTCTCCACGCTTGGTTGTACAATGTATTGTAGGTAAGTGATGTCTTCTCTACTCCAGTGTGTCACTCGTGCTTGTCAGGGCTGTAGTCGCCACGCTTGGTGGTACAATGTATTGTAGGTAAGTGACGTCTTCCCTGCTCCAGTGTGTCAATCGTGCTTGTCAGGGCTGTACTCGCCACGCTTGGTGGTAAAATGTATTGTAGGTAAGTGACGTCTTCCCTGCTCGAGTGTGACACTCGTTCTTGTCAGGGCTGTACTCGCCACGCTTGGTGGTACAATGTATTGTAGGTAAGTGACGTCTTCTCTGCTCCAGTGTGACACTCGTTCTTGTCACGGCTGTACTCGCCACGCTTGGTGGTACAATAAATTGTAGGTAAGTGACGTCTTCCCTGCTCCAGTGTGACACTCGTTCTTGTCAGGGCTGTACTCGCCACGCTTGGTGGTACAATGTATTGTAGGTAAAAGACGTCTTTCCTGCTCCAGTGTGACACTCGTTCTTGTCAGGGCTGTACTCGCCACGCTTGGTGGTACAATGTATTGTAGGTAAGTGACGTCTTCCCTGCTCCAGTGTGACGCTCGTTCTTGTCAGGGCTGTACTCGCCACGCTTGGTGGTACAATGTATTGTAGGTAAGTGACGTCTTCCCTGCTCCAGTTTGACACTCGTTCTTGTCAGGGCTGTACTCGCCACGCTTGGTGGTACAATGTATTGTAGGTAAGTGACGTCTTCCCTGCTCCAGTGTGACACTCGTTCTTGTCAGGGCTGTACTCGCCACGCTTGGTGGTACAATGTATTGTAGGTAAGTGACGTCTTCCCTGCTCCAGTGTGACAGTCGTTCTTGTCAGGGCTGTACTCGCAACGCTTGGTGGTACAATGTATTGTAGGTAAGTGACGTCTTCCCTGTTCCAGTGTGACACTCGTTCTTGTCAGGGCTGTACTCGCAACGCTTGGTGGTACAATGTATTGTAGGTAAGTGACGTCTTCCCTGCTCCAGTGTGACACTCGTTCTTGTCAGGGCTGTACTCGCCACGCTTGGTGGTACAATGTATTGTAGGTAAGTGACGTCTTCCCTGCTCCAGTGTGACACTCGTTCTTGTCAGGGCTGTACTCGCAACGCTTGGTGGTACAATGTATTGTAGGTAAGTGACGTCTTTCCTGCTCCAGTGTGTCACTCGTGCTTGTCTGGGCTGTATTAGCCGCGCTTGGTGGTAACATGTATTGTAATACAGTAATACAGTACTATATAGTTTTCATAATATACATGCATCTGCTAGAAAGGCATAATGTATGTTACACTTAAGAAATATTTAATATTAAAGTAATATTTATTTTATTAAACATTTTGTTAAAATCTTTATATTTTTGTGATAACCAGGGATCACGTAAATAGAAATTATGAGCACATTATTTAAGTATATGACTATCCAGCTATTTCTTTTAACGTATTTCGTTTATCTAATTTAGGTTAAATCGGACGACTACATACACAACAGACCAGAACAAACGGAAAACATGTCTACCAGAAACGATTCAACTTTTATACCTTTTTCTCCTATTTATATTTAATGTATTGCTAATTGCTTAATTGTACGTTACTGTTCCTGTAGAACTTTCACAGAAAGTGTACGTTACTGTTCATATACAACATTCACAGTAAACAAGTGTATAAGTATGCGATAACAAAGTGTACGTTACTGTTCATATACAACATTCACAGTAAACAAGTGTGTAAGTATGCGATAATACAATTGTACGTTACTGTTCATATACAACATTCACAGTAAACAAGTGTGTAAGTATGCGATAATACAATTGTACGTTACTGTTCATATACAACATTCACAGTAAACAAGTGTATACGTATGCGATAACAAAATTGAATGCAAATATTATATAATAATGTTGATTACACAAATATTTGTTTAATTATTTTTATATATAGTTTTGTTAATTTGACAAAATATAAAAGTTTGTACTTTCTGCAAATAAGGAAAACATGTGCCTGTCTATTTTTTTTTTCAGTATATAAATCTAGTGTTTGGAAATTGAAATGCCATTTAAGCAAACTGGTTTGTTGTGTCATGACAGTAGAATTAAATGGACATTTTCTTGTCGCATGCATACTGTATAGAATTTATATGGAAAATGGATCCGCCATCAGTATGATTAAATTTGTATTTCGCTAATCCTGTCAGGATTTTCAATTCTCGCTTTCAAGTCCACATTGCTACATAGTAAGCAGCACCCCGGCATTTCACATTGTGAAAAAGGGAATATTTGACTATAACTAAATCTAGCAAAGCAGAAGTAGCAATATACGCATTTCTATTATGTGTTCATGGACGCTCAAAACAACACCAGCATGTTCATGTTGCTATATCGTGTTTAATGTTTGAATGCATTGCTATGTGATGTCTTTTCAACTAAGGACAGTCTATGGAAAACTGAATGAGTAACTTTCGAAAAACATGAATTATGTCGATCTCGGTGTTCTACTGAAAACATATTATATTTGAGTCGCGCACGAATATCTGGAAATGGACCTAAATGTATGTAACTATAGAGCCAGAAGCAATTTCAAACTGATATCGATAGCCCAATGTGTGTTATACAATTAACAATCAACCCTTAAAACAATGATTAATGTGATTGGTTTAAACATAATTTATTACTTATATGTACAACTTATACATCAACACAATGACAGCAAATGAAGGTTCGGAACGGAAGCATTATACATTATTCGATGTACTAGTGATTTAAGTCAATGACATAATAAAAGAAAACAGCAACCAAACGATTGAATGTGACTGAGTTTCTTAAACCTTAACCAGCCAAGCACAACTATAATAGCCTTTGCGTCCATTGTAAACGAAGATCGGCTTCGCAGGCCGATCAGGGTTTACTGTCCGGCTGCTGATCAGTCATTTTCCCCAAAACACCCCTTGTCACATATATGGAATGGTCTTAATTTAAAGAAAGAACAGTCCATTATATATATGTAGCGGGTTAGGGGTTCAAATATTCGCTGCTTACGTTTGAATGTAAAACTTGTTCTCATCGAGTTTGCATTAGCATGATAAGAATAATCGAGTTGTTCGTTTTGTGTACTTTATTTGTTTTAGAACGTCAAATATTGTTCGACGCCGATATAGCACCATATTCAGGGAGTCTGTGTAACAAAGAGTACGGAGGAAATTATAGTGAGAATAATATTTTGGCGCCAGCATGTTTTGTTGTAATTCAATGTGTACAAATGGACGAGTTCATACACAGCTGCAATTTGTTCTATTTTCGTTTATAAAACGTTTCTGTGCTAGTGAGAATTTTACAGATTGGCAAAACAAAGGCTGTAAATGGTCTGAATTGAACCGTAATACCAGCTTCAACATGAACACGAAGCTAAAATTAATTGATTTGTTTGTAAATTATTAGTGTATTATAGTACTTACTGTATTCAACAGAGAACAGAATTAAAAATGATAAACCACTAAATGTACGTTATATGTTATTTCGGGACACTCTTAAGGTGTTATTAAGGGATATTAATTTGTCGTTGTCCGTCCGTCCGTCCAGAGCCATATCTTCATAACTGCAGGTTGGATTGAGTTATTGCCCTTTAATTGAAAAAATTGCTTAATTCTGTCCGTACACAGCCCTATCTTGATAACCGCTTGTTTGATTAGGGAAACATTCTTTGAAACTACAAGAGTCAAAGGTTTAATATTTTGTATTTACACTCAACTTATGGTCCTCTACCAAGTTTGTTTGAATGGTGACCCTGGGGTCAAATTTGGCCCCACTCCAGGGGTAACATGTTTTACATAGACTTATATAAGGAATAACTTAAAATCTTCTTCTCTGAAACTGCAAGAGCCAACAGTTTAATATTTTGTATTTACATTCAGCTTATGGTCCTCTGCCAAGTTTGTTCAAATGGTGACACTGGGTTCAAATTTGGCTCCGCCTCTGGGTCACATGTCAAGCTTGGTTTGAGTGTTTATTTTAATGAAAGTTTGATCTATTTTAAAGCTAGTCAAACTTGAGCCAAATACATCCCTCCCCATGAAATAACAAGATCATCTGATAGTAGCCGTAGTAATGAGATGAAGTAATCAGATTGATAAATATCACATGGCCAGGTACTTAAAAAGTAATCATTGATATACAATACTACATTTCTTGCATATTACATGTATTACTATATTATACACACCTGCTAAAAGTACACCAAGTCCAACCCCAGTCCCACTATAAAAGTCAATGCCTTAAAATGGTACATCTTTTTTCAAATCTACTATAGAGATTGAATTTCAAAAATACCTATATCCATGTATCTAGTAGATATTCGAATTTTTGAAGACTCAATGTCATGATTTATACTAATTAAAAAAACACCCGAACACATTTATTTCACAAGAGGATAATACATCATTCGGCGTGGAATATCAATTCATCGAATTTGCTTGTTGGAAATGACAACAATCTCCTAACGCAACAGGTCAAATACTTCCAGTGCCACATGAACACTATCAAGTATTCTTTCCACAAATTCAAGACACGTCATTTTTAATTTCCATTTTTAGCACATACAACACAGGTTCTAAACAATCAGGGAATTTAAATATACATATTCGCATACATACAGGAGACGCATCATGTTGCGTGTCAGCAAAGGGTTTTAACGTCAAGTTATGGTAAAATACACATGTGCACTCATTAAGAAGAAACGTAATGTATGTGAATCATATGTTTGTTTGTATGGTGTTTTACGTCATTTTCAACACATGTAAGGTTATATATGACGGTCCATATTTTTGTGGTCGAAGCAGACCACCCACTTTTCCGGGGAAAAACCAATACTGTACACCTTCCGCCAATCGACATTTCCTCACTTACAACAGAATTATGGAAGTCGAAGCTCCCTGTGGGATTCGAATCCGCGGCGGCGAGGGATGAGAAGGTTTACAAAGTAACGTCGTTAATCCCTCGACCACGGACATGCTGACGCTGTAGCAAAAGATGTAACCAGCCATTCAAGTACATTAGCGCATGCATACAGGAGAAACATGGTTTTCTTGTAGATGACTGTTTAGATCAGCTCAACTTAAAATTCACATTAATTTTTGCAAGTATACAGGAGAAACTTGTCCTTTTTGTTTTTGTGTGTCCTTTTTATGTCCCCGACATCATGTTGCCCTTTGTAATTTTATACTTAATTTTGTTGTCCGGAGCATTACTTCAGAACTACTTATGAGACTACAATGAAACTTCGAACAGTGAAAGACGACACTGAGAGGAAGTGCAGAATGCAAGAACTGCAATTCTGTCCTAATTCAATTTAGAGTTATTGCCCTTTGTAATTTTATAGTTATAGTTCTTGTCCGGAGCATAACTCAAAAAACCCTAATGGAACTTCAATGAAACTTCACACAATGTTAAAAGACAGTAGGAAGAAATGCAGAGCATAAGAACCATAACTCTTTCTTTATTCAGATTAGAGTTATTGCACTTTGTCATTTTATACTTACTAGTCTTGTCCAGAGTATTATTCAAAAACCACTTAATTCAAAATAGAATTATTGCCCTTTGGAATTTTATTCTTATAATTCATGTCCATAACTCAGAATCTACTAGTGGGACTGTAATGAAACATCACACAATGATAAAGGGCAAAGAGAGAAAGTGCATAGATCTACAACAAATCTCCATTCAAATTAGAAATTTTGCCCTTTGTAATTTTATACTTGTAATTCTAGTCCGAAGTATAAGTCAAAAACTATTAATATAACTGCAAATCGAAAACTGCTGGGTATACAACGTCATTTGATAAGTTGAGGTTACATTTCAGGGAGCATCCATCGGTTCTAACGATTTTCTTTTTAGGTTTTTAAAGCCAGTTTGTGCTCCTGAATATTGAAATTCTTCAAAAAGAAGAACTCTGGCAATGATTGATGTTTTCTAAAATATAACACTTGTCATTAATTATTACTTAAAGATCCATTTATTATTAAAAATTCCGGTTCTGCTCTTGAAATAGTAAATAAGCCCGCCTCGTTCCCAGATAATCGACAGGTGGTACCAGTGCACTGAACAAAGGGTATTGACTTCCATCTCTGGCAAAATTAGCTGTACAATAAAGCAGAATCAACCCCACAAAGCTACTGTCATATGCATAACGTTAACGTTGAACGTAAAACATTATTAAAATTGTAACCTACCTCGGTGCTTCGTAGCGTGTGTAGCACAGATGTGTGTACAATTACACATGTGCATACACGCAGATTTGTTTTTATTTAAGCTGTAGCAATGGTATCGCTCCGGTAATTTTAAAAGATGTAACATCCTGGAATAAAACCGTTTACATGAAGCGTGTGTAGCAACGGATTTACCCAGTTGTATCATCTTTAAAATCATATGCAGATGCATACAGGCTAAACTTCAATTAGGTCATCAAAATACAAATAAGATAATGGCGAGACTTCACCAAATGATACGTGTTAAGGCATCATACAAGATAGATGCTTGGTTTGACCAGACTCCCATTCATATGGCGGTCAGCGAAGATGTAAAAGGAAATATAAAAAAGTATGAAAGGAGAAATTTCGAACACGATAAATACCAAAAAAATATTACAGACTCGGTTTGATTGAGACTATTCATGAACGGTAGTGGAAAGTGCTTGCTATCGGTCTCGCCTTCTAGCCACGGGTTGAGCAGAACTCAATATTTAAAATGCCAATAGTACAGAAATTTGAGCCATCCCGAAGATGGTAAGCATAATATGACGGTGAACATGGAACCTTCAATGCGGTAGTTTCACACCATTCCATGGTCCCACCTTCTAACAAAACGCGTTGCCTTAAACGAGAAAAGAATGGACGAAAAAAACAAAATGGAATTTAGCTGGGAGCAGTAAGTTTAACTTTAATTGTATTCAGCCCCTGCCGACTCAGAGACTGAATTGTAATTTATACATAAATAACGTATACATCTGCTGGTCGTACCAGCTGCTAAACATTTTAATTCATGGCATTCGGTGCAATTTGAATTATTCTTGAAGGTTAACTGTGATGGTAACACTTAAGTGCTTAGCATATTAGTTGCTTTAATAATCAACATTTAATTTAGTGCATATGTATATTGTAAAATTTAGTTATGCTTTATTACTTATTGCCTTCTTCTTTAAGGGCTTGCCAGAATGGCCTTTGTGCTTACCGGCTGCCCAGTTTGAAAGCTTGTTTTTTAATCTGTGCCACGCTCGATTGTTTTTCCAAATCTAATATAAATATAAATGTATTTTAGTGTTCTTAAGTTATTGCTCTCCAACAATTCAGACTATAATTTATATAATGACTATAACTTATATTACACTTAATTATTTTGTATGATACTGACATTTTTTGAATAGTAGTAAAATATAGTGTCATACTAAAATGTGTAGTGTCATACTAATAAAATCGTTATGACCCTGATCGTACACCATATTATTGACAATAATTATGTACACTGAATTAATTGATTGATGCATTTTATTTAACAGTTTGTTTCAAAGGTAATAAGTCTGAAGTAATAAAACGAGGTCAAGCGGAGAGCTAACACATACAATAGTATACGTGCTATCATGATGTTGATAACAGTGCTAAAACTATAACGAGAACTAGTTCACAAGATAACATCGCAATCTATATAAGGCATTTAGTCGCGATCTTCATACACAAGTATCAATCAGCCAACAAACGACACGAATAAATAGTGCAGCAACATGAAACCCTTGGAATTCACGCTTATGGTATGTTTTTAAAATGACATTTTCGACGTTTTAACAATTATTACATTATGTATTATACTGTATGTAACACATATGTTATTCCCATTGTGTGAAATGACATTGTACTTATTTTACATATGTGTATGTTGTATAATGGCTCATCAACACATTATTGTTTAATCTCCCCAGTGCAAAGGAATCTGATCTACTCTTAATACTAGGGATCTTTTACCTACTCGGATAGACTCCGAAACACGGGACTCCCGATCTACGTCCCCATTTGAAGACGAGGCTAAGGGAAAGTATCATGCCCCGGAACACACTCGAAATTGGTGCCGTTGAGGCTCTAACCCAGTTTCAAATTTTCCTTACTACGGATTGGGCCATACCAGCCAAGTGTACATGTGCCTTTTACTTGAATTTCTCATTTAAAAAATAGATAAAAAATGAGACGTATTTATAGACATTTATGAATACCCTTTTACTCCTTTGTTTCTGAGGATTCCGTTTTCAGTTATTATTGACATTCCCGTAAGCGTTCTTGCGGCCGTATGACGAACCGTCATGCGATGCAATACAAGCTACGGTTACTTTTGCAACTTGTACCGGGGAACCATGTGACGGCTGTGTTTAGAATGTCCCACGAATGATCAGTCCTGGCTGTTACTGTGAATAACCACCATATACCGCGCAGCTTGTACTCCTGTGTAACTTCATATTTTATGTATTTAAAGCAGCTATCAAAAGCCACATATTACAACATATGTACACCGTTTCTAAACCCACTGTGGACCAGGAATATATATCTTACATATTTTGGGAATCCAAACTCTATAGATATAATATAAACGGCTTTAACCAGCCAACCCTCCCACCCCCACCCCCCTCCCTCCCCCAACATGGAGCGTCAAATTAAGATTTACTAACTCGTTATTGATTTTACGCATAATCAATCACGGAATATTTAAGAACCCGTAAAACTATACTTTTAATCGGCAAATACACATTATTATATGACCTGAACATCCGGACAGAGTTTTGATAGTGTAATTTTGCCGTTATTTGTGGTGTGTGTGTGGGGGGGGGGGGGGAGGGGGAGGGGGGGGGTTAATTTCTTTAATCATCACGCTATAAAAACAAAATGGCTACAACATGTCCAATAAAATACAACACGTGGAATATAACATTACGCCGCATATGGTGGACGTAGCTGTTACATATTGCCTGATCAAAAACTAAGATTTAAATACATTCTCTCAAAATTCAGTTAAGTTGAATTGGTGTTTACCGCACAGTAACACAAAAAGATCCGAAAACACAAAAATGGCGACAACAGAAATGACACACTCCATATGCATGTAAATACAAATATGTAGAACGGGCCTAGATCCTTCTAGCCTACAAAACTACAAAATTCTGAAAATTGTTTTGTAGATAAATGTATTTAGAAATGTCATTTGCAAAGATATACTCAGTTCTACTTTTAATTTTTATTAAAGAACAAAACAACAAAATAAAGATATGACAGGCTTAATCACATCTTGTAAAACGTCAAAATGTCCATTTCTAATTTCGGATTTTCCATGTTTCATTTTGTTATAGACGGAACATCTGAAATAAATAGGTCAAACTTTTATATACTTTTTATATTATTTCCTATCAGTTTTAATAAGTTTATATCTTTAAGTGGACTTCGATTGATGTTATGTGTTTATCAGCACATATGTTTTACTGGTCCTTTGGGACCAACGAGCCCAATATAGGTGGCTTTGAAGTAGTATACCGCTTAAGCCGGTGCTATGGGGCGTGAGAAGTGTTGCTTCTTTAATTACATCTCATGAACAGACTCAATAAAACCGAGTCTGCTGCTTTATTCTCTTAATTGTGTTTGTTGCTCTCAAAGGATCACCTTTATCAGTATTTATTCATATAGAGGGAGGGTAATTCTCAAAGGAGGTGACAATTTAACCAAAACATAAATATTTTACAAACGATTGGCCAAAATATTGAACTTATCACACAACTATCTAAAATATATTAAAAATAAGAAAAATAGATACAAAAGTGAGTAATAAGGAATTTTGTTCAGTGTACTACTGTATAATATGACCACATATCATAAATCAAAGGTCACCAATGCTGCATTGTACATATTAGATAATAAAATATGTCGCACCAAGTTAACTGATTAGCAGTTCAAATGTACGGAAGCGTATATTGATCCCCTACAAAGTTAACATATTTCGAATGTTATCAACAATTCGTGTTAATCTTGCAACTATATCTGTATTAATGCCCATGCGATCAAAGAAATATATTTACCTGTAACGTGTTACAGCATACTACATTAATACATACTTTTATTGTACACACAAGAAAAATGAGATACAAGTGACAGGTGTTTTTTTTAAATTTCTTTACGATAATGAATATGATTTTATAATACAGTATTGTTGAAAATAGGAAATGTGCGAGAACCTATAGGTTTTCTTTTTGGATTTTCACAAGAAATGCAAATTGGTCGGGCCACAGTTGCGGATGATTGTAACCGGTGTCAATGGTTTCCGCCGGTTTAATGTAAAACTGTGCATCTAAGATTGAAACCAGACTTTATATTTATTTCCCAATAAAAATGCGGATATATATAATAAAAAGATTAAAACATGCCTGATGCATTATTGCCCGTCATTTCGTCCCCTCGACCAATATCGGCCCTGAGTCTAAAACCTTCGGGCCGATCTCGGATCGATATAACGGGCAAAATAATGCATCACCCTTGTATTAATCTCTAAATATTAACTTGGTCTTCTTCGTACCTAATCACTTAATCGGAAATGCCTCGTCGATTGCCGTAGACTGCTTCACTGCGCATGTCCACTTTATCTGAAACTACTCAATAATATGATAACGTTTTTAGTTAGATAACTCATGTAGGCTAACTGTACACTCATTCATCAGTCAACTGAACAATACGAAAGTGAGCATCAACATGACACAGTTGACATTTACATCTCTTGTATGTTTTCATAAAACGTCTTTGTGGGCGTTTAAATACCGGATTACCGAATTCGAACGAGTGGTAATAAGTTGTAGAAAACTAACTTTCCCATAGCCACTCTGTCAGCTAATATCTAAAGAGCTAGACGCCAACTGTTCATTAAATTACCTTATTTCATACATATGTCCTTGAACAAAGCCTTTGCAAGAACGAAAAGTACACACTTCCCAGCTCAAACTCTTTACATATGTATCTTGTACAAAGAGTATGGAATCCGCACTGAATATTGATATGCATTTTCATTGGAGCTTAAATTTTCAGAAAACATTAAAACATATCGTTATTCAGTTCAACGATCTTGGTTATTGTACACATGGTTTATTCTTCCTGAAAATATATTTTGCATATTTCAAACTAAGGTGTTGACCTCTGTGAACTTTCACTTCTGCACGGGAGCGTACGCAACAAAAGGCTACTGTACATTTCAGGGTGCATAGACGTCGAATATGAAACGAGATTTATTTTTATTACTTTCTATATGTTTACATATCTGATATGATTGAATAGAATAAAAACGGACGCTCCTGAATCTGTTTGCAATCTTCGCGTAGCCATCCTGTAAGCTTCGCAAAGTTTACCCTCTAATTTTTTGACAGCCGAAAACCAAAATGGCGACGGCGGAACATTCCATTTTTCTAGGGTAGGGTGACTTAACAAATCAGTTGTCCAACAGTGGTGTAAATAACAAAATATAAACGCAGTATATTATTTAACTACCTTTTATTTGCTAGATATAAAATAAATAAAATAAAAATACAAAATAAAAGATAAGTATGATAGATTACTGGAGGTGCTGAACATTGAAACAACACCACCACCCTGCATAACCTTCGTTTTACTTGATACAGCCGAACCCTAGAAACAGACAAGCGCAGACGACAATTTCTAAAAATAACGCCGCCATGTTGGTATAAGTTTTACAATGTAAACCAGGAGGACAAAATGAATTTTAGGCTTTGTGAAGCATAACGGATGGCTATGGCAAGATTGTAAACAGATCCAGGAGCGTCTATATTCATTATATATAACCGCTATATTTAGCAGTGCGCAGCATGTAACTAATACATGTTGCTTATGGGGATGTGATGTGATTCATATGTGGAAAACCGCGTAGTAATAAAAGCAATTATGTTTTTAAAATTGCTGATAATGTATTAGAAACAGTCGGACAGTACACATATTTAGGTGTCATGTTTCATGAACACTTGAATTTTTCTTACAATTGCGACGCATTAGCTAAAGGTGCAGGCAGGGCTCTTGGAAGCATTATATCTAAAATACATCAATTCAAAGAATTTGGTTTTAATTCATACGAAAAACTATATTACAACTGCGTAGTTCCGATTCTTGATTACGGTTAGTCTATATGGGTCGATTGATAGTAGAACACTATCAGTCGATTGACAATGTCCAAATTCGTGCCTCCATATACTTTTTAGGCGTTCATATATTCGCTCCAGTTCCAGCGATTATCGGCGACACAGGGTGGCTAAGTTTATATAGACACTGGACCTCGATATTATGGTTTTGGAATAGAATGGTGACTTTGGAAGACAATCGTGCTGGTGAAGCAGTGTTAAAAATGTAATGCAAGAACTTGGTTTGATTATTAACTTTAATAACTAAAATACTCAACTTATACTGTTACATAACTTATTGTATAAATGTGCAATCATATTTAATATCCACTGATATATTTATTATTGATTTATTCAATTTACATAACAATTGATATTTATATCATGTGATTTACTTAATATTATTATTTATAGATAGTGACTTATAGGTCCGTTGGGGCGGGTTCTTAATTTTAAGTTATTTCATATATGTTTGATTTTGAATTGCATATGCACATGTCACTTTAATAAACTATTTACTTACTTACTTACGTATAACCTCACATTCGAGCCTATTTAATATTGAATTTATTAAACGTGTTGGATAACATGGATATGATGCTCGGCACAGCCACACATCATATATTATTAGCCAAAGCCTTTTAATAAATTCATGACATTTTGCCCTTGGGTCAGATCCTGGATCCGAAATGTTCGTTGTCGTTTAGGCGCCCTCTGTGATACATATGAATACATCCTTCAAATAATGACGGAGGGTATTCATATTTAGCCTAAGCAAGACGGTAGAATTAGACCATATATGATTCATTATACATTATTTTGAATTGATGTGAAACCGTGTTGCATATTAACGAGTATATAGTCTACCCTATAATAAAGTTATTATCACCAAATATACTTATATTACAGCTTATGTTGACATTCGGCACAACAACAGCTACAGTTTGTGGAGTGTCAGATACATCAAGTATGTTTTGCCTAAACCAAAGCATATGTATGGGTTATACTCTAGATAGATGATTTTTTTCTTACCAAAGAATCTTCTTAATCAAAGTTTGGTTTATTTTCAATGACTTCCGAAGCCTGAGTAAAATATTGAAATTATTTTGCTTCCCTTTCTATAATATAATATTAAATCGAAATGCTCAAGAACATGCCTATCTCTCTATAAAGATCATGTACGTATAGAAGTAAGAAACCGATAAAGGTATATATACGGGTCGAGTACGAACTATGTCGATATATGTTTCATTTATCTGTATCAGTCGTTGGCTAAAGGTGTTGTAATAGTGAAAGCAACTGAAGCACCTCCGTGGCCGTGATAGTAAAGGCGCTGCGTCTTAAACTATCTCGCCTCTCACCGCTGCGGGTTTGAATACCACTGGGAGCCTGACTTGTCAAGTGAGAAAGTGTCGATTCTTATGGTATACATTATTGGTTCTACCCAGAAAAAAGATGGTGGTTTGCCTACAACACCAACAAATCGACCGTCGTATATGGCCTAAAATGTGCTAAAAATGTCGTAAAACACCATTCAAGCAAACAATTAAATTATAGCAGCTGCACGTTTAGTACGGCAAACTGAACTGTATCAAGACACACCACGGATACCCAACCACGTGTGATATAATTTACAGGTATTGCAAATCATGATGGTTTGTTAAGTCTAGATTTTGACGAATGGTGTTTTGACTTCATCAGTGTGTACTTGTAACGTTAAAATATAATATGTTTAAGCGTTTAATAACGCTTTGTGTATGTCTTGCAATTTTTACAGATGTTAGCATTATAGGTTAATGACATACATTGAAGTTGTCAAGCAGACTAATAAAAATAACTTGTAGATACATACAACTTCATAACATGTATTTGAAATTATCTAAACCTGATTTGTATAACAATGTCATTTTTGTAACTATTATGTTTAAGGTTCTGCTGGAAAAGATTTTATATTCGGGATTCTGGATGCATTAGACGACAACCTTAGACACACTTATGGAGAGTCAGTTAAACTCGACATTGTGGCTGAAAGTGCAGGTTCTGTTACGCTGGATATTCCGTATCTACGTGTGAACAGGAACTACAGCATAACTCCAGGATTATCACTCACAATCAACATCAGTGCGGATATACAACACGATGGAACTTATAAAGACTATAGAGCCATCAGGGTTGTATCGGATACCGATATATCAATACTTGTGACAAACGAATATAACACATGCTGTTCTTCCACGTCATATATTGTATTCCCTGTACAGACCCTTGGAACAAAATATGTTGTTTCATCGTATACAACAACCAGAAATCGTTTAAGAAGTAGACTAATGGTAATAGGAGTCTCCAATAACACTAACGTTTGCATAGATTACAGCACCACAGTGCATACATGCATAACACTGAACAGAATGGAGCTGTATCAGCTTGATGTCCCTAATCCGCAGGATATCACAGGCGCTGCAGTAAACGCCGATAAACCAGTAGCAGTTGTATCAGGTTCTTCATACTCTGAAATCCCTATACACGTAGGACATGGTAACCATATTGCTTCTCAGATGATACCTACCAACAGATGGTCACAAACATATATCATTCCACCCATACGGCCTAAATCGTTTCTTCTCAGAGTTATTTCAGAAAAATCATCAGTCAATGTGACATTCATAAATAACACCAAATCATTCATCAGTACGCCATTAAATACAAGCGATTTCCTTTTCGGCACGGATGCTGTTATTGTTAACAGTGACGTCCCCATTACTGTTATACAGTACGCTGTAGTCCAGTACTTTGACCATATTCACGGTGCCCCATTCATGACGGTTGTGCCCGGTGTGGCACAGTATTTAAACAGGTATGCGTTCTCAGTGCCACATTTATCAAATCCCGGATACACGCATCACATTGCGGTTGTTGTACCGGCACATATGAAAGACGGACTTATGTTAGATGGAGCCACAGTACAAACTAAGTATTCGTTAATTCCAGTCGCATCGCCGCTTGATAATTATACTGTTCTGACTATGACCATTGGCGAAGGGTTCCATACTTTGGTACATAGCAACACATCTGTCAGATTTGGGTTGATAGTTTACGGATTCAGACCAGATCTTGGCTATGGCTTCTACGCTGGATTACATCTTAATGGTAAGATATACCTTTTTATATACAGCATCGATTCACTTAGTTTTTAGTTACAGTTACAGCAGATGTTATAAAGAAGTATACGAATGGTAGTCAGAATGTTTGTATTCACTCATACTCTTCCAAATTGTCGCTTCATACATCCGTTTTACTTCTTATAACATGCGCTACTGTTAGCTAAGTACTGTAAGCTACATAATAATGACCATCAATTTCTCAGACCATTTTAATTTTTTTAAGTTATATTTTTTTAACGGAAAACAAACATATGTTGTCCAACTTAGGGTTTGGTTCCAAGACTAAAATAATTCTTTTTTTAACATTAATCCGCCTTTGACCTATGATATTTAGATATTACGTCAGCTGCTTTCTACGCTGCGGGTTCGAATCCCACGGGGAGCTCGACTTGTAAGTGAGGAAGTGTCGATTCTTACGGATGGCGGGAGGTGTACAGTACTGCACTACCCAGAAAAAGTGTGTGGTCTGCCTCCACCACAAACAAATCGATCGTCATATATAACCTTACATGTGTTGAAAATGACGTAAAACACCATACAAACAAACAAAACAAACTACTGCTTTTTCACCTAAGCAACCATAACACATATTGGAATAACCTCTACGAAAATAGGTGACTTATTTACGCTTTTTAATTTTATGCGCATACTACTGTGTGTACAACTAAATTGTACCTCAATTAATAATGGTCAATGAAACGTATAGTATATTACAATACCATAAATAGTTAGTTTTGTTACTCTTTACACATAAACTTGGTGAATTTTTTAGTAAAACATAATGGCATAGTACTATAGAGCATGTGTAATATATAACGTGATCCACCACACATTCTCGTTCAAACTCATCTTTTAATTTTGTTACTACAATTTCTAATATTTATATCACTTGATAGATATACTTTCTGTTGAAAAACATAACGTCTAAATTCGAAAACCTTCATGTTTAAGTAAGCAGAGCTAACTGCGCACGCATCCAATATACCTCATTAGAAAATAGCTTATGTGTTCCGTTAAGAGGGGCAGCTAGTATGTTTCATTATTAGGGTACTCTAATATGTTCCGTTCAGGACATGAACTATAAAACAAATAGTTAATGAATATGTTAATGCTCCTCGTAATGGAACAAATTAGCTGCTTCTGGTAACGAAGCATATAAAATGAGCCTAATAACGGAAAATGTTAGCTTCACCTCGTAGCGGAACACATTAGCTGCCGATCGTAACGGAAAATATTAGCTGCCCTTGTAACGGAACATAATATCTGCCCCTGATAACGGAAAATAAAAGCTCCCCCTGATAACGGAACATATTCGCTGCCATTCGTACAATGTTTATAACTAAATATAATAGCAGACATGCATAGTGAACATTGCTTAGCTTCTTTTTCAATGAAGCTAGGGGCGTCCGTGGCCGAGTGGTCAGGGTCTCTGACCTGAAATCACTTGCCCCTCACCGCTGTTGGTTCGATCCATTATGGGCCTAGGAATCTTTAGGAGAGGAAGCTATCCAGCTGGCTTGCGGAACGTCGGTGGTTCTACCCAGGTGCCCGCCCGTTCACGAAAATTGTCCAGAGAGGCACCTGGGTTCTTCTCCCACCAATGGCAGCTGGAAAAGTCGCCACATGACCTTAGCTGTTGGTGCGACTATAAACAACAATTCAATTCAATGAAGCTAGCTTATATACTTAGCATTTATAGTTATTATTTCTCGCGGGCATATCGTTCCTTATTAGTTTTACATTCTTGAAACAGTACACACAATTATAAATGTATGTTTGATACCATAATGACATTGCATTTACGTACTTAGGGGAATGTGACGTATCAACTACATTACCGACAACAATCGCTAAAACTACTGCATCGGTACAAAGCAGTAGCCCCATAACGACGTCCCCAGTACGTGAAACACAAACAGATGCTATGCAAATATCTTCAACTGAACGCCTTGTCACAGTTTCAAATATAGGTAACAAGATAGTTTTATTAAAACAACAATACGTATCGTGTTAAAAATCACTCTTGTTTTTGTAGAATCTAGTTATCAGTACTGCTCCGGTACATATAGCCATATACAAAATGTCAATCAAAAAAAGTTTGCTTGTCTATGAGCTGATAATGTACTGTATACTTTTTGTCTCGCCCACGATACTAGTGGGTAGCGAGACATAGCAGTCACTTTTCCGGCTGTATGCGATTGACCTATTTTCTTTGTTTGATACTTGGCCATATGTATTGTTTGCATTGGTGGACATCACTGAACGACAAAAAATATCTAGGTCAAGGTCATATTTTGCGTTATTTTCCCTAAACATAACTTTGGTTAGGTAAGGTTTTCTCAGTTACCTTTTTCTGATAACTTTAATTTCTTTGTTTGATACTTGGTCATATGTATTGTTGGCATTAGTGTACATCACTGAACGCCAAAAAATACCAAGGTAAAGGTAATATTGCGTTATTTCCCCAAACTTAACCTTGGTTAGGTAACTTAACCCTGGTTAGGTAATTTAACCATAGTTAACTTTATGTGATTGCCTTACTTTACGTCTTTGATACTTGGTCATATGTATTATTGGCATTGGCGGACATCACTGAACAACAAAAAATACCAAGGTCAAGGTCATATTTTGCGTTATTTTCCCTAAACATCACGTTGGTTAGGTAAGTTAACCTCAGCTGACTTATTTTGATAACTTTAATTTCTTTTTTGTTTGAAACTTGGTCATATGTATTGTTGGCATTGGTTAACATCACTGAGCGACAAAAAATACCTAGGTCAAGGTCATATTTTGCGTTATTTTCCCTAAACGTAACGGTTAGGTAACTTAACCTTGGTTAGGTAACTTAGCCTCAGATTGGCTCACTTTATGTCTTTGATACTTGGTCATATGTATTGTAGGCATTGGTGGACATCGCTGAATGACAAAAAATACCAAGGTCAAGGTCATATTTTGCGGTATTTTCCCCAAACATAACCTTGGTTAGGTAACTTTGTGTCTTTGATACTTGTTCATATGTATTGTTGGCATTGGTGGACATCGATGAATGACAGAAAATACCAAGGTAAGGTCATAGTTTGCGTTATTTTCCCTAAACGACTTTGTTGTTTTTACATATTCCTACCATTTTATATACGGTTTTCCGTAGTGGGCCAGACCAGACCGAGGTCTTGTATCACATGTCGTTACGTTTGTGAAACAGAAACAAACGTTACTGTAGTAGCTTATTAAATAATATACGTTATAGAAGATGGTTTATATCATTTGTTTCGTATAATGTTTTAGGGTTTACCCCACTTTCTTTAACCAATCACTTGCTTCAGATTTTCAAATTCATACACCAGTTATTCATAACGATTTAACTACCAGTTGTCTTTGTGATTTATATTATGTGACTATCGATAAACCTGTGATAAACTCTAAGTCTAAGCTACGCTGGTCCACTGGTTTAGCAAAACGCATTGGTAATCCTGCTGTGTTCCTCACTACCGTATAGCTATAACGTTTACAAATTTAGTGTTTACCCAATTTTTTCAACCAACAGTTGTTTCAGATTTGCAAACACTAACACCATTTTATTCATACAGATTTTACTACTATCTTCGTGATAAGACCTATGGTAAACGCTAAGTCGCTAAACTCCCTTCCTTTCAGTTTCTAAATGGAGAAGAGAAAGCCCCTATCCTATAGTTAAATGCGTAATGCAGTGTTGTTTTAAATTTTAAAGGAACTGGACCTATGTGTTATATATGTAAAGACATGGCCCATCTAGAGTGTGATACGGTCGGTAAATGTCAGCAGGATCAGGTAAATATAGTCCAAAAACGTGTCCAATATGTAATATGGTAAATATCAACAAGGGCAGGTAATTACGGCTTTCTATTTACTTTTTGCGAATGTTGTCTCCTTTTATTATCAACATAGTACTATGTTGGCTGTTAAAAAAAGAGTATGAGAGTGGACCTTTGGAAACGGCCGAACACGATAAATACGAAATATTGCAGTCTTGGTTTGATTGAGACTGTTCATGAACGGTAGTCGCGCAATCCAAAACAGGTATTCAGATGATTGTGTGAAATATTAAATGTCAGCAGGATCAGGTATGCGTTATTTTTAGCCAATATTATCGCTCTTTGTACAAGACAGTACGTCGTTTGTTAAGTTAACATTCAAATTTAATTTAATGTATTCAATACTAAAATCACAGCTAGCAGGTTTGATAAATAATATATTGCAAAAACAAAGTATTTTTATTTTAAAATTCGTACTCAATGCTTTAAAGGGGATCCCTTGGAAGCAACAAACACAAACAAGGGAGAACACTAGCAAACTCGGTTTTACTGAGTCTGTTCATGAGAGGTAATATAGTGCAGCACTTCTCACGACTCATAGCACCTGCTTAAGTGGTAGTCTAGTTTAACGCCACAACAATTGGGCCTGATGATCCCAAATGACCTGTAAGTAACAACACTACTGGTTTGCAGTTGGGGCGACATTTTACAGCCGCCACCCAGCACTAAACAACCGCTAGTGTAACTGTCAATACATACTGAAAAGGAGATTCATAGGAAGCAACAAACACAAACAAGGGAGAACAATATCTGTACTTAAACATCACATATGGAGAATCAGCAAGTCTAGCCCTTGCAATTTGTTTATGTTACAGTTTTAGACACTAATGTTAGACGCTAAGATTTGTCTTTATATCCAAGCAAATATAATTGAGAGAGAGAGAGAGAGAGAGAGAGAGAGAGCCATATATATGTATATGATTTAAATTTTAAATACGATTTAAACAGTACCTGTAGTTGCAAATCGTATTTGGCGCACAAAATCGCCCATAACATAGAAGCGTTTTATTTAGTCGCAAATTGAGTGTGCCCACCATCTTTATAAAACATTACATTTTAACCAGTAAAGGACACAATAAATATATTTCATTTTAATAATCATGCTACAATTTAATAATCATGCTACAATTGAATAATCATGCTACTATTTAATAATCATATTTAATAATCATGCTACAATTGAATAATCATGCTACAATTGAATAATCATGCTACAATTGAATGATCATACTACAACTGAATAATCATGCTACAATTGAATAATCATGCTACAATTTAATAATCATATTTAATAATCATGCTACAATTGAATAATCATGCTACAATTGAATAATCATGCTACAATTGAATGCTACAATTGAATAATCATGCTACAATTGAATAATCATGCTACAATTAAATAATCATATTTAATAATCATGCTACAATTTTCTATATTTTCTACATATTAGATCTGCTTCATTGAGCGTTACCAAAAGTCCGGTAGAACTACATTTATATCTGGTTGTTTGGAAGCGAACGTACGTCTATATATGCTCTTTTATAACAGTAGAAACTAACACGTCAAATAACGGCAAATTTATACTATACAATTGTTTATCAAAACTTTACCCAGGTATTCAGGTCATATAATACTGTTTATGTGGCTATTAAAGTAAAGGTGTTAATTCATGGGTTTTTAAAACAACCGTGATTGAATACGCGTAAAGTGAATTATGAGTAACTAACCAATATGATATAAATAGTCACGCTTTTACTGGCTGACTTAGAGAATTAAATACAGAATTCATATTATACTTGTACATAATGGGGCTTATTTTAGACATGCATGCAGCAACAACAATCGACATTGAGCTCTGCAGATGAGTGCGTAGAGTGTTGCCATGGCAATTTTTGCAACAGCAAAGGGTGTGGCGATGCAGGTACGTTATCCAATTTTTGAGAAGGACGTATAATTCACCGTGTTACTTTTTCATCATTTTCTTAGTTTCTGAGGTATTGTGCACACAGTTAATTTTTCCGTCAGTCACACTTCTTGGAGACTTTAAGCTCAGTATTCAAGATGTTTTATCATGATTTCGTGCTGGCTGCTCTTTTTATTTTCTATTTAACGTTACTGCTAATCAAAATGCAAAAACATACAATGAAGAATTTATTTATATATCATTGAAACGTTTGTCCTCACCATATTACCTTTTTGTATTTAATTATGTAAGGTTTAATCGACCGAGACGGGCGTGGTCCCATATGCTTTAACTGTGAGCAGGTCTGGACCCCGGATGAATGTCAAAGTGTGACATTATGTGAGGACAATCAGGTATGTACGCATGCGCGTTTGTAATTACAATTATGTAATTATATGTAATTTCCGGAAAGCGAGTTTCTACTATAGAACAAATGATATTGATGTGATAAATAAGTATTTTATGAACAATGAAACACGTTTAAATGTGATGGACATAGAAAAGATCTGAGTTTAATAGCCATTTCCATTTTTTTTCTCGGAAAGAGCAGTTTAAGAAATTGTGACAACTTATTTGTATGTTTTTCAATTAATGCCATGCACTATAATTAAAAAAAAAATGGTCCCTTAAATTATCTTGCAACGATAAAGTGTCTCAGATATATGTCCTGATTATCAAGGTATCAACTACCCACCGTTATCGATACTGAATTGTAAAATAAAACAATTGCAATGACTTAACACTACTGTTCAATGTCTTTAGGAGTGCATGATAGAACAGTTTAAATGGGGCACACATTTTCACTACAAAATGGGATGTGCTTTAAGTCTGGTAAGTAGCACCATTTTTATTACAACAATTTATTGGATCGTACAAGTAAACTAATGTCTAACGCGGTGACATAACATGATAACATATATTGTAGGAAATTATTTACAGGGTGGCATACATTGTAGGAAATTATTTAAAAGGGTGACATACATTGTAGGTAATTATTTACAGGGTGGCATACATCGTAGGAAATTATTTACAGGGTGGCATACATTGTAGGAAATTATTTACAGGGTCGCATACATTGTAGGAAATTATTTACAAGGTGACAGGCATTGTAGAAAATCATTTACAAGGTTGGATACCTTGTAGGAAATTTTTTACAAGGTGACATATATTGTAGGAAATTATTTACATGGTGGCATACATTGTAGCAAATTATTTACACGGTTGGATACATTGTAGAAAATCATTTACAGGGTGACATATATTGTAGAAAATTATTTACAGAGTGGCATACATTGTAGGAAATTATTTACAGGGTGGCGTACATTGCAGGAAATTATTTACAAGGTGGAATACATTGTAGGAAATTATTTACAAGGTGACATACATTGAAGGAAATTATTGACAGGGTGGCATACATTGTAGGAAATTATTTACAAAGTGGCATACATTGAAGGAAATTATTAACAGGGTGGCATACATTGTAGGAAATTATTTACAGGGTGGCATACATTATAGGAAATTATTTACATGGTGGGATACATTGTAGGAAATTATTTATATGGTGGCATATATTGTAGGAAATTATTTACAGGGTGACATATATTGTAGGAAATTATTTACAGGGTGGCGTAAATTGTAGGAAATTATTTACAGGGTGACATATATTGTAGGAAATTATTTACAGGGTGGCGTACATTGTAGGAAATTATTTACAAAGTGGCATACATTGTAGGAAATTATTTACAGGGTGGCATAAATTATAGGACACTATTTACATGGTGGTATTCATTGTAGGAAATTATTTACATGGTGGCATATATTGTAGGAAATTATTTACATGGTGGCATACATTGTAGGAAATTATTTACAAGATGGCATATATTGCAGGAAATTATTTACAAGGTGGAATACATTGTAGGAAATTATTTACAAGGTGACATACATTGCAGGAAATTATTTACAAGGTGGAATACATTGTAGGAAATTATTTACAAAGTGGCATACATTGAAGGAAATTATTTACAGGGTGACAAATATTGTAGGAAATTATTTACAGGGTGGCATACATTGTAGGAAATTATTTACAGGGTGGCGTACATTGCAGGAAATTATTTACAAGGTGACATACATTGCAGGAAATTATTTACAAGGTGGAATACATTGTAGGAAATTATTTACAAAGTGGCATACATTGAAGGAAATTATTTACAGGGTGGCATACATTGTAGGAAATTATTTACAAAGTGGCATACATTGAAGGAAATTATTTACAGGGTGGCATACATTGTAGGAAATTATTTACAGGGTGGCATACATTATAGGAAATTATTTACATGGTGGGATACATTGTAGGAAATTATTTATATGGTGGCATATATTGTAGGAAATTATTTACAGGGTGACATATATTGTAGGAAATTATTTACAGGGTGGCGTACATTGTAGGAAATTATTTACAGGGTGACATATATTGTAGGAAATTATTTACAGGGTGGCGTACATTGTAGGAAATTATTTACAGGGTGGCATACATTGTAGGAAATTATTTACAGGGTGGCATAAATTATAGGACACTATTTACATGGTGGTATACATTGTAGGAAATTATTTACATGGTGGCATATATTGTAGGAAATTATCTACATGGTGGCATACATTGTAGGAAATTATTTACAAGATGGCATATATTGTAGGAAATTATTTACAGGGTGACAAATATTGTAGGAAATTATTTACAAGGTGGCATATATTGCAGGAAATTATTTACATGGTGGCATACATTGTAGGAAATTATTTACATGGTGGCGTATATTGTAGGAAACTATTTACAAGTGGGCATATATTGTAGGAAATTATTTAAATGGTGGCATACATTGTAGGAAATTATTTTCAACATGGCATACAGTGTAGGAAATTATTAACATGATGGCATACATTGTAGGAAATTATTTACATGGTGGCATACATTGTAGGAAATTATTTACAAGATGGCATATATTGTAGGAAATTATGTACAGGGTGACAAACATTGTAAGAAATCATTTACAAGGTGGCATTTATTGCAGGAAACTATTTACAAGTGGGCATATATTGTAGGAAATTATTTAAATGGTGGCATACATTGTAGGAAATTATTTTCAACATGGCATACAGTGTAGGAAATTATTAACATGATGGCATACATTGTTGGAAATTATTTACAGGGTGACATACATTGTAGGACATTTTTTACAGGGTGGCATACATTGTATGGAATTATTTACAGGGTGGCATACATTGTAGGAAATTATTTACATGGTGGGATACATTGTAGGAAATTATTTACATGGTGGCATATATTGTAGGAAATTATTTACATGGTGGCATACATTGTAGGAAATTATTTACAAGATGGCATATATTGTAGGAAATTATGTACAGGGTGACAAACATTGTAAGAAATTATTTACAAGGTGGCATTTATTGCAGGAAATTATTTACATGGTGGCATACATTGTAGGAAATTATTTACAAGGTGGCGTATATTGTAGGAAATTATTTACAACGTGGCATATAGTGTAGGAAATTATTTACATGGTGGTATATAGTGTAGGAAATTATTTACATGGTGGCATACACTATAGGAAATTATTGACATGATGGCATATATTGTAGGAAATTATTTACATGGTGGCATACTCTGTAGGAAATTATTTACATGATGGCATATATTGTAGGAAATTATTTACATGGTGGCATATATTGTAGGAAATTATTTACATGGTGGCATATATTGTAGGAAAATATTTACATGGTGGCATATTTTGAAGGAAATTATTTACATGGTGGCATACATTGTTCGAAAAATGACCAACAAGCCCAATATGGCGGCTGTAAAAGGTCTACCCGTGCTACGAATCAGTAGTGTTATTTTTACTGGTCTTTTGGGACCAACGAGTCCGGTATAGGTGGGTTTGAAGTAGAATATCGCTTAAGCCGGTGCTAGGGGGCGTTTGAGGTGTTGCTTCTTAAATTAGACTCAATAAAACCGAGTCTCTGCTTTATTCTCTTAATTGTGTCTGTTGCTCCCAGTGGATCACCTTTATCAGTATTTATTAAATATGCACAAGGTAAATAAATGATTGAATACGTAATTTTTCTAGTTGATATATTTTCTCTACCTTTTTATGTTGGGTAAATTATCGCTATTGAAGGTTGCTTGTTTGTTATGATTTCACATATAGAAAATAAAACCCAGCAATTTTTGAAAAAGTTGATATATTATTTGTATGCAGAAACATCATGTATTATATACTTTAAAACACATGTGCCTATGGACGTATATCCTGTATATGTCTAAACATATACATGCATATATGTATATAATAGTCACGTAAATTATTTCAGAGTTGGTGTGGACATACCATTAATAATTCGTCATCTAAGTTACTATTGTTTACGTTGTTTAACTTTGACTGTTCTTATGTTTACTTTGATAGTGCGGCCATATAGCCAGATCGAGCCCTATCCTTAGTTCAAGATCCACACCGATATGTCACTCCTGTTGCGGTTCAGACTATTGTAATGCAAATTGCACACGTCACGCCGATGTGGTGCCTGGTATAATAGGTAAGTGATATCTTTTTTACTCCAGTGTGACACTCGTGCTTGTATTGTAGGTAAGTGATGTATTCTCTACTCCAGTGTGTCACTCGTGCTTGTCAGGTCTCTACTAGCCACGCTTGGCGGTACAAGTATTTGAGATAAGTGATATATTCTCTGCTCCAGTGTGTCACTCGTGCTTATCAGGGCCGTACTCGCCAAGCTTAGTGGTACAATGTATTGTAGGTAAGTGACGTCTTCTCTACTCCAGTGTGTCACTCGTACTTGTCATGATGTAATCGCCACGCTTGGTGGTACAATGTATTGTAGGTTATTGATATCTTCTCTACTCCAGTATGTCACTCCTGCTTGTCTGGGCTGTACTCACCATGCTTGGTGGTCCAAAGTATTGCAGGTAAGTTATATCTTCTCTACTCCAGTATGTCACTCGTGCTTGTCAGTACTCGCCATGCTTGCTTGGTGTTACACTGTATTGTAGGTTAGTGATACTTCTCTGCTCCAGTGTGTCACTCGTACTTGTCAGGGCTGTACTCGCCGCTACGCTTGGTGGTACAATGTATTGTAGGTAAGTGACGTCATCTCTACTCCAGTGTGTCACTCGTGCTTGTCAGGGCTGTACTCGCCACGCTTAGTGGTACAATGTATTGTAGGTAAGTGACGTCTTCTCAACTCCAGTGTGTCACTCGTGCTTGTCAGGGCTGTACTCGACACGCTTAGTGGTACAATGTTTTGTAGGTAAGTGACGTCTTCTCTACTCCAGTGTGTCACTCATACTTGTCGTGATGTACTCGCCACGCTTTGTGTTACAATGTATTGTAGGTAAGTGATATCTTCTCTACTCCAGTGTGTCACTCGTGCTTGTCTTGGCTCTACTCGCCACGCTCGGTGTTACAATGTATTGTAGGTAAGTGATATCCTCTCTACTCCAGTGTGTCACTCCAGTGTGTCACTCGTGCTTGTCAGGGCTGTACTCGCCACGCTTAGTGGTACAATGTATTGTAGGTAAGTAACGTCTTCTCTACTCCAGTGTGTCACTCGTGCTTGTCAGGGCTGCACTCGCCACGCTTAGTGGTACAATATATTGTAGGTAAGTGACGTCTTCTGTACTCCAGTGTGTCACTCGTGCTTGTCAGGGCTGTAAGCGCCACGCTTGGTGGTACAATGTATTGTAGGTAAGTGATATCTTCTCTACTCCAGTGTGTCACTCGTGCTTGTCAGGGCTCTACTCGCCACGGTTTGTGGTACAATGCATTATAGGTAAGCGATGTCTTCTCTACTCCAGTGTGCCATTTTTGCTTGTCAGGGTTGTACTAACCACGTATTGTTGCATCAAGGTACATAGTCACTTAATATCTCTTTTCTTGTTATAGAGACGTCATTTCATGGAATAAATTAGAAATGAAAGCTGCTTTTTATATATCTATAAATTATACTGAAGTTACTTAAGTAATACAGTACTATATAGTTTTCATAATATACATGCATACGCTAGAAAGAAATTATGTATGTTACACTTAAGAAATATTTAATATTAAAGTAATATTTATTTTATTAAACATTTTGTTAAAATAAAATCTTTATATTTTTGTGATAACCAGGGATCACGTAAATAGAAATAATGAGCACATTATTTAAGTATATGACTATCCAGCTATTTCTTTTAACGTATTTCGTTTTTCTAATTTAGGTTAAACCTGACGACTACATACACAACGGACCAGAACAAACGGAAAACATGTCTACCAGAAACGATTCAACTTGATACCTTTGTTCCTATTTATATTTAATGTATTGATTATTGCTTAATTGTACGTTACTGTTCCTGTAGAACATTCACAGTAAACAATGGTATACGTATGCGATAACACAAGTGTACGTTACTGTCCTGATGCAACATTCACAGTAAACAAGTGTGTAAGTATGCGATAACAAAATTGTACGTTACTGTTCATATACAACATTCACAGTAAACAAGTGTGTAAGAATATGATAACAAAATTGTACGTTACTGTTCTTATGCAACATTCACAGAAAACAAGTGTGTAAGTATGCGATAACAAAATTGTACGTTACTGTTCTTATGCAACATTCACAGTAAGGTTACTGTTCATATACAACATTCACAGTAAGCAAGTGTATAAGTATGCGATAGTAAACAAGTTTATAAATATGTGATAACAAAACTGTACATTACTGTTCATATACAACATTCACAGTAAGGTTTCTGTTCATATACAACATTCACAGTAAGCAAGTATATAAGTATGCGATAGTAAACAAGTTTATAAATATGTGATAACAAAATTGTACATTACTGTTCATATACAACATTCACAGTAAGGTTACTGTTCATATACAACATTCACAGTAAGCAAGTGTATAAGCATGCGATAAAAAAAGTGTACGTTACTGTTCATATGCAACATTCACAGTACGCAAGCGTATACGTATGCGATAACAAAATTGTACGTTACTGATCATATACAACATTCACAGTAAACAATTGTGTAAGTATGCGATAGTAAACAAGTGTATAAGTATGTGATAACAAAATTGTACATTACTCTTCATATACAACATTCACAGTAAGCAATCTTATAAGTATGCGATAACTGTTCATATACAACATTCACAGTAAGGTTACTGTTCATATACAACATTCACAGTAAGCAAGCGTATAAATATGCGATAACAAAATTGTACGTTACTGTTCATATACAACATTCACAGTAAACAAGTGTGTAAGTTTGCGATAACAAAATTGTACGTTACTGTTCATATACAACATTCACAGTAAACAAGTGTATAAGTATGCGATAGTAAACACGTTTATAAGTATGTGATAACAAAATTGTACATTACTGGTCATATACAACATTCACAGTAAGGTTACTGTTCATATACAACATTCACAGTAAGCAAGCATATAAATATGCGATAACAAAATTGTACGTTACTGTTCATATACAACATTCACATTAAACAAGTGTGTAAGTTTGCGATAACAAAATTGTACGTAACTGTTCATATACAACATTCACAGTAAACCAGTGTATAAGTCTGTGATAACAAAATTGTACGTTACTCTTCATATACAACATTCATAGTAAACACGTGTATAAGTCTGTGATAACAAAATTGTACATTACTGTTCATATACAACATTCACAGTAAGGTTACTGTTCATATACAACATTCACAGTAAGCAAGCGTATAAGTATGCGATAACAAAATTGTACGTTACTGTTCATAGTACGTTACTCTTCATATACAACATTCACAGTAAGCAAGCGTATAAGTATGCGATAACAAAATTGAATACATTTATTATATAATTATGTTGATTACACAAATATTTGTTTAATTATTTGTATATATAGTTTAGTTAATTTAACAAAATATAAAGGTTTGTACTTTCTGCAAACAATGGAACTCATGTGCCTGTCGATTTTGTTTTCAATATTTAAATCTAGTTTTTGGAAATTGAAATGCCACTTAAGCAAACTGGTTTGTTTTGTCATGATATTAGAATTAAATGGACATTTTCTTGTCGCATGCATTCTGTATAAGATTTATATGGAAAATGTAACCGGCATCAGTATGATTGGAATTATATTTCGCTAATCCTGTCAGGATTTTCAATTTCTCGCTTTCAAGTCCACATTGCTACATAGTAAGCAGCACCCCGGCATTTCACATTGTGAAAAAGGGAAACTTTGACTATAACTAAATCTAGCAAAGCAGAAGTAGCAATAGACGCATTTCTATTCTCTGTTCATGGTCGCTCAAAACAACACCAGCATGTTCATTTTGCTATATCGTGTTTAATGTTTGAATGCATTGCCATGTGATGTCTTTTCAACTAAGGGCAGTCTATGGAAAACTGAATGATTAACTTTCGAAAAACATTAATTGTGTCGATCTCGGTGTTCTACTGAAAACATATTATATTTGAGTGGCGCACGAATATCTGGACATGGACCTAATTGTATGTAACTATAGAGCCAGAAGCAATTTCAAACATATATCGATATCACAATGTGTGGTATAAAATTAACAATCAAACCTTAAAACAATGATTAATGTGATTGGTTTAAACATAATTTATTACATATATGTACAACTTATAAAAAACACAATGACAGCAAATGAAGGTTCGGAACGGAAGCATAGTTAAGTCTTTAACTCGGTTTATATTTTACTCTACACTAGCAGACATGTATGTTATACATTATTTGATGTACTAGTGATTTAAGTCAATGACATTATAAAAAAAACAGCAACCAAGCGATTGATGTGACTGAGTTTCTTAAACCTTAACCAGCCAAGCACAACTATAATAGACTTTGCGTCCATTGTAAACAAAGATCGGCCTGCGAGTGCGAGTAACTCGAAGGCTGATCAGGGTTTACTGTCCGGCTGCTGATCAGTCATTTTCCCCCAAAACACCCCGTGTCACATAAATGGAATGGACTTAATTCAAAGAAAGAACTGTCCATTATATATATGTAGCAGGTTAGGGGTTCAAATATACAGCATTTGGACCACGGAGTCGCTGCTTTCGTTTGAATGTAAAACTTGTTCTCATCGAGTTTGTATAAGCATGATAAGAATAATAGAGTTGTTTGTTTAGATTTTGTGTACTTTATTTGTTTTACAACGTCAAATATTGTTCGACGTCGATAAAGCACCATATTCGGGTTGTCTGTGTAACAAAGAGTATGGGGGAAATTATAGTGCGAATATTATTTTGGCGCCATCATGTTTTGTTTTAATTCAATGTGTACAAATACATAATTGCAATTTGTTCTATTTTCGTTTATAATTTTTCTATGCTAGTGAGAATTTTATAGATAGCAAAAAAATGCAGTGAATGGTCTGAATTGAACCGTAATACCAGCTTCAGCATTAACATGCAGTTAAAATTAATTGATTTGTTTGTAAATTATTAGTGTATTATAGTACTTACTGTTTTCAACAGAGAATAGAATTAAAAATGATAAACCAGTATATGTACGTTATAAGTTATTTCGAGACACTTTCAAGTTGTTGAAAATGACATAACCATCTCCTATGCAACAGGTCAAATATTTTCAGTAGCTCATGAACACTATCAAGTATTCTTTCCACAAATTTAAGACACGTCATTTTAATTACACAGGCACTCTCATACTGAAGTAATTCCATTTTTAGCACATGCAGTTAACGTTCTAAACAATCAGGAATTTTAAATGTACATATCCGCATATGTACAAGAGACGCATCATGCTGCGTGTCAGCAAACGATTTTCCACGTCTAGTTATGGTAAAATATACATACGCACTCATTAGGAACAAACGTCATTTATGTGTATCGTGTTTGTTTGTATGGTGTTTTACGTCATTTTCAACACATGTAAGGTTATATATGACGGTCGATTTTTTTTTGTGATGGAGGCAGACCGACCACGTTTCCTCGGTAGAACCAGTACTGTACACCTTCCGCCATTCGTAAGAATCGACACGCCCTCACAAGTCGAGCTCCCATTGGGATTCAAACCCGCAGCGGTGGGAGGCGAGAAGGTTTGTTAACCCCTCGGCTGACGCTGTTGCAAAGGATGTAACCAGCCACAAATAACCAGCCACAAATAAGCGTATGCATACAAACAGGAGAAACATTGTTTTTTTGTAGATGACTGGTAAGGTCAGCTCAACTTAAAATTCACATTTGCAAGTATGTAGAAGAATTTTTCTTTAATTGTAGAGTGTGTAGAGAATGAGTTTTACATTTATGTCAACTACAATTACACATGCGCATACACGCAGATTTGTTTTTATTTTAGCTGTAGAATGTATATCCAACGAATAAACTGCTCCGGTAATTTAAAAAACACCTGTGCAAACATCATTGAGAAACATCGTGTACCTGTAGCATGTGTTGCTCAACTAATATATCCAGTTAGATCATCATAAAACGAATATGCAGATGCATACATGAGAAACGCAGATTAAGTCACCAAAAAATACAATTAAGACAATGAAGGGGACACCACTAAATGCGAAGTGTGCTTCAAGGGGTTAATAAGGTCTTAATAATTCTCCTCTGCCTTTGAGGTTACTGTCCCAATATAATCTAATTCGATGTGTTAACAGTACGCAAAACCTAATTCCGTGTCATTTCATGTTTACAGAAGATAGGCTCCATGCCAAATGTGATGTCGGTTACTACAGTAGCATTGAATGTGGTATTTGTTTTTCAAAACTGTCAAGGGGCCGGCTTGACCCAGAGAATAGCACGGTGGACTTTAATCCCGATCAACCGGGTTCAAGTCTCACCAGCGTCACTAAATTTCGTCAGTGTGTTCTTGGGCAAGACACGTTCCTTTGGAAAGGGAAGTAAACCAGGCGTCCTGTGTATCGGGGTCTATACCCAGGCGTCCCGTGTTTCGGGGTCTATACCGAGACGTCCCGTGTATCGGGTCTATACCCAGGCGTCCCGTATATCGGGGTCTATACTCCGAGCAAAATTAAGAATCAGAATATATTCGTTAGTAGGAGTGACGCAGGTTCACGGATTCATGTGTATTTCCCCTCTCTCTGGAGCGGCTCTAAATTACCTATAATGTGTTGATGAGCCGGTAAACAACTTTCAGTTCAACACCAAATCATCAGTAGCCACACACTAGTCCGGTTACAAAACCCTCTATACACTGAAAAGTGGGGCTCTATGACTGACCTAATAGTACACTGAAAAGTGGGGCTCTATGACTGACCTAATAGTTGAAGGTGGAGGGAGGGGAGGGGGATAACAGCAAATTGCTGATAACAGTTAACGTAATAAAAAACACTGAAAACAGTTAACAGTACATCTAATAACAGATAACAGTTAATATTTTTTCATAAAAACAGATAACAAAATATAAAGGATAATAGGATTATTACTAAAGTAACGTGTTCTGGAAGTTTGTATCACCTCGAGTTGGTAAATGCCAGATCAAGGATCTCACGAGAGGCGGAGCCTCGAGTGTGATCCTGATCTGGCATTTACCAACGAGAGGTGATACAAACTTCCAGAACACGTTACTCTAGTAATGATCCTTTTATTATATACCTCTTACACATCATTAACATAGAATTAAAAAAGTTACGAATGCATGAACAGTCCTTGTAGTCATAATGCGTATTATTTTAAGTGGATTCCTCAATCTGAAAATGTCAGTTTTAGCTGAAAGGTTGGAAAAATAATTTGTTCATGGAGTTTTTGCATGAGAAAATGTTTGCTGAATCGGGCATACATGTAACATAATTGTCTCCGACGACAAAGTTTATAACATTCCTAACTAAAAACATGATATAATTTTTAGATACCTGTTAAATATTATAGCATTACATTTATTTTCTGTTTTCAGCATTTTGTGGAGAGAAATGGTAATCCAATGTCATTCTTACAGCCTTCTTGTGTCCAGGGTGTCATTTTCTAGATGGTCTTAGTGGTTATTTCCCCTGGCACTTTTTAGCTCTGAAACGAAGAAAATATTTACACCCAGTAGGCTTTCCAATATGGGATGACCATGTGGATAGCACGGTATCTGAATTTGGAGATCACAGGTTTCGAGCCTCGATGGCACCACCGAGTTTATTCAGCATTTTTAACTTTTAGTCTCCCAAGGCATGAGACTTCAGTCTTGTCGTAAATGGAGAGGTCCGTGTATGGAAGTCTATCATCCAAGCACGTGCAGGAAGCAATGGAATCTATGTAAGTGTAAGGCATGATTCCTGGATACTTTATATACCCACACTCTCTTTGGGGCAGCTAGGCATGATTCCTGGATTACTTTGTATACCAACACTCTCTTTAGGGCAGCTAGGCATCTTTGTATACCCACACTCTCTTTGGGGCAGCTAGGCATGACTCCTGGATTACTTTATATACTCACACTCTCTTTGGTGCAGCTAGGCATGATTCCTGGATTACTTTATATACCCACACTCTCTTTGGGGCAGCTAGGCATGATTCCTGGATTACTTTGTATACCCACACTCTCTTTGGGGCAGCTAGGCATGATTCCTGGATTACTTTGTATACCCACATTCTCTTTGGGGCAGCTAGGCATGATTCCTGCATTACTTTGTATACCAACAGTCTTTGGGGCAGCTAGGCATGATTCCTGCATTACTTTGTATACCCACACTCTTTGGGGCAGCTAGGCATGATTCCTGGATTACTTTGTATACCCACACTCTCTTTGGGGCAGCTATGCATGATTCCTGGATTACTTTGTATACCCACACTCTCTTTGAGGCAGCTAGGCATGATTCCTGGATTACTTTATATACCCACACTCTCTTTGGGGCAGCTAGGCATGATTCCTGCATTACATAAAGAGAGATGAATACATGGTTACCGACTATACTCATGTACAACAAGGACTACACACAACACAAAAAGATGAATACAGGGTTACCGACTATATATATGTACAACAAGAACAATACACAACATAAAGAGAGATGAATCCAGGGTTACCGACAATACTTATGTACAACAAGGACAATACAGAAAATAATGAGAGATGAATACAGGGTTACCGACTATACTATGTACAACAAGGACAATACACAACATAAAGAGAGATGCATCCATGGTTACCGACTATACTTATGTACAACAAGGACAATACACAACATAAAGAGAGATGAATACATCGTTACCGACTATACTATGTACAACAAGGACAATACACAACATAAAGAAAAATGCAACAATTGGTTACCGACTATACTTATGTACAACAAGGACAATACACAACATAAAGAGAGATGAAGACATCGTTACCGACTATACTGATGTACATCGAATTAATCGATTGATGCATTTTACTTAATAGTTTGGTTCAAACAAAACACGTTAGAGAAAGAAATAAAACGAGGTCAAGCAGAAATCTAACATACACAATATTATACTTGGTATCGCTGATGACATAGCTAAAAAGATAACGAAAACTAGGTAACATCGTCAACTATATAACGCATTTAAGTCTATATCTACATACACAATTTCCTACCAGCAAAGAAACGACACGAATAAATTGTGCAACAACATGGAAAGTTTGGAATTCACGCTTGTGGTATGTCTTTTTTTTAAATTATCATCTCAGCTTTAAAAAAATCATAAAATGACGTATACTGTAACATAATTGTTATCCACGTTGTGTGTAATAATATTGTAATTATTTTAGATATGTGTATGTTGTATAATGGCTCATCAACACATTATTATTTAATCGTCCCAGAGAGAGGGAAGGGTGTAAAGGAACCTGATCTACTCTTAATACTAGGGAGCATTAACGTGCTCGGAGGATATACTCCGAAACCCGCGACTTCCGATCTACGTCCCCATCCGGAGACGAGGCTAAGGGAAGGTGTCTTGCACGGGAACACATATAAAAGTTAACCCGGTTGTCCAGTTTCAAGTCCGGCTTACTTTGCATTGGCACTCGCAATCCAAGTGTACACGTTTATTATACAAATTTCTCATTTATAAACTGGATAAAAAATTGAGACGTTATTATATAAATTTATAAATACACGTTTTTCAGAGGATTCCGTTTTCAGTTATTATTACCATTTCCGTGTTCTGTTTCAGTCGTAATAGGTTTCAACGTTCGACGAATCAGTCGTGCTTTTATTAAGTTGTATATTTCGTCATATAGCCCAATCTATGGGGTTTAAAGTGAAATGTCGCTCAAATTGATGACTGGGGCGTGAGAGGTTTTGCATATTGTATAACCTCTCATGAACAGATTAAATAAAACTAATATAAAGTAAGATAAAATATGTGTAGATAGTTAGAAGTGTTTTAATACCAGCTACGTTTATTTTTGTTACTGTTCAGTGTTGCCTGTGTTCAGAATGTCCCACGAATTCACTTCACATTAAGTCATTGTTTATACAGTGAACAACCACCATATGCCTCGCGGCTTGTACTCCTATGCAACACCATACGTATATGCACTTATCACACTTTAAGTAAATATACAAATCGAACAGGAAAATCAGCATTCAAGGACGACAGTCAACACAAACACACGCAGAAACTAAGAACAACTTTAAAGATGAATAAAAGGCAAGATAAGACACCTCAAACACAAAAGGGTTGACAATAGAGCTACCGCCTTGGAACGGTCAGTGGCTAAAATGGCCGCTGGGGGTTCAAACCAGGTTCTAGGGCGCACCAAACCTCACTCTTACCCTATTGCCATCCCAATATACGGGACAGTGTAAATAAAGATATCTCCGCCAGGCTATAATCTCTAACAAACAAGGCAGCATTTCTAGGCAATATGAGTAAAAAACACAAAAATGACCATGTATATATAATATAAAAACAAAAGCGAGATCAACAAGAGAACAAACCATTAAGGGTACGACAAGACAAGATTAAAGACACACATCACACGCTACCGTCCTATAAGGATTTAGGTAGACGTCAACATAGGGTCCACAATATGTCCGGCCATCGTAAAATCAAAGAGGAAAGCATAGTGGCGAACTGTAAATGAGTCAACCACTAAATATGCAGCGCGTTGCAAAATGATAGGGTCGTAACCTCTTTTGATAAACTTTTCAACAAGTTTAATAAAGATTGTATGAAAGTGATTCTGACAAAGGATCTTACGAAGTTTGTAAATCGCATCACCATAGAAGTCAGGTTGTGATAGTCATAGCTACAACGTATCCAATAAAACACAACACGTGTTATACAACACAACACTATGCCGCATATGGTGGACGTAGCTATTGTAGTTCACATGTTGCATGGTCAAACAGCTGAGAGTGGATTAAATACAATATCTCAAAATTCAGTTAAGTTGAATTGGTGTTTACCGAACAACAACATAAAAAGATCCAACGACACAAAAATGGCGACAATAGAAATGACACACTCCATATGCATGTAAATACAAATATGTAGAAAGGGTCTTCTCACCTTCTCACCTGCAGAACTGCAGTATTTGCAGAACTGCAGTATTTCTGAAAATGTAGATAAATATATTAACAAATGTGATTTGCAAATATACTCACAGTTCTACTTTTAATTGTTATTAAAGAACAAAGAACAAAATAAAGATGTGACAGACTTGATCAGATCTTATAACATTGTCAAAATTTCCATAAAATTTCACAGGAGATTTAAACATATGTACAAATGATGTATAAATATGAACATATTCATCACATATAAGCACATACACATACAATTCAAACACAATCAAGATCTCTATTTGGGTTTTCTAATGTGGCAATCCACCACACACAAATATACATGACTTTGTGAAAAAAGAAAAAAAAGAAATGATAAACTAATAAACTGATACGCTATACCGTTAAAGAAAGTAAGTATAAAAGTCTAACATGAACCTCAACTTTCACAGAACACATTCAACAACAAAAACAACACATTAACACAAACACCAATTACAATGTGAAAAGAAGCAAGGCATGTGACATCACAAACAGGTTGACATTAGGGCTACCGCATTTGAACGGTCAGTGGTAAACATGCCACTGGGGTGGGTGGGGTATTTGAACGGTCAGTAGTAAACAAAACATGCCACTGGGGTGGGTGGGATATTTGAACGGTCAGTAGTAAACAGGCCGCTGCGGTGGGTGGGGTATTTGAACGGTCAGTAGTAACAGGGAGTAAGTATACGTATACTTACTCCCTAGTAGTAACCAGGCCGCTGCGGTTGGTGGGGTATTGGAACCGACGAGATAATTTCGATTGCACACTGAGCTAAACGGAAACGACCCACATACGATTAGGCCTTCATTTGCATATGTATTACACTAGTCGTATATGTATGCTACGGCTGTATTGCACTCCAACACCGCAAAGTAATTTGATAAGTTAATTTACTGTTGACAACGATTAACTTTACCTGAAACCACTCAATAACATGATAACGTTTTTAGTTAGAGCACACATGAAGGCTAACTGTACACTCATTTATCAGTCAACAGTGAGCATCAACACGAAACAATTGAAATTTACATCTCTGGTATGTTTTTGTAAAACGTATTTGTGGGCATTTATATACTGGATTACGGAAATCGATGAGGTAGTAATGGGTTGTAGAAAACTAACTCCCTTTCCATAGCCCTTTGTCAGCTAATATCTAAAGAGCTAGACATCATATTTCCATTAAATTACATTATTTCATCGATATTTTCACCACAAAGCCTTTAAAAGAACGAAAAGTACACACTTCCCAGCTCAAACTCTGTACACATGTCTCTTTTACAAAGAGTATGGACTCCTCACTGAATATTGACATGCATTTTCATTAGAGCTTACATTTTAAAAAATATCTTTATTTAGTTCAACGATTCTGGTTATTATACACATGGTCTATTCTTCCTGAAAATATTGTTTGCATATTTCAAACTAAGGTGTTGACCTCTGTGAACTTTCACTTAAGCACTTACACTAATATATTTTGCTTATGGGGCTTTTTTGGAGTTATGTGATGAATAGAATCTCACATTCGTGCTTATTTACAACATTTATTAAACTTGTTGGATAAAATTGATATGATGCTCGACACAGCCTCCCATTATGTATTATTATCAATAAATTCATGAATTTGACAATTTGACCTTGAACTCTGGCCCAAGGGGTCAGATCCTGGATCCAAAACGTCGCTGTCATTTAGGCGTCCTCTGTGCTAAATATAAACACCCTCCTTCAAAAAATGACGGAGGACTTTATATTAGGATCTAAACCCACTGACTGACGGACGGACGGACTGACGAACCAACCACAGTACATCCGCCTTTTGGGTAATCTATTGTATCATTATAGGAGATTTATCATTCAAAACAGTATATTAAATCCTTTTAGAATTTATTTTAATATTAAAATTTTGTGTTTCTGGATCTCCAGAACCTCATTACTCAATGTCAAGCAAACCTCAATGAGTTCTGAGAATATAATGAGTTTTAAATTAACTGGTTTCGTTGGTCCAATTTTTATAACTGAACCAATCAGAATGCTTCATTTGGTTGTTTCTATCATAACATCAATTTCTGGTGACATCACGTCATGCAATTATGATGCAACTCAGTGTGTAACTGTTCTGAGAACTGAGCATTTAAATTACTGTGAGAAACAGATTAGGACTGTATCTCTCAATGAGTAATGAGTTTCTTGAAACCAAGATTCCTTAAATTCTAAATATAGAATAATTCTAAAATGATTTAATAGATTGTTTCAAATGAATATTTGTAAAGAACCATAAATATGCATTGTTTTCTTTAATTATTTAAGAAAGTGACAGTTTAAATAACGATGCACATTTGAACATTAAGGTCAAAGTTTTGTTTTGCATTAATCCCTAGTTTACGATGACGTTAATATCATACCATGCTTGAAGATGTGGGTCAATTCATCAGGGAATGGTGAAAAAAAAAGTTGTGTAATATGTAAAGTTAGGGCACATCTCTCGAATTGATTATTTCTTCCCGTCTATGTGTGACCGCTGTAAAATAATCTAAAATGATGTGGGGATTAACCGCTAAACACAAATTTATTCATTCGAAAAGCAAGACGGTAAAATTATACCGTATATGATTGATTATGCATTATTTTGAATTGAAATGAGACTGTGTTGCAGATTAACGAGTATATATTTAAGAAATAGAACATCGTTTACTGTGAATTATCGTTTAATATATCACGGTTTGGAGTTCAATTGTAAAGAATAATTTCACGAGCCCGAAGGACAAACCGTGATATATTATAGATAATTCACCGTAAACGATTTTCTATTTCTATTCTAATACCCCTAAAATGTGAAAATAACGCACACATCTGAAATCGTTCGCATTGCTTTGCTTGCTCTCCTAACGCTAATGCATACATTACAATGCGGAATGCGCAATGCGCAATGCTTATTCTCCTAACGTTGCAAATTTACAGTGATATATCGTTCAATATAACGAGATATTTTAAACTAGGCTATATAGTGCGGGTGTATTAGAATCTATAATTAAGTTACTATCACCAAATATACTTTCATTATAGCTTATGTTGACATTCGGCACTACTACAGCTACAGCGTGTGGAGTTTCAGATACATCAAGTAAGTTTTGCCAAAAATATGAATATGTATAATAGATGATTTTTTCTTAACAAAGAATCTTCTTAATTAAAGTTTGGTTTATTTTCAGTGACTTTCGAAGCCTGAGTAAAATATTGGAATTATTTTGCTTCCCTTTCTATAATATAATATTAAATCGAAATGCTCAAGAACATCCTATCTCTCTATAAAGATCATGTACGTATAAAAGTAAGAGACCGATAAAGGTATATATACGGGTCGAATCCAAACTATGTCGATATTTGTTTCATTTATCTGTACCAGTCGTCGGCACATAACGATTTAGGTATTTATCGCAATAATAGTAAAGTTAACGTGAAATGCGCAGCCTAAAGGTCTTGTCAATAGTGAAAGCAACTGAAACGCTTCCGAGGCCGTGATAGTAAAGGCGCTGCGTCTTAAACGTTCTCGCCTCTCACCGCTGCGGGTTCGAATACCACTGCGAGCCTGACTTGTCAAGTGAGAAAGTGTCGATTCTTATGGATAACGGGAGGTATACATTATTTGTTCTACCCAGAAAAAAGAGGGTGGTCTGCCACCAACAACAACAAATTGACCGTCGTATATAGCCTAAAATGTTCTAAAAATGTCGTAAAACACCATTCAAGCAAACAATTTAATTATAGCAGCTGCATGTTTAGTACGGCAAACTGAACTGTATCAAGACACACCACGGATACCCAACCTCGTGTGATATAATTTACAGGTATTGCAAATCATGATGTATGTTAAGTCTAGATGTTGACGACTGGTGTTTTGACTTCATCAGTGTGTACTTGTAACGTTAAAATATACAAGTTTAAGCGTTTAATTAAGCGTTGTGTGTCTTGCAATTATTACAGATGTTAGAATTATAGGTTAATGGCATACATTGAAGTTGTCAAGCAGACTAATAAAAATACCTTGTAGATACATACAACTTCATATCATGTATTTGAATTTATCTAAACCTGATTTGTATAACCATGCCATTTTTGTAACTATTATGTTTAAGGTTCTGCTGGAAAAGAATTTATATTCGGGATTCTGGATGCATTATACGAAGACCTTAGACACAATTATGGAGAGTCAGTTAAACTGGACATTGTGGCTGAAAATGCAGGTGCTGTTACCGTGGAGATTCCGTATCTACGTGTGAACAGGAACTACAGCATAACTCCAGGATCACCACTCACAATCAACATCAGTGCGGATATACAACAAGATGGAACTTATAAAGACTATAGAGCCATCAGGGTTGTATCGGATACCGATATATCAATACTTGTGACAAACGAATTCACAGATTGCTGTTCTTCCACGTCATATATTGTATTCCCTGTACAGACCCTTGGGACAAAATATGTTGTTTCATCATATGCAACATATACCTATAATTCTGATTATAAGAGTAGACTAATGGTAATAGGAGCCTCCAATAACACTAACGTTTGCATAGATTACAGCACCACAGTGCATACATGCATAACACTGAACAGAATGGAGCTGTATCAGCTTGATGTCCCTAATTCGCAGGATATCACAGGCGCTAGAGTAAACGCCGATAAACCAGTAGCAGTTGTATCGGGTTCATCTTTCTCTGAAATCCCAATACACGTAGGATCTGGTAGCCATATTGCTTCTCAGATGATACCTAGCAACAGATGGTCACACACATATATCATTCCACCCATACGGCCTAAATCATTTCTTCTCAGAGTTATTTCAGAAAGATCATCAGTCAATGTGACATTCATAAATAGCACAAAATCATTCTTTAGTACGCCATCAAATACAAGCGATTTCCTTTTCGGCACGGATGCTGTTATTGTTAACAGTGACGTCCCCATTACTGTTATACAGTACTCTGTAGGCCAGTTCTATGACCATATCGACGGCGACGTATTCATGACAGTTGTGCCCGGTGTGGCACAGTATTTAAACAGGTATGCGTTCTCAGTGCCACATTTATCAAAACCCGGATACACGCATCACATGGCGGTTGTTGTACCGGCACATATGAAAAACGGACTAATGTTAGATGGAGCCCCAGTACAAACTAAGTATACGTTAATTCCAGTCGCATCGCCGCTTGATAATTATACTGTTCTGACTATGACCATTGGCGAAGGGTTCCATACTTTGGTACATAGCAACACATCTGTCAGATTTGGGTTGATAGTTTACGGATTCACCACAAAGCTTGGCTATGGGTTCTACGCTGGATTAAATCTTAATGGTAAGATATATCTTTTTATATACAGCATTGACACACCATAGTTCACTTAGTTTTTAGTTACAGTTACAGCAGATGTTATAAAGAAGTATACGAATGGTAGTCAGAATGTTTGAATAAGGGAACATACACATTGCTTGTATTCACTCATACTCTTCCAAATTGTCGCTTCATACATCCGTTTTACTTCTTAAAGCATGCGCTACTGTTAGCCAAGTACCGTAAGCTACATAATAATGACCCATCCATTTCTCAGACCATTTTAATTTTTTTATGTTATATTTTTTTAACGGAAAACAAACATATGTTGTCCCACTTAGGGTTTGGTTCCAAGACTAAACTAATTCTTTTTTTAACATTAATCCGCGTCTGACCTATGGTATGTAGAAATTACGTCAGCTGCTTTCTACGCTGCAGGTTCGAATCCCAAGGGGAGTTCGATTTGTAAGTGAGAAAGTGTCGATTCTTACGGATGGTTGGAGGTGTACAGTACTGCACTACCCAGAAAAAGTGGATGGTCTGCCTCCACCACAAAAAATTTGACCGTCTGATATAACCTTACATTTGTTGAAAATGACGTAAAACACCATACAAACAAACAAAACAAACAGCTGCTTTTTCACCTAAGCAACTATAACACATATGTTGGAATAACCTCTACGAAAATAGGTGATTTGCACTGATTAACGCTTTTTAAGTTTATGCGCATACTACTGTGTGTACAACTAAATTGTACCTCAATTAATAATTGTCAGTGAAACGTACAGTATATTACAATACCATATATAGTTAGTTTTGTTACTCTATACACATACACTTGGTGAATTTTCAAGTAAAACATTATGCCATAGTACTATAGAACATGTGTAATATATAACGTGATCCACCACACGCTCTCGTTCATACTCATCTGAGTTCCGTTGGTGTGTTCTTGGGCAAGACACGTTCCCTTAGCCTCGTCCGTCGGATGGGGACGTAAACCGGGCGGTCTAACCATTGGTGGGGGAAGAACCCAGGTGCCCCTCCGGGCAATTTTCGTGACCGGTCGGGCACCTGGGTAGAACCACCGACGTTCTACTGGCTTGCGGAACGTCGGTGGATCTACCCAGGTGCCCGACCGGTCACGAAAATTGCCCGGAGGGGCACCTGGGTTCTTCCCCCACCAATGGAAGCTGGAAAAGTCGCCATATGACCTTAGCTATTGGTGCGTCTATAAACACCAATTCAATGAAGCTAGCTAAAACTCGTATACTTAGCATTTATAGTTCTTATTTCTCGCGGGAATTATCGTTCCTTATTACTTTTAAATTCTTGAAACAGTACACACAATTATAAATCTATGTTTGATACCATAATGACATTGCATTTCTTACTTAGGGGAATGTGACGTATCGACTACATTACCGACAACAATCGCTAAAACTACTGCATCGGTACAAAGCAGTAGCCCCATAACGACGTCCCCAGTACGTGAAACACAAACAGATGCTATGCAAATATCTTCAACTGAACGCCTTGTCACAGTTTCAAATATAGGTAACAAGATAGTTTTATTAAAACAACAATACGTATCGTGTTAAAAATCACTTTTGTTTTTGTAAAATCTAACAAATGCAGTCACCAGTACTGCGCATGTCGTACATGCCGTGTTTAATTTAGAAATGATGTCTGGTGTGCCATTTTTAGACAAATGAACAATTCTATGGACAAATTTATTAAACATAAAAACCAAAACATCTTAGAGTAAAATTGCACTAAACTTTTCGAATATAAAGGGCACTATTTCTGCCAAATAAATATTTTTCTGATATTATGTTCACATCAATAGTGTTGCATTAATGTCATCTATTATGTCATTGACAATGTTCATGCCTATAATATGCATTTGGATGAAAATCTCAATTAATTATACCCCATCCATTTTGGATTTTTTTTCAAAGATGGCTGACCAATAGTCCTTATATAGAGACTATCGATAAACCTGTGGTAAACACTAAGTCTAAGCTACGCTGCCCACTGGTTTAGCAAAACGCATCGGTAATCCTGCTGTGTCCCTCACTACCGTATAGCTATAACGTTTACAAATTTAGTGTCTACCCAATTTTTTCAGCCAACATTTGCCTCAGATTTGCAAATACTTACACGATTTTATTCATACAGATTGTACTACTATCTTCGTGATAAGAGCGTGACATATACACCATCGATAAAATCTATGGTAAACGCTAAGTCACTAAACTCCCTTCCTTTCTGTTTCTAAATAGAGAAGAGAAAGTCTCTATCCTATAGTTAAATGCGTAATTCAGTGTTGTTTTAAATTTTAAAGGAACTGGATCTATGTGTTATATATGTAAAGACATGGCCCATCTAGAGTGTGATACGGTCGGTAAATGTCAGCAGGATCAGGTAAATATAGTCCAAAAACATGTGTCAATATGTGATATGGTAAATATCAACAAGGGCAGGTAATTATGGCTTTCTAGTTACTTTTTGCGAATGTTGTCTCCTTTTATTATCAACACTATGTTGGCTGTTAAAATATGAGTATGAGAGTGGACCTTTGGAAACGGCCGAACACGATAAATACGAAATATTTGTTTGATTGAGACTGTTCATGAACGGTAGTAGCACAATCCAAAACAGGTATTCAGATGATTGTGTGAACTGATAAATGTCAGCAGGATCAGGTATGCGTAATTATTTAATTTTTAGCCAATATTTTCGCACTTTGTACAAGACAGTACGTCGTTTGTTAAGTTAGCATTCAAATTAATGAATTCAATACTAAAATCACAGCTAGCAGGTTTGATAAATAATATATTCCAAAAATAAAGTATTTTTATTTTAAAAAAACGTATTAAATGCTTTAAAGAGGATCCCTTGGAAGCAACAAACACAAACAAGGGAGAACAGAAGCAGACTCGGTTTTACTGAGTCTGTTCATCAGATGTAATATAGGTGCAGCACTTCTCACGACTCCTAGCAACTGCTTAAGCGGTAGTCTAGTTTAACGTCACAACAATTGGGCTCGATGATCCCAAAGGACCTGTAAGTAACAACACAGCTGGTTTGCTTTGAGACGACATTTTACAGCCGTCACACAGCACTAAACAAACGATAATGTAACTGTCAACACATGCTGAAAAGGAGACCCTAGGAATTAACAAACACAAACAAGGGAGAACAATATCTGTACTATAAACATCACATATTGAGAATCAGCAAGTCTAGCCATTGCAATTTGTTTATGTTACAGTTTCAGACACTGATATTAGACTCTAATATTTGTCTGTATATCCAGGCAAATATAACTGATAGATATATATAGAGAGAGCGGTGAATATGAAAACGCACCATTAACTCCATATGTTTATGCTGTTGGATTATTCGCAAACCATATGGAATAAAACTGCTGAACAATATTTCCTATTTTTTAAGTATTGAATTTGAACTTTTCTTACATGTCATTGATAGACATTTATGACAAGCATTTACGCAGTTGTTTATCTTGTTATTTAACATTGTTTACTATGAATACTCATAAAAAGGAAACTGTGCCATCCAATTTCAAGAAGTATTAATCCGTCTCGTAATAAATTCCAATTGTTTTACAGGCCTTTTTATTGTTCTGACAATATTATGCAATGAATGTTTGTGAGAAAATGATTTTTTTGTGCGATGGAACTGAAGAAACCCGGAAATGCACGTGCATTTGATAACACCAATGTGGAATGCACTAAATCCAGATATGCATGTAAACATGTTTAAAGTTGACTAGTTTTATTTAGTCGCGACATGGGTGGATCACCATCTTTATTAAACATTCCATTATAACCAGTAAAGGACAAAATAACTAAATTGAATTTGATAATCATATAACTTGTTTTTTATTTGCTTCATATTAGATCTGCTTCGTGGAGCGTTACCAAAAGTCCGGGCGAACTACATTTATATCTGGTTGTTTGGAAGCGAACGTACGTATATATTATTTTCTTCTCCAAAGAGTGTTTGGTTTTAAAGAAACTAACCCGCCAAATAACGGCAAAATTACACTATATCTTTTTATCTCTTGTAATTCTTGTTTGTTTCCATGCGTAATTTTGGTTGACTGTGGTCCTTGAATGCTACATTGCATGTCGTCTTATATATCTACTTGTATATCAAACATACGCGTAATTAACAACTGCTTACATAGTACACACTAAATTTCAATAGTTTAGTAATGCTTTTAAATGCAAAGAGAGTCTCATTCAAGATTAACTAACCTTTATGATATACATATTCACGCTTTTACTGGCTGACTTAGAGTACTTATATACAGCATTCATATTGCAATTGTACATATTTTAGACATGCATGCAGCAACAACAATCGACATTGAGCTCTGCAGATGAGTGCGTAGAATGTTGCCATGGCAATTTTTGCAACAGCAATGGATGTGGTGATGCTGGTACGTTATCCAATTTTTAAGAAGGACGTATAATTCACCGTGTTAATATATCATCATTTTCTTAGTTTCTGAGTTAGTGTGCACACAGTTAATTTTGCCGTCAGTCACACTTCTTGGAGACTTTAAGCTCAGTATTCAAGATGTTTTATCATGATTACGTGCTGGCTGCTCTTTTTATTTTCTATTTAACGTTACTGCTAATCAAAATGCAAAAATATAAATTGAAGAATTTATTTATATATCATTGAAACGTTTGTCCTCACCATATTACATTTTTGTATTTAATTTAATATGTAAGGTTTAATCGGCCGAGACGGGCGTGGTCCCATATGCTTTAACTGTGAGCAGGTCTGGACCCCGGATGAATGTCAAAGTGTTACATTATGCGAGGACAATCAGGTATGTACGCATGCGCGTTTGTATTTAATACATAATTTCCGGAAAGCGAGTTTCTACTATAGAGCAAATGATATTGATGTGATAAATAAGTATTTTCTGAATAATAAAACGCGTTTAAATGTGATGGACATAGGAAAGAAAGATCTGAGTTTCACAGCCATTTCCAAATTTCTTCTCGGAAAGAGAAGTTGTAAGAAATTGAGACAACTTATTTGCATGTTTTCCAATTAATGTCATACTCTATAATTATATAAACAAAAACAATTTGTTTCCTTAAATTATCTTGCAACGATAAAGTGTCTCAAATATATGTCCTGATTATCAGGGTATCAACTACCTACCGTTATCGATACTGAATTGTAAAATAAAACAATTGCAATGACTTAACACTAATTTTCAATGTCTTTAGGTGTGCATGATAGAACAGTTTAAATGGGGCACACATTTTCACTACAAAATGGGATGTGCTTTAAGTCTGGTAAGTAGCACCATTTTTGTTATAACAATTTATTGGATCGTACAAGTAAACTATGATATAGATTCTATTCACTTGATGTCTAACGCGATAACATATATTGTAGGAAATTATTTACAGGCTGGCATACATTGTAGGAAATTATTTACATGGTGGCATACATTGTAGGAAATTATTTACAAGAGTGCATACATTGTAGGAAATTATTTAAAGGGTGGCATACATTGAAGGAAATTATTTACATGGTGGCATACATTGTAGGAAATTATTTACATGGTGGCATACATTGCAGGAAATTATTAACATGGTAGCATAAATTGTAGGAAATTATTTACAAGGTTGCATACATTGTAGGAAATTATTTACAGGGTGGCATACATTGCAGGAAATTATTAACATGGTAGCATACATTGTAGGAAATTATTTACAAGGTTGCATACATTGTAGGAAATTATTTAAAGGGTGGCATACATTGAAGGAAATTATTTACATGGTGACATATATTGCAGGAAATTACTTACATGGTGGCATACATTGTAGGAAATTATTTACATGGTGGCATACATTGTAGGAAATTATTTAAATGATGGCATATATTGCAGGAAATTATTTACATGGTGGCATACATTGTAGGAAATTATTTACATGGTGGCATACATTGTAGGAAATTATTTACAAGAGTGCATACATTGTAGGAAATTATTTAAAGGGTGGCATACATTGAAGGAAATTATTTACATGGTGGCATACATTGTAGGAAATTATTTACATGGTGGCATACATTGCAGGAAATTATTAACATGGTAGCATACATTGTAGGAAATTATTTACAAGGTTGCATACATTGTAGGAAATTATTTACAGGGTGGCATACATTGCAGGAAATTATTAACATGGTAGCATACATTGTAGGAAATTATTTACAAGGTTGCATACATTGTAGGAAATTATTTAAAGGGTGGCATACATTGAAGGAAATTATTTACATGGTGACATATATTGCAGGAAATTATTTACATGGTGGCATACATTGTAGGAAATTATTTACATGGTGGCATACATTGTAGGAAATTATTTAAATGATGGCATATATTGCAGGAAATTATTTACATGGTGGCATACATTGTAGGAAATTATTTACATGGTGGCATACATTGTAGGAAATTATTTAAAGGATGGCATACATTGAAGGAAATTATTTACATGGTGACATATATTGCAGGAAATTATTTACATGGTGGCATACATTGTAGGAAATTATTTACATGGTGGCATACATTGTAGGAAATTATTTAAATGATGGCATATATTGAAGGAAATTATTTATATGGATCACCTTTATCAGTATTTATTAAATATGCACAGGGTAAATAAATGATTGAATACGTATTTTTTCCAGTGGATATATTTTCTCTACCTTTTTATGTTGGGTAAATTGCCGCTATTGAAAGTCGCTTGTTTGTTATGATTTCACATATACAAAATAAAACAATTTTGGTGAGCAATTTTTGAAAAACTTGATATATTATTTGTATTCAGAAAAAAACATGTATTATATAAGTGCTATTAAGACTTTAATACAAATGTGCCTATGGACGTATATCCTGTATATTTCTAAACATATATATGCATATATGTATACATATACATGCATATATGTATATAATAGTCACGTAAATTATTTCGGAGTTGGTATGGACACGCTATTAATAATTCGTCATCTAAGTTACTATTGTTTACGCTGTTTAACTTTGTTCTTATGTTTACTTTGATAGTGCGGCCATATCGCCAGATCGAGTCCTATCCTTAGTTCAAGATCCACACCGATATGTCACTCCTGTTGCGGTTCAGACTATTGTAATGCAAATTGTACACGCCACGCCGATGTGGTGCCTGGTATAATAGGTAAGTGATATCTTCTCCACTCCAGTGTGGCACTCGGCACGCTTGGTGGTACAATGTATTGTAGGTAAGTGACGTCTTCTCTGCTCCAGTGTGTCACTCGTGCTTGTCAGGGCTGTACTCGCCACACTTGGTGGTACAATGTATAGTAGGTAAGTGATGTCTTCTCTGCTCCAGTGTGTCACTCGTGCTTGTCAGGGCTGTACTCGCGACACTTGGTGGTACAATGTATTGTATGTAAGTGAGGTCTTCTCTGCTCCAGTGTATCGCTCGTGCTTGTCAGGGCTGTACTCGTCACGCTTGGTGGTACAATGTGTTGTATGTAAGTGATGTCTTCTCTACTCCAGTGTGTCACTCGTACTTGTCGTGATGTACTCGCCACTCTTGGTGGTACAATGTATTGTAGGTTAGTGATATCTTTTCTACTCCAGTGTGTCGCTCGTGCCTGTCCGGGTTGTATGCGCCACGTTTGGTAGTACAATGTATTGTAGTTAAGTGATGTATTCTCTACCCCAGTGTGTCACTCGTGCTTGTCGGGGCTTTACTCGCCACGCTTGGTTGTACAATGTATTGTAGGTAAGTGATATCTTCTCTGCTCCAGTGTGTCATGTGTCACACGTGCTTATCAGGGCCGTTTTCGCCACGCTTAGTGGTACAATGTATTGTAGGTAAGTGACGTCTTCTCTACTCCAGTGTGTCACCCGTACTTGTCGTGATGTAATCGCCACTCTTGGTGGTATAATTTATTGTAGGTTAGTCATATCTTTTCTACTCCAGTGTGCCGCTCCTGCTTGTCTGGGCTGTACTCACCACGCTTGGTGGTACAAAGTATTGCAGGTAAGTTATATCTTCTTTACTCCAGTGTGTCATTAGGGCTTGTCAGTACTCACTACGCTTGGTGGTACACTGTATTGTAGGAAAGTGATACTTCTCTACTCCAGTGTGTCACTCCTGCTTGTCAGGACTCTACTCGCCACGCTTGGTGGTACAATGTATTGTAGGTAAGTGATGTCTTCTCTGATCCAGTGTGTCACTCGTGTTTGTCAGGGCTGTACTCGCCACGCTTGGTGGTACAATGTATTGTAGGTTACTGATATCCTCTCTACTCCAGTGTGTCACTCAAGTGTTTCACTCGTGCTTGTCCGGGCTGTACTCGCCACGCTTGGTGGTACAATATATTGAAGGTAAGTGACGTCTTTCCTGCTCCAGTGTGTCACTCGTGCTTGTCAGGGCTGTACTCGCCCCGCTTGGTGGTACAATGTATTGTAGGTAAGTGATGTCTTCTCTACTCCAGTGTATCACTCGTGCTTGTCAGGGCTGTACTCGCCACGCTAGGTGGTACAATGTAGTATAGGTAAGTGAGGTCTTCTCTACTCCAGTGTGCCATTTTTGGTTGTCAGTGTTGTACTAACCACTTATTGTTGCATTAATGTACATAGTCACTTAATATCTCTTCTCTTGTTATAGAAGACGTCATTTCATGGACTAAATTAGAATATTTAGAATGTTTATATATCTATAAATTATATTGAAGGTCTTAACTCAGTTACTTAAGTTATACAGTACTGTATAGTTTTCATAATGTTAAAATCTTTATATTTTTGTGATAACCAGGGGTCACGTAATTATAAATTATGAGCACATTATTTAAGTATATGACTATCCAGCTATTTCTTTTAACGTATTTCGTTTCTCTAATTTAGGTTAAACCTGACGACTACATACACAACGGACCAGAACAAACGGAAAACATGTCTACCAGAAACGATTCAACTTGTATACCTTTTTTCCTATTTATATTTAATGTATTGATAATTGCTTAATTGTACGTTACTGTTCCTGTAGAACATTCACAGTAAATAAGTGTATACGTATGCGATAACAAAAGTGTACGTTACTGTTCTGATGCAACATTCACAGTAAACAAGTGTGTAAGTATGCGATAACAAAATTATACGTTACTAATGTGATGCAAAATTCACAGTAAACAAGTGTGTAAGTATGCAATAACAACATTGTACGTTACTGTTCATATACAACATTCACAGTAAACAAGTGTGTAAGTATGCGATAACAAAAGTGTATGTTACCGTTCCTATACAACATTCACAGTAAACAAGTGTTTAAGTATGCGATAACAAAATTGTACGTTACTGTTCATATACAACATTCACAGTAAACAAGTGTGAAAGTATGCGATAACAAAATTGTATGTTACCGTTCCTATACAACATTCACAGTAAACAATTGTATTAGTATGCGATAACAAAATTGTACGTTACTGTTCCTATACAACATTCACAGTAAACAAGTGTGTAAGAATGCGATAACAAAAGTGTACGTTACTGTTCCTATACAACATTCACAGTAAACAAGTGTATATAATAAGTATGTGATAATACAATTGGACGTTACTGTTCCTAAACAACATTCACAGTAAACAAGTGTATAATAAGTATGCGATAATACAATTGTACGTTACTGTTCCTATACAACATTCACAGTAAACAGTGTATAAGTAAGCGATAACAAAATTGTATGTTACCGTTCCTATACAACATTCACAGTAAACAAGTGTGAAAGTATGCGATAACAAAATTGTATGTTACTGTTCATATACAACATTCACAGTAAACAAGTGTGTAATTTTGCGATAACAAAATTGTATGTTACCGTTCCTATACAACATTCACAGTAAACAAGTGTGAAAGTATGCGATAACAAAATTGTATGTTACTGTTCATATACAACATTCACAGTAAACAAGTGTGTAAGTATGCGATAACAAAATTGTATGTTACCGTTCCTATACAACATTCACAGTAAACAAGTGTGAAAGTATGCGATAACAAAATTGTACGTTACTGTTTCTATACAACATTCACAGTAAACAAGTGTATATAATAAGTATGCGATAACAAAATTGTACGTTACTGTTCATATACAATATTCACAGTAAACAAGTGTATATAATAAGTATGAGATAATACAATTGTACGTTACTGTTCATATACAACATTCACAGTAAACAAGTGTATATAATAAGTATGAGATAATACAATTGTACGTTACTGTTCCTATACAACATTCACAGTAAACAAGTGTATAAGTATGCGATAATACAATTGTACGTTACTGTTCCTATACAACATTCACAGTAAACAAGTGTGTAAGTATGCGATAATAAAATTGTACGTTACTGTTAATATACAACATTCACAGTAAACAAGTGTGTAAGTATGCGATAACAAAATTGAATGCATATATTATATAATTATGTTGATTACACAAATATTTGTTTAATTATTTTTATATATAGTTTTGTTAATTTAACAAAATATAAAGGTTTGTACTTTCTGCAAACAATGGAACACATGTGCCTGTCGATTTTGTTTTCAATATTTAAATCTAGTTTTTGGAAATTGAAATACCATTTAAGGAAACTGGTTTGTTGTGTCATGATATTAGAATTAAATAGACATTTTCTTGTCGCATGCATACTGTATAGGATTTATATGGAATATGTATCCGGCATCAGTATGATTGGATTTATATTTCGCTAATCCTGTCCGATTTTTCCATTTCTCGTTTTCAAGTCCACATTGCTACATAGTAAGCAGCACCCCGGCATTTCACATTGTGAAAAGGGAAACTGTGACTATAACTAAATCTAGCAAAGGGGAAGAATCAATAGACGCATTTGTATTCTCTGTTCATGGACGCTCAAAATAACACCAGCATGTTCATGTTGCTCTATCGTGTTTAAAGTTTGAATGCATTGCCATGTAATGTCTTTTCAATTAAGGACAGTCTATGGAAAACTGAATGATTAACTTTCGAAAAACATTAATTGTATCGATCTCGGTGCTCTACTGAAAACATATCATATTTGAGTCGCGCACGAATATCTGGGCATGGACCTAATAGTATGTAACTATAGAGCCGGAGGCAATTTCAAACATATATCGATATCACAATGTGTGTTATATAATTAACAATCAACCTTTAAAACAATATTTAATGTGATTGGTTTAAACATATTGTATTACTTATATGTACAACTTATACACAAACACAATGACAGCAAATAAAGGTTCGGAACGGAAGCATAAGTGTTTAACTTGGTTTATATTTTACACTGAATTAGCAGACATGTATGTTATACATTATTCGATGTACTAGTGATTTAAGTCAATGACATTATAAAAGAAAACAGCAACCAAACGATTGATGTGACTGAGTTTCTTAAACCTTAACCAGCCAAGCACAACTATAATAGCCTTTGCGTCCATTGTAAACGAAGATCGGCCTGCGAGTGTGAGTAACTCGCAACTCGCAGGCCCTGCGAGTGCGAGTAACTCGCACGCCGATCAGGGTTTACTGTCCGGCTGCTGATCAGTCATTTTTCCCAAAACACCCATTGTCACATAAATGGAATGGTTTTAATTCAAAGAAAGAACAGACCATTATATATATGTAGCGGGTTAGGGGTTCAAATATACAGCAATTGGACCATGGAGTCGCTGCTTACGTTTGAATGTAAAACTTTTTCTCATCGAGTTTGCATTAGCATGATAAGAATAATCGAGTTGTTCGTTTTGTGTACTTTATTTGTTTTAGAACGTCAAATATTGTTCGACGCCGATATATCACCATATTCAGGGTGTCTGTGTAACAAAGAGTATGGGGGAAATTATGGTGCGAATATTATTTTGGCGCCAGCATGTTTTGTTGTAATTCAATGTGTACAAATGGACGAGTTCATACACAGCTGCAATTTGTTCTATTTTCGTTTATAAAGCGTTTCTATGCTAGTGAGAATTTTATAGTTTGCAAAAAAATGCAGTAAATGATCTGAATTGAACCGTAATACCAGCTTCAGCATTAACATGCAGCTAAAATTAATTGATTTGTTTGTAAATTATTAGTGTATTATAGTACTTACTGTTTTCAACAGAGAATAGAATCAAAAATGATAAACAAGTATATGTAAGTTATATGTTATTTCGGGACGCTTTCAAGTTGTTGAAAATGACATAACCATCTCCTATGCGACAGTTCAAATATTTTCAGTAGCACATGAACACTATCACGTATTCTTTCCACAAATTTAAGACAAGTCATTTTAATTACACAGGCACTCTCATACTGAAGTAATTCCATTTTTAGCACATGCAGTAAAGGTTCTAAACAATCAGGAATTTTAAATGTACATATCCGCATATGTACAAGAGACGCATCATGCTGCGTGTCAGCAAACGATTTTCATACGCACTCATTAAGAAGAAACGTCGTGTATGTGAATCATATGTTTGTTTGTATGGTGTTTTACGTCATTTTCAACACATGTAAGGTTATATATGACGGTCGATTTTTTTTTGTGGTGGAGGCAGACCCACCACTTTTCCTCGGTAGAACCAGTACTGTACACCTTCCGCCATTCGTAAGAATCGACACGCCCTCACAAGTCGAGCTCCCATTGGGATTCGAACCAGCAGCGGTGGGAGGCGAGAAGGTTTGTTAACCTCGGCTGACGCTGTTGCAAAGGATGTAACCAGCTACAAATAACCAGCCACAAATAAGCGTATGCATACAGGAGAAACATTGTTTTTTGTAGATGACTGGTAAGGTCAGCTCAACCAGTGAAGTAATAAGAGTCAACCAGTGAAGTAATAAGTGTCCAGTGAAGTAATACTCTTATTACTTCACTGGCTCAACTTAAAATTCACATTAACAAGTATATAGAAGAAATTTTCTTTAATTGTAGAGTGTGTAGCAAATGAGTTTTGCATTCATGTCAACTACAATTACACATGCGCATACACGCAGATTTGTTTTTATTTTAGCTGTAGAATGTAACAAATACATTGCTCCGGTAATTTAAAAAACACCTGTGCAAACATCATTGAGAAACATCGTGTACTTGTAGCATGTGTTGCTCAACTAATATATCGAGTTAGATCATCTTAACACGAATAAGCAGATGCATACATGAGAAACTCAGATTAAGTCACCAAAAATACAATTAAGACAATGAAGGGGACACCACTGAATGCGAAGTGTGCTTCAAGGGGTTAATAAGGTCTTAATAATGGGAAACTTCACCCATCGTCTCCTCTGCCTTTGAGGTTACTGTCCCAATATAAGCTAATTCGATGTGTTAACGGGATGCAAAACCTCATTCCGTGTCATTTCATGCTTACAGAAGATAGGTGGCCATGCCAAATGTGATGTCGGTTACCGCAGTAGCATTGAATGTGGTATTTGTTTTTAAAAATTGTCAAGGGGCCGGCTTGACCCAGAGAATAGCACGGTGGACTTTAATCCCGATCAACCGGGTTCAAGTCTCACCAGCGTCACTAAATTTCGTCAGTGTGTTCTTGGGCAAGACACGTTCCTTTGGCACCGACCGTCGGAAAGGGAAGTAAACCAGGCGTCCTGTGTATCGGGGTCTATACCCAGGCGTCCTGTGTATCGGGGTCTATAAAAAGGTGTCCCGTGTATCGGGGCCTATACACAGGCCTCCTGTGTATCGGGGTCTATACCCAGGCGTCCTGTGTATCGGGGTCTATAAAAAGGCGTCCCGTGTATCGGGGCCTATACACAGGCGTCCTGTGTATCGGGGTCTATACCCAGGCGTCCTGTGTATCGGGGTCTATAAAAAGGCGTCCCGTGTATCGGGGCCTATACACAGGCGTCCTGTGTATCGGGGTCTATACCCAGGCGTCCTGTGTATCGGGGTCTATAAAAAGGCGTCCCGTGTTTCGGGGCCTATACACAGGCGTCCTGTGTATCGGGGTCTATACCCAGGCGTCCTGTGTATCGGGGTCTATAAAAAGGCGTCCCGTGTTTCGGGGTCTATACCGAGGCGTCCGTGTATCGGGTCTATACCCAGGCGTCCCGTATATCGGGGTATATACTCCGAGCACAGTTAAAGATGCTCTACCTATATCTCTTTGTCCACCAATTGATATAAACTTTACTTAATTGTAAAGAGGACTATGAAAAAGGTAAATGGCAATAATTTCACCCCATGTAATATGCGTTTTGCTGGGGAAAAACAGGATAGAAAAGATCGGATTTTTGAAATTGTATTCGTAATTGTTTTAGACAAGCCGATTACGGAGATTTATCGATCTTATTCGTTTACAATCGGAACTGCCTCGTCGGATTGGCGATGAGTTCCGATCGATTTGTTTACTAATGGAACTGTCCCGAGTAGTTCGTTTTCGTTCAACTGAATGGCATTGCGTATGTCCGATAAAATCGTAAAAACTCGTACTTCTCCGGCAGGAATAAACGGCTGGGCAGCATTTAATTCAAGATATTGTTTTGATCATAATTAATAATTTACAGAACTGGAATACGAACCTTGTTGCTTCTTAGAATACTCATAAAATAGCTTTGCATACATAGAAATGCAGTAATATTGAGTATTTAATATTTTACATTAAAAATCGCGTAGATATAGGTAGTGTCTCTTTAAGAATCATAGGAATATATTCGTTAGTAGGAGTGACGCAGGTTCACGGATTCATGTGTATTTCCCCTCTCTCTGGAGCGGCTCTAAATAACCTATAATGTGTTGATGAGCCGGTAAACAACGTTCAGTTCAACCCCAAATCATCAATAGCCACACACTAGTCCGGCTACAAAACCCTCTATACTTAAAATAGTTAGATTCAAATGGGGCTCTATGACTGACCTAATAGTTGAAGGGGAGGGGCAAGGGGGGTTCTCATAACAGGATAACAGCACATTGAATTTGTTGATAACAGTTAAAGTAAATTTAAAAAAACACTGAAAACAGTAATATTTTTTCATAAAAACAGATAACAAAATATAATAAGGATACCCCCCCCCCCCCCGCCCCCACGACCCCAAAGAAACTAAACGGATATCAGAAATACCCCCACCCCCACCCCTAATAGTTGAAGGGGAGGGGCAAGGGGGTTCTCATAACAGGATAACTGTATCTACAGCACTAGTGCTGCAATAAATATATCGAAATAAATATCTGATCATGAAACTGTACTTTAACGCCGGCGTTTCAACATGCGTCGGGTCAGGAGAAATACGTTACTGTCCATGCTTGTATTTCACTGTGTATGTCTGTGTGTTTTGGTGATATTCCTACTGTTGGATTTTAGACCAATAAAATATTTGATTTGATTTGATTTGTATAGAATTACCTCCCTTGACATAATCTCCGCCATTTGTAAAACTTATTTTTCAATCAGTATCCCGGTAGATCTAGGAAGTTGCATAATATCGGTATATATTAACTATCTTATCGATATGTAAGTACATTTATTTTTGTTAATCGTTATTTATTGATTGAAGGCGTTTTGAAAAAATATGGTATCGTTCTAAATAAAACCATGCACATACCTGGGGTTTTAATTGACTATGTCTTGTGTCAGAGGTTTGTGTCGCAGGGTACGGTATCATATACCTTCACCCCTATATACATATAATATATAGGAAGGGAAACATCTTAGAAATGCGAAGTTGTACAGTTACGAGATTCAACAATGTGTTCGTTTCGACATACATCGGTCAAACTAGAACATAATTAAAGGTTCTAGATCTATGGAGAATTCCTGTTTTTCAGGTCAGGTGTAGTTTGTTGCTGAATCGATGTTATGCGTTAAATAAGCGTAGATATGTGCAAACACGGACATCAATATGCTGCGTTCTTCTGATTAAAAATAAATTCGATTTGACATAATTTTCGATTTTAATTTGAAATGATGTTGCGGCGAGATAATCATTTATGATAATGATGCTAATGTTTAATGGAAAAATACTCTTACTGTTGTGGCAAGATAATCATTTATGATAATGATGCTAATGTTTAATGGAAAAATACTCTTACTGTTGTGGCAAGATAATCATTTATGATAATGATGCTAATGTTTAATGGAAAAATTACTGCACAACTTAGAATTGTTTGACTGATTTATGTCGAAACGAACAAACTGTTGAATCCCGTAATTGTACAACGTATATATAGCATTTTGAATTTCTAAGACGTTTCCCTTTCTATATATTATATGTACCCCCTGTGGTCTGTGTCTGTGATCCGATGCAGGGCGCCAGGAGGATTTAATTCAGTTTGAGATACAATCCAAAGTCACATAGCTGTGATCTATATTTTGACTAAGTGTGCTCCCGTTTGCTCTGACATTCACTCATGTGTGCCAACCTGTAATGATAAAATAATATTGTAATTTATGATCAGTTTATGCACAGACATATTAATAATTGTTAGGTCTAAAAAAAAAACTTGTGTGTTTCTGGTTTCACCCTGTCAAAAAGTTAGGGTAGGTAGGTAGGAAAAAGTATTTTTTTTAGATATTTTTTTTAGATATATTTTTCGCATATATTTTGCCATTTTTGTACTAAGGCAACTTTTTGATAACCTTTGCAATCCAGATTAGATGCTTAACAACTCTGGCTAATAAAATTATCATTTGAATAAAAAAAAAAAAAAAAAAAAAATATTTTTTTAATTTTTTTTTCCGCTAAAAATATTTAGGGTCGGCGGTGATAAAGTAGGGTCGGTCGGGAAACCGGAAACACACATGTTTTTTTATAAGGCCATATTAGGTCGAACTGTGGTTTATGATAATAAAAATATGGTGCATAAAAATGCATGTCTAAGAGCGACGAGACGACTTTTGTTATATACGGCGTCTTCGACAAGGGGTGCATACTATAAAATCCATTTGTGAAAAAGCACACCAGACATCTGAGGTGAATGAGACTGATACAAATGCATTATGTTTGTTTTTAACAGAAAAAATATGTAGGCATTAGGCCTATCTACATGGAACTCTACATAATACAACACCCATTTTCGAGCAAGTCAGGAAGCACGACTATATCAGGAGGTAACTTGCATCTGAACGTCTCTTTTCGTAAGACCGCCAATCTACTAAATCAGTTTGCAATTTGTGTAACACTTCCTTAAGTAGACTAGTTATTTGTAACCCATCTTGCCGTTTACGTTGAACCATGCCAAGTTTATGTATACTGAGTTGGGTGAAAGGATGTCAATGGTAATAGTAAAACCAAAGTAGTGTGCGTGGTCTATTGAATAACCAGCATTCCATGTAGAGTATAGGCGGATTTGATTGTATGCATTGATTTTTTGATGTGAAGTCTATACAATTACATGGATTGAAATCCACCCTACCACTTTTCTCCCACGGCTAAATAGTTTCTACGTTTCTTTGGAGTTAGCTTCTGTCTACGTTAAGAGTGATGTAAATAGCTGTCATCTGCAAACATTCTTACATGTGAAGTGATGTTTTCTGGTATGTCATTTATGTACTTGGTGAAAGAGAATTGGCACCAGAACAAACCCTTGTACATCTGAGGTGATTGGTTAATTTTAGTTGACGATTCGCCTTTTATGACTACTGTATGTGTTCTACTACTAAGAAATGCTTTGATCCACTTCATAGTTTGTACCTTAATGCCTTGTTTGTGAAGTTGTGAAGTTTGAAAAGGAGCTTAAGATGACTGATCCTATAAAACGCGTTTCTGAAGTATATCCGTCTGTTTGGCGGCCATTAACTAGTTGTCTGAGAACGAATTTTACCAGTTCTTCCAACTGTGTCTCGCATGATGTTTTTTACTCTGAATACGTGCTTGAGGTCGTAAAGAATATTATAATTAAGTGATTTGTAAGGTCAGAGGCAATAATATGTTCCATAACCTTGCATGGTATGTTGTGAGTGAAATGGGCCTGTAGTTTGGGTAGTCACTTTTTTTCTCATTTCTTGTAGAGGAGGCTGACGTTGCATGAGTCCAATCTTTAGGGATCTGGCCAGTGTAAACATAATTTTTAGAAGAAAGAAACTGAATGATGGGGACAATATCGTTTCGGACCCGCCGCCTTATCAAGGTCGGCGTTTCCAGTAGTTTTAAGATACCGTTTAAATTTGTTTTTAATATCGGGCATAGTTGTGTACTTATTTGTGTATTCAAAGGATACATGGGTAGTCCATTGGTTCGTCCTGTACTTTAGTGTGTATAATGGGATGAACACCGACCGCAACTCAATGTTAGTCTGTTTTCTTTATCGTTCGTGTATAGCGCATCTTCTTTTCTCCATCAGTAAAGCTATACCTTTCGAGTCTTTCCGGGCCTTTTTATCGGTGGGAACAGTTTTTTTGACGAAAAAAGTTGTGTAACTGTGATTGTTGGTATCCCCAATGATTTTGCTTCCGAGTATTTCTGTTATATAATTACTATAAGCTATTGTTATTCTACGTTTGACTAGATGTTTGAGATTTAGAAAATGTTTTCTTTTGGTTGCCTTACCTGATTTTCCCCGCAATAATCCAAGGCAATGAATTCTTTCAACTAATGCGTTTATTAGGAATATAAGATTTATAAAGTCATCGTAGAGTTGAGTGTTGCTGAAACCTAGCATGGTCTGAGTCCCTAACAAATATAGGTTAATTAAAATCACCAATATTGTAACTAAACCCCTCCTTACATTAAAATATATCATGTGTCAGAATAACATAACAAAATAACTGAAAACTGTTTTAAACAAAATATGTGTGTATATCAACTCTTCCCAAACTGAACCACCCACCCACCCTACCCACCCAACACCGCCTTAGAATACGGTGTACCGTTTTAATGGGAGGGGATGGATTGGGGTTTCACCCTTAACATTATAAATGCTTTATTTATGTCTACTATACAGTTTGATCGTATCGTGAGTATGGCGTAACATATATTATATGATTGTATATTGTGACTAACGCTTGCCAAAGGTAACGAATAGTTGACATAATACAATGTGTACTGTCATAATCTTTCACTGATTTGCTTTCAGAAACCAACATTATGTCTGTCCAAAGTTAACATCGGAAGGGAACCAGCATTATTAATGTCCCGAGGTAACATCAGAAGGCAACCAACATTATTTCTGTCCCGATGAAACATCAGAAGGGAACCAACATTATTTATATTCCGAGGTAACATCAGAAAGGAACCAACATTATGTAAGTCTAGAGTTAACATCAGAAGGGAACCAACATTTTTTCTTTCCGTAGGTAATATCATAAGGGAACCAACATTATTTATGTCCCGAGGTAACATCAGCAGGGAACCATAACACTATGGAGAATAATGGTGACGAGTCTGGACTTCATACATGTCACGTGTGCAACAAAGAGTTTACACGTGAATGCGATTTTAAAACGCACATAAACAGTCACGCAGAGGATACACCATTTACATGTCAGGTTTGCAGTAAATACTTTACAACGGTCGTTTCTTGGCAAAAACACATGCGCATTCACACAGGAGAGACTCTATATAAGTGAAGCGTGTGTAGTAAAGGATTTATCGAGTTGCGATATCTTAATAGACACATGCGAACGCATACAGGAAATACACTTAATTGTAGCGTGTGCAGCAAGGGATTTACCCAGCTGTGCTATCTTAAAATACACAATTTGCCTGCATACAGAAGGAACTCCATATACATGCAGCTTGTGTAACAGAGGCTTTACCCAGACCGCCAGTCTCAATCGACACATGCGACTACATACAGGAGAAACTCCATTTAACTGCGGTGTTTGTAGAAAAGGATTTGCGAGACCAAGTTGTCTTAAACAACACATGTACACGCATACAGAAGAAACTCCATTTAAGTGTAGCATATGTAACAAAGGATTTAACCATTCCGGAAGTGTTAGTAGGCACATGCGCATGCATACAGGAGAAACCCCATTTATATGTAGCGTGTGTAGCAAAGGCTTTACACAGGCAATGTGTCTTAAAAGACATATGAGCACCCACACAGAAGTAACCCCACTGAAATGTATAATAGCAGCAAAGGATTTAACAGTTCCTTCAGCGTTAAAAGACACATGCGAAGACACACGGGAGAAACCCCATTTAAATGTAGCGTGTGTAGCAAAAAATTTACCCAGGCAGTATGTCTTAAAAGACACATGTACACGCATACACGAGAAACACCTTTTTGTTGTGGCGTGTGTACTAAAGGTTTTATCACGCCAAGTGAACTTAAAATGCATATGCGCAAACATACTGGAGAAAAACCTTTTAATTGTAGTATATGCTCCAAATTATTAATTAGTTCCGGAGAGCTTAAAAAACACATGCGCATACATGCAGAGGATAAATTGTTTACATGTAGTGTGTGTAACAAAGAGTTTATCATTCGTAGTAGAGACACCCCAGACAAATGTCACACATGCAACATACGATTTAATCTGGTTTAAGCACTGAAATGAAATAGGGTATATTGAGACAGCAACCTCAGAGGGAAACTAGATGTAATAACATATGTACCAGGAAAGTAGTTCAGAGGCTCGATTAAAACTTCGAATGGGAGCTTTTCAGTATTTCTACTTGTAGCATGGTCACTAAAATTTCCTTTGTATTTGCACAGGTGTAAATCGTTTAATTGAAAATAACACCTGTCAGAATAAATGATGTACTCTAACTACCAGTAAGCGGAAATTAGAGTATTGCGAACCGATAAAATAGACATGCTACAAAACAAATAGAGTATGGTCCCATCTCGATGTTTAAATCAACCAATTCGACGTGACCATACTCTATCCATTACAAAACTTGCATATTTGCTTATCTTCAGTAGTACTTATTTAAATAATTCAACTTAAGTGGTTTTGGCACAATTCTAATTGTTGGTTAAGCCCCCCCAAAAAATACTTGTATTTCCGGTGGCCCGTCCGACCCTATTTTTAAGGGGCCGATCTTAAAACTTTTTATGAAAAAAAAAATAAAATAAAAAATACATGTAGAATCTCACAATATCACAATATCTTGCTTTAAATCTTTTTTAGAAGATGCAATAGGAAACACACCTATTTTTTTTTTTTGCCCTATATTACACCAATGGTATATTAGATTATACAATAACGAAGAAAAATTTAAAATTCCAAATTGTATTGCCTTTCATTTAATTATATGCAAACAGGGTTAGAGTCAATGTGCTGACTGGCATGCTTGATAAGAACACGATGATTATTGTCCCTTTAATCTTAGTAGAGACTAGTGAAGCGCTGTGGTCTAGTGGTAGAGCGTTGGACCCATGTTAAAAACGTCGTGTTGTGTCCCTGAGCAAAATACTTTATCTACATTTGCTTAGTACTGGTTCTACAGTACTGGTTCTACCCAGGAAGACGTCGAGCGTGATTAAAATAGTTGACAAAGCTTTTGTTACAATCAATGTAAAATAAATAAGTTTAAAATAAACTAATCTTAGCAGCTGACGGCAGTTACGATACAAAATGATTTTTTTTATAATTAAATGTTTTCTTTTATTTCCTTTTCAAATTTATATTCAACTGTACTGTTACAATTTCAAACCGATAACCACATACATTTTTCAGCCACAATAAAGGTAACTTTAACTGACTTGTAGTTCAATCAATTGCATAACTGTGATAATTAACGCATATATTGTTACATATTGGCAATACAATACAGGGCCTCTTCCCAATTGAAAATTTTACTGTTTTTTTCCCAACTGCGGCAGAAATTTCCCGATCAGAAAGCAGCAGTCTCTCAGAATTTGAGAAAAAAACATTAATTCTGCAATGTGTTGTTGTCTGTTGTCAGTTCTGACTAATAAATCAGTAATTATAATAAATAATGGTTGAAAATATAGATAAAGCATTGTAATATTTACTTATTTGATGAAATCTTACTTCTTTCCCAAAATGAAACAAATACGCGATATATTTCCCAAAATGGACAGGCCTGGGCCTCTTCCCAATTTTGTGGAAAAAAGCCTTGCAATATTATTGAACCCAAGCATACAACATGGTGCGTTGATGTACTATGTGCTGTAAACATAATTGAGCCGCAACACACGAAAACGTCCCTTCGGACGTTCAGACGACAACGTCATAACGTAACATTTTATGACGTCGGCCGGTAATCAATTAATTACTAATCAAATTCTCGTCACTACTGTGTTTTACCTAATTATTGTATCATAGGGAATATGTTTCTTAATATAAATAGTTGATGCTATAGAAAATGGTAATTGTTTATGTTTTTTGTTGTTATTTAATCAACGACGTCGTCAAAGACGTCGACGTCATCGTGCAAAATTAATGGTGAGTACAATCTTTAATTTTCAAATTGAGATAAAATCATTTTTAGTTAAGATATCAACATCAAATAAAGAGATTTTTAAAGAGAAAATCACCGTGTTTCATTAACGTCAAAAAACATAAAATGTGAAAATTGGTCTGAAGGGTCGTTTTCGCGTGTTTTGGCATTATATTTATTGAGAAATGAATATCTAGCCAGCTAACTCTGTCGTTCTAGAGTATGAAAGCCACTGTTGGGCAGTTACGGAGATTTTTACAATGACGTTGACAATGCTTTCCCCCACCCAATACCTACGGGAGACGGCACATAGTAATCGCACCATAAGTCCGTCCGTTAGACCGCACGTCCGTTCGTTCCGTCGTCGGTCTGAAACAATCGTGCCATAACTTCGAAGGTACTAAATGAAATTTCATGAAACATCACACTGGTGTTAATCAAAAAATAAAAAGGTGTGTCACGCACAAGAATAAGTCCTTACCTCAACGGTCAATGTCACACTTGGAGGTCAAATGTCAGATGAACTTCGTGGGGGCACCCTGAAACCACAAGGCAAATATCTTATATAAAAAGCAAATATTAACGACCTAGCCCCACCCCCTGCCCACCCCAACCCCTCATGCTAATGAATACGGTATGCTAATCATTTAATTTTTAACACATACGCGTCGTGTAACAGTAAGACGTCAACCTCGGATGGAGAGCAGATTATTGAAGAAACTGCACTTGGACATTTCAAGACAGGGCATCGAGCCCAGGTGGACAGATATCCGTAGGTTCAACGTAAAGGCATTACCTACTGAGGCAGCTCCTGTAATCTAGAATTGTTTTTACTGAAAACTATGCATAACGCTAGACTTATCAAATAAGTTTTGCAGGAGGTCGAAACGACTAGGTTGCAAACTGGTTTTACCGTATATACAATTATCGCCCCTGACGTAATCACCGCCATTTGTAAAACTAATTAAGTTAAAGCATTTCGGTATGTATCAACATGGATATATATGTACACATGTAGATCTATGGTATCAATCATTGTATCAATATATATTGCAGGATTGTGTTTCCTTATCAATAATGTAATGGACTGGAGGAGATGAATCAATCTAAATATAGATACAAGGCCAAATAAAAGTATACATGGTTTACTGTAACATTGCTGAAAAAAATAGGGTAGGTAGGTAGGTAGGCATTTTTTTTTTTTTTTTTTTTTTGGTAAAATAGATCAGTAATACATTTTAATAAAATTCTACTAGCTATGAAAGTAATTATTATTATGGTTGTATATGCTGTACCTACCACAGAGCTATGATTCGGTCTCTTTATAACGTCGGTAGAGTGTACGCCATGAACCCAGGTAGCATTTTTCGTCGAGGTTTGACGCAATTGTCTGCCTAAACAACCAGCGTATTTCTGTATAATAACCCTTTATTAATGTAATAAACCTTTTAAAAATATTGCAAAAAGTCCATGCATACAAATCACCGAAGATAAGGATATAGATCCGATCTAGTCGTCTTTTGTAACGACTACGTGTTTTTCGTCAATTTTTTAACCCTCGTTTTGTTTCTCTAAATATCTCATCAGAAACGAGATTGCCATCAATGGAATCTTAGCTCCGCCCGTCTCTACTGGCAACAGGCGAGGCGTAGTGGCTCAAGAGAACCAGACCTGTGGAAGGATTTAAGTCCTCACTTTCATCAGCTTTCAAGGGTAGACTGGCGGCAAACTGTCCACGGTGACAGGAAGAGTGTAGACTGGCGGTAGACTGCCCACTGTGACAGGAAAAGGGTAGACTGGTGGCAGACTGCCCACTGTGACAAGAAGAGGGTAGACTGGCGGCAGACTGCTCACTGTGACAGGAAGAGGGTAGACTAGCGGCAGACTGCCCACTGTGACAGGAAGAAGGTAGACTGGCGACAGACTGCTCACCGTGACAGGAAGAGAATAAACTGGCGGCAGACTGCTCACTGTGACAGGAAGAGGGTAGACTGGCGGCAGACTGCTCACTGTAACAGGAAGAGGGTAGACTGGCGGCAGACTGCTCACTGTAACAGGAAGAGGGTAGACTGGCGGCAGACTGTCCACTGTAACAGGAAGAGGGTAGACTGGCGGCAGACTGCTCACTGTAACAGGAAGAGGGTAGACTGGCGGCAGACTGTCCACTGTAACAGGAAGAGGGTAGACTGGCGGCAGACTGCTCACTGTAACAGGAAGAGGGTAGACTGGCGGCAGACTGTCCATTGTAACAGGAAGAGGGTAGACTGGCGGCAGACTGTCCACTGTAACAGGAAGAGGGTAGACTGGTGGCAGACTGTCCACTGTAACAGGAAGAGGGTAGACTGGTGGCAGACTGTCCACTGTAACAGGAAGAGGGTAGACTGGCGGCAGACTGTCCACTAGCTGTGGCAGGATGATCACGATTCATTTTGGTTCAATAGCTCAAATGTCACCACAATTATGACCCGATCATGAAAAAAGTAGTCCGTACGAGTATCCTTTAACCTCTATTAACTTCTTTAGACCAATGTTTTACACAGATGAAGGAGCAAACTAATCGTCTTTTTGTTCTATATTCAGAAATATAAACCATAGAAATCCACTGTAAAAATTATCACTTTATTTAATTTATTTCAGAAACAAACAGTTGTGTCAGGAATTAGGACCAGAATTGAACATACGACCATACAGCATGCAGAATCATGCTAGAGTGTCGAGACCTTACAGATGCCAAATATGCAACAAAGGATTTTCATATTTCTGCCATATTAAAACGCACATGAACAGTCATACAGCGGAAACACCATTTAAATGTCAGGTGTGCAGTAAATACTTTACAAGGACAGGTTCGTTGAAGCTTCACATGCACGCGCATACTGGGGAAACGCCATTTAACTGTGGTGTGTGCAGCAAAGGTTTTATGACATCAGGAAGTCTTCAAAAACACATGTTAACACATACGGAGGAAACACCGTTTAATTGTAGCGTTTGCAGCAAAGGCTTTAACCTGTCTGGAAATCTTAAAAGACATATGCTTATACATACAGGCGAAACACCATTTACTTGTAGTGTGTGTAGCAAAGGATTTAGCGTGTCCGGAAACCTTAAACGTCACATGCGCACACATACAGCAGAAACCCCATTTAATTGTCAACTATGCAACAAAGAGTTTAACCAATCCGGTAATCTTAAACGACACATGCGCATGCATACGGGAGAAATACCATTTAGCTGTAGCGTGTGTAACAAAGGATTTAACCTGTCTGGAAACCTTAAAAGACACATGCGCACGCATACAGGAGAAACTCCATTTCAGTGTAGCCTATGTAACAAAGGATTTAGCCAGTCCGGCCATCTTAAAATACATATACATACGCATGCATACAAAAGAAACAAATAGTGTGGTCAACAAAGAATTTATCCACGCCGAAAAGTGTTAGAGGCTAGAGGGCGTGAGCGGTAGCTAGCATATTTCACTACCACTCATGAACAGTCTCAATCAAACCGAGACTGCAAAATTTCGTACGTGTCGTGCTCGGCCGTTTCCAAAGGTCCATTATGATACTCTTTTTTTTTTTAGATATATTTAATATACAAAGAAACACACTTTATTTGCAGCATGTATACCTAATTTGTGAAGCGACATCCTAGAAAAACAAGACGCGGGTAGCAGAAGGTTTAATCGTTTTTCTGACATTCAGATGAACAATGAAATTGACTCAATATATATATATTTAAAAAACATGCATAATCACCTATTTAATGCCAGACATCGGACCAAACAAATAATGTGGCAACTCGGCAATAAAGAAAACTCTGTTCAGTGTTAGTGTATATATGGTATCAACTGTTGTTTTGAATGTCATGCAGTCTTCAGAACACTGGTACAGAACACAGAAATAATGGAACGTTTCATTCAAGTGTGTTGACTGATACTTTGGGGTAGGGCTATATTTCTGCATAAACTGAAATTTAAAGCATGACAGTAAACAGAATCGATATCTACATGCAATATCCGCCAATAAATCCATCGAAACGTTTTATTCGCTGCCGGAACGGCAGTGACTCTTATATCGTTTTAGTAATTGCACATGGTAAGGTAGTAATGAATAGTTTCTTTGACTTTTTTCACTTTGATAACGCAATCTTATAATTACACATGGTAGCAGTGAACAGTTTATCTGTGTTGTAATGCACGCTAACGCAAACGCATCCCATACATGTGAGTAATTCTATTTCTGTGCTGACGTGCTACAAAGGTGAATATGTAATCAATTTGTAAGGCATGTCAAGGATTCGCGTAGCACAAATTGGGACGAAAGTGTCCGGTACAAAAAACGGTAATGGCGTGTTTACGTCTCCGTGACAACTCTTTTTTTGAAATTGTTTTAACACCCGTGACTTGGTATGTTATTATGTTAAACTTTGTTCCCAGTTCCTACCCAGAAATAATGCTATTTTCTCTCGGCAGCTATTTTACGCTTGCGTAAAACCTTGCTTGTTCTCTTCTTTGTTGTACAAATAAAACAATGATATTTAGAATTTCATCTTTTATTCATAACAAGATCAGAGACCATAAAGTATAATTCGTACACGCAGTTTATTGTATTGAAATTTAGTTGGAATTGCTTGGCATTTGATCAGGTGGTTTGTTATAATTCACATTATGTATTATACTTGTATTGTGGGCGAGAGGCCCTTGATTACTTAATAAAGAATTATTGTATGAGTTGTATGTCAGTGTAAATATAATGAACTGGGCTTTCATACAATCAATTTTAAATATTTAACATACGTCAGTACGTTAAATTCGGTGACATATGACGTCAGAATTGAACTTATATGCGAAAAGTACAAGAAAAAGTGTTTAAACATGCGAAATAAGGATTCATGCATACCGATAATATATTGTATACAATTACTACCGTATATGCACATATTTGAAACGTCATGTTGAACATGTCAGGGTTATATTATTATATGAGTACATATTTGACATCTATGCGTTTAATTTGGCCATATGATATCGCTCATAGACCGGATACATCGTTTTACCGCACTACGCGGATGTTACCATCTTTTTCAAGACCAGACCAGACATATTTTACTGAACGCAGTATCTCAGTTCGACGATTAGTCATTTGTCTAGATTTTTGCGAAGCTTGTAATATTTGTAATTGAAACAAGCGTCGCAGATGATCAAGACTATTGCTCAGTAGGAAAACATCAGAATCATTAAGAATCACCGGCTGTTTGCGCCGCTAAGGGCAGACCCACATTTACTAACACGACGTTGGGGACGCATCGGGTTGAGAGATCAATAATATATAACCAAAATCACTTCGCCAATAACAATCATAAAAAAATCATACAATCTTTAATCTTAACTATAGGAACAACTCAAAATCATTTGCTTACTAATGTTTTCGCCATTCAGTACGCAGTACTTTGAATTTTCGTTTGTGATCACTGACAGTGCCGATTATTTTATATAAAAAAATGGTGTTGTTTTACCGTTTGTAAAATGAATGCTTCAGGCCAAAGCTAACCAGTAACCGTTCTCTATAAACTTTCTGTAATTCCTTCAAGCCCGCAATAAAGTCGCTACATGTTTGGCAATTATTGCTTGTTAGTTCCCTAAGTGAACTATCATTGTCCGGTAATCACAGATGTGAAGGCTGTGTTGATGCACCCATGCTGCTAATTGTAAATTCAACCAATTAGAGACGGCGTTATTTAGTTTTCGGTGCGATTAACCAATCAGATAATCCGTTGAATATCCCACATAATTGTGTTATATCACTTTCACTTCACCAAATTAATCTAGTATTGATCATGCGACCTTTAAAATTAAAAGCCAGACTTACTGATTCAGTTGTACTATTCAATATATTATACATTCCTAATATAGTGTACTGAACATATAGTTGACATGCACTGTGAATTATTTATGTTTTTCGTTGAAACAGGGACTCATATACACGTAATATAGACGGGTCCTGGTTGAAATAAAACTTCTGTATTTTGTGTCTAATTTCAATGGGTTGTCTTAAATTAATTTAGAAAGTAGGTTGCCTAGATGGGGTATAGATGGTTCAAAAGTAAAACATGGGAGGAGTCCTCTACTGTTCATATGGTGACACAGTTTTACATGTACATACTTTGATAGAAAATTCTTGAAAAGAGTATAAAAGGGGAAATTTGGAAGTCGCCGAACACGATAAATGTAAAATTATTACAGTCTCGACTTGACTGACAAAGTTCATGAACGGTAGTAAAACTTGCTTGCTAACGTTCACGCTCTTTAGCCCCAGTATTTGAAGACACATTTTTTCTCTGAAATTACAAGAGCTAGAGGTCCCATATTTTGCATGGTGGCGTATGGTCTTCTACCACGTATTTTAAAGCGTGGCACAGGGTTGTTATCGTGGATGCTACACATGAAACATATCTAGGCACGAAACTCGTATGTTTTACATATATGATACAATAGGATTATTACTAGAGTAACGTGTTCTGGAAGTTTGTATCACCTCGAATAGGTAAAGGACATAACGAGAGGCCGAGCCTCGAGTGTGGATCACACGTTACTCTAGTAATAATCATTTTATTATATACCTCCTACAATATGATTAAAAGTTAGAAATATTTACATTTCTGTTGTATACGTATGCAATAAAGAAGTAATGTTTCAAGGCTTACTTTCAATAAAGCGTAGAAGGAAAATAGGCGTATCTTAATATATTTGGGGGTGTAGGTACAGCTTATATTGGTGTGACGTACTTGTTTTGTTTGTTTGACGTAACGTCGTCCAGACTGGTGAAAATGCGTGCATTTTTAGGAATTTCCCTGTTCTATTTTAAGTAGGATAGTGATACGGAATCTATTTTTAGTAGCATACTGAGACGGATTCAGAAAACCTCTAGAGGTGATACAGGTTTTTGTATTCCATTGTAAGAAAATAAAGGTACCGTATGTATAGTTATTGATAGGTATATAATAAATAATATATACATATGAAAATATCTTTTACAAAATAAAATTAAAACTTAAACAGATTGTTAAAACATGTTTTACGTTATTCTGCAATTTTTTTTATAAATACATAATAAAATACACATTTGAGTAAGTGGACACGTGCTTTCTTGATCGGGTCATGGTGATCTTAACTTTGAAACTATTGACCCCGAAATGTACATGGGTCATTAACGTTATTTTTAGCTCATTTAAGGCCATAAATGACGGTCGATTGTTTTTGTGGTAGAGGCAGACCACCCCATTTCCCTAGGTAGAACCAGTACTGTATACCTCCCACCATCCATACGGGTACGTCTACAAATCTTGGAAGTTAAAGAGCGAACAAGGTTTTACATCATCAGGTCATGGTGACCTTGACATTGTAATAGGCGCATATGACTCCCACTGTTCTCAGTTTTTGATGAAAATCAGTGAACGCGTTTTAAAATGGCGGACTCGAAACAGTTTACAAAACGTTTGTAGATGATTTGGAAATATTTGTAACGACTACATATTCAGAAAGTACACAATGAACTCTCCGCGGACGTGTAGCTTTATTTCGTGGTGTCTAAATAGCGATTTTGAAAAGAAGTAGCAATGTTTTATCAGGTTTTATTTCAAAAGAATATTCAACAGAACCGAATATCATTTTCGAATATAACTTTCGAAAAAAGTAGATGTCGATATTGGCTCCCCCTCGGATAACATTATTTTTCTCAGGTTGACAATATTCACCGTCACCCTCACAGGAATGTTTATTTATATAATATGTCACAAGAGGGCGCGTGGACGCTCTATTGGCTAACATAGCAACAGAGGAAGTGACACAATGTTTTATGTCAATCTGATGCGACACAATAAAGTATCACCTGTAAAGCTTTATCAGAGAACACTATGATTGTTTGTCTTTATACGTATTTACCTATAACAAGCATATTTGAGCGAAATGTGTTCCACGTCCATTGCTATACTCAGTATATTTGTAAACGCAACATTTGGTATATTGTGAATTTCTAGAGCGGAAGTCCTCGTGCAAAATGTGTTTTAACTGAACACATCGTAGGGCACGTCTTATATAACTGTTATATGTTAATCTTTGACAACATACAAGCGAAAATCAAAAATGTTGCGTTTTTAACCCTTTCAACGGCAAATTTCAAATGTCGTCTGCTAAAATTTAAATTCATCCCTTGCGGTAATATTTTCTATATAAGGTGTTATGGAAACATCCTAACTGGGTAAAGAACAGTGTAAACCCTGATCATCCTGCAAATAGTGTGCATGTTGTTCAGGGCCTACGCTGGTCGTAAAATCAAAGTTTGTGACTATGGCGACGAAAGGGTTAAATGTACTGAGTAGTCAACACATTCCAATATATCAAGCGGTTATGAGCCACGGCTTGACACGGAAATTGCACGACATTCACCAGCAACCATTACCCGAAATATGCAGCACAAACATTGGTGCAACACACATACTATTCAAATAATATATTATGTAATTGTTGTTGTAAATGGGTGTTTTGGTTGATGGTGGAAGGCATTCTATTAATGATACATTATAGTTATTTCATCTTGAAATAACGACCTTTGTAAGATCCTTAATCTCTCTTCTGTTTGTGTTCGGAATAGTGAGGACTGGTACACCATAGAACTGAGTATAAACCAAAAGCGGCCCCTTCTGCCATTGACCGATGTCAGGGCGCACCTTGTGGTCAACATTTTGTGTTATCGATGTCTCATGCTTTTAATTGTTATATATATATACATGTCAAGTTATTGTTGTAGTAGATCTAAATGCGTGTTTTTGGATAGCTAAGTTCTATGAATGTGACACGTCGTGTTCGAGTTTTGCATAGTCCATACCACAGACCTAATAGCAAACAGATTGGAAACTTCCTATCTGAACCAATGAAGAATATCACGTGTGGCACCTTAACTTTTCTGTTGTATATTGTGCTATGCTCTGCGCATGCCCAGATATTACATGTATCTTTATACTGGCACTGTCCAGGCAGTTGTTAATAAATGGTTGAACTAGTAACACGTATTTGTGTCTACTGATTATATACCCCACGCTTAGTGGATATCTCATTTGAGATACAACTCGAAAATACAACATGGTGACAGAAGTGGTTTAGTTCTGCAAATTTGGAATTTAACTAATTAACTAAACTACATAATTATAGTGATTAAATTGTTATTAAGTTGTTCTAGACAGAAAAATTAATAACAATGGATCTTAACCATCACGCACCCAAAATGAATTGGGAGTCCAAGGATTTAAACAATACATTCAAGAAATTCCGGGACCATGCGGAATTTATGTTCAAAGGCCCACTAGCTTCGAAGACGGAAGAAGTACATTGTAATTATTTAATGTTATGGACAGGAGAAAAAGGACGTCAAATTTATTCAACCTGGACACTTTCCGCAGACGAAAAGAAGGAACTAAAAAACTATTACGGAAAATTTGAGGAATACTGTAAGCCAAAAAGCAACATTATCTACAACCGGTATCTTTTCAAAACGCGAATACAGAAGGAGGAGGAACCGTTTGAACAATTTGTTACGGAATTGAAAACACTTATCAAAGACTGTGACTACCCTAATGACATCCAACCCGAATTAATCAGGGATCACATCGTGTTCGGTGTGCAATCAGGAAAAATCCGGGAAAAACTTATTATGGAAGGGTCAACTTTAACACTAGAAAAGTGTATAGACGTCGCGCACACTTACGAGTTGGGACAGTCACAGGCGCAGGCCATAGGACACGCACCGCAGCAAGTTGTAGATGCTATCAATCGGCGTGGACGTAGTCACCAACGGCCGAGGGGACGGGGACGGAGCGTTACGTCACACCAGGACAGGAGAACAGACACCGACCAGCAACAAGGGACCAAAGAGCCGACGAAATGTGGGAACTGTGGGAACAGAAAACACTTCAGTAATGCAGCCTGCCCAGCAAGGGGACAAAAGTGTCACAAATGTTCAAAAATGAACCATTTTTCCAAAGTCTGCAAGTCAGTGCACGAGATTAGCGAGGATTATTACCATTTGGACAATGACAGTGAAAATGAAACCAATGATGAATTCTACGTATACACGGTAAATTCATTTTCTTCTCAGCCTGATCAAATCTTTGTTAAACTTAAAATTGGTACTGTAAAACATTCGTCCGAGATTGATTGCAAGATTGACACAGGTTCGCAAATAAATTGCATTCCACACCGCATTTTCAAAAAGCTTAACATCAAACACCCCTTGGTTGCCTCCGATGCCAAATTAACATCATACACAGGTGACCGCTTGACTGTGCTTGGAAAAGTACATCTGAACTGTTCATACAGGGATAGGTCAATTGAAACTAAATTCTATGTAGTGGAGAGTTCTGCACCCCCTCTCTTGAGCCTCAAACCATCCTTAGATTTAGGTCTGATACAGCTCACTCACTCAATTGATAAGACCGATTCCCATCCGACTGACCCTGGTCTAGATAAAGCCACAATGATCAATGAATACAAAGAGTTATTCAAAGGGATTGGTTTGCTCCCAGGAGCAAGTACTTTGCATTTAAAGGAATATGCAATCCCCGTGGTGTGCCCCGTAAGGAAAGTTCCTTTTGGGCTGCAAGACAAATTGAAGTCTGAGTTGGATTCAATGGAATCCAAGGACATTATTTGCAAGGTTACGGAGCCGACGAGTTGGGTTAACTCATTAGTTTGCGTCGAAAAACCCAACGGGAAGTTGAGGGTATGTTTAGACCCCAAAGCGTTAAATGACAGCATATGCAGGCCTCACTATCCCATGCGCTCCATAGACGACATTACGTCAAAATTAGCTGGTGCAAAGTACTTTAGCGTACTTGACGCGACCCAAGGCTACTTTTCAATACGACTTGACGACGAATCCACATATCTGACGACATTTAATACTCCATTTGGCCGATATCGCTACTTGCGACTACCCATGGGTATTCGTTCGTCCCAGGACATCTTTCAGAGAAAGATTGACGAAATATTCGAGGGCTTACAGGGCGTGAGCTCAATAGTGGACGATTTAATTGTGTTTGGACGCACACATTCGGAGCATGACCAAAATCTCCGAAACGTCCTAGACAAGGCCAAAGAAACCGGGTTAAAGTTTAACCCAGATAAATGTCAAATAGGATTGACGGAGGTCAAGTACTTTGGTCACGTGATCAGTGCTGACGGACTGAAACCGAGTCCTGAGAAAATTAGCGCAATTCTCGACATGAAAACACCCAGTAACCGGGCGGAACTGGAATCGTTGCTAGGCATGATAACGTATCTGACCAAATTCGCGCCAAAACTTGCCGAAATAACAGGCCCAATGCGAGCTCTATTACGCAAGAATATTGAGTTTCGCTGGGATTGCGAACAGACAGACGCCTTCCACAAGGTCAAAACGGTCATTACCCAAACTCCTGTGCTAAGTTATTATGACCCAAAAAAGGCTGTACGGCTCCAAGTGGACGCCAGCTCGAAAGGCTTGGGAATTTGCTGTTTACAAGACGGCAAACCAATAGCATACGCCTCTAAGACACTGACGTCGACAGAAATTGGGTATGCACAAATAGAGAAAGAAATGCTAGCCATTTTGTTTGGTTGCACACGCTTCAAACAATATATTTATGGACGGCACACAGTTGTTGAATCGGACTGTAAACCGATTGAGTCAATCATGAAAAAGCCCCTGTGTAGTGCCCCACCAAGACTGCAAAGAATGCTTCTCCAGTTACAAAACTATGACATCGAAGTAGTTCATTGAAGAGGTCAAACTATTCCGTTTGGAGATGCTCTTAGCAGGAATTACGTAACCGACACGTACCCAGGCTTGATTGAAGGACTGGACACACATGTACATACTGTACTTAAGTCTTTACCTATCAGTGACAATAAAATCCAACAAATCCAAGACGCAACACTCAATGACAATCAAATGCAGACACTGAAATCTGTCATTTTGAAAGGTTGGCCTGAAAATAGGAAAGACTGCCCAAATACAATCTTAGAGTTTTGGAATCACAGAGACGAGTTGTCTTGTGAAAATGACATAATAATCAAAGGACAGAAAATGGTCATTCCAAACTCTATGCGACAGGAAATGAGTGTTGCAGTTCAAATTGGTCATTTTGGTATTGAGAAAACAACCGGACGTGCAAGAGACATTATGTTCTGGCCCTCAATGACTAAACAAATATCCGACCACGTGCTAGGCTGCCCGATTTGCAACAAGCACAAAGACTCTAATGTCAAAGAACCATTACACCCCCATGATGTGCCCCAAAGACCTTGGCAAAACTTATCATGTGATCTGTTTACATGGGATGGTCAGGAGTTCATGGTTCTAGTAGACGCCTACAGCAGGTATTTTGAAATTGACCTGTTACCCAACACGAAAAGTATTACGATTATCAGGAAATTTAAAGTACATTTGAGTAGATTCGGTATTTGCGAGAAGTTGAAAACCGACAATGCTGCCTACTTCACAAGTGACCAGTTTCAGAGATTTCTCAAAGACTGGAATATTAAACATGAAACTTCTAGCCCAACACATGCAAGCTCAAATGGTCTCAGTGAAATCTATGTCAAAATTGCAAAACGCATTCTGCAAAAAGCAAAAGATGACAATAAAGATCCGTATTTGCCATTATTAGAGTATAGGAACACTCCACTCAAATGTGGATGGTCACCCGCACAACTGTTAATGGGTAGGCGATTAAGGTCAATTCTCCCATCTACCAACACACAACTTTCACCACAGACAGTCAACCCCAAAACTGCTAGAAAAAAATATGAAAGAACTGCAAGTTAAATCAAAACAGCACTATGACAAAACTGCACGCACATTAACACCACTCAAAATAGGAGACCCAGTACATGTCCAAAAACAGAAACAGAAACACTGGCAACCAGCCAAGGTTATTTCTCAACATAATGAACACTCATTCATTGTACAAACCCCGAATGGAGCAGTTTACAGGAGAAATAGGCGATTCATAAACAAAACGAACGAGAACCAAATCACTGACCGACATTCACCTGATTATATTGAATTGCCTCCTCCAATACAATCACAACATCCAAGCATAAGTCCCCCTGCGGAACCCCAAAATGTTGCAATCAATTCTCAAGAATCGGTACCAGACATTCAAAATTCTTGTACAACGAGATCAGGTCGAGAGGTCAAGCCGAATAAACTGTACTCCGGAGATGAATGGACAAGGTGAACAACGGTACTTAACACCGTGGGAAAATATTGACTGACCAGTGAAGCTATGTGTAAATAGCGTAGTATAGATCATTATCTCATTAGCGAATCGTAGAACTGTTCTCAGCCAACAATGATTCTAATAGCCTTGGACATTGCTTATAAAAACTTTAAATCAATAAAATGTTTATACGCTATCTGAATTTCAAATAAATATTGATTATAAATTTCATACATGTAAAGTTTACTAATTGCCTTTAATGTTATAGAAATTTCATTCTTACATCATTATTATCATTTCCTTCAAAACAAAGGGGATGTTGTATATTGTGCTATGCTCTGCGCATGCCCAGATATTACATGTATCTTTATACTGGCACTGTCCAGGCAGTTGTTAATAAATGGTTGAACTAGTAACACGTATTTGTGTCTACTGATTATATACCCCACGCTTAGTGGATATCTCATTTGAGATACAACTCGAAAATACAACATTTTCCTTCTAACTCCTCTCTCAAAAATTCATTGATTTTGATGTGAATTCATTCCAAAGATTTATATCAAAATAGGATTATACTAATTTATTTTTGTTTTCGAAATAAAAAATTGTAAAAAAGCTGTTTAAAAGTTGAAAATATCATCCTTTTTGGCCTTTCCCTTGAAAAACCAGGAAATTGATGTAGTGAAATTTCCCTTCAAACTCCTTTTTTGCTTAAAATGTTAAAGTAAGGAAAATACCATCTTTACAAAGAGAAATACATTTGTGATGGGTATTGACATAAATGAAACATATATGCGTACAACTCCTTATGATATGTATGTTTAAAGTCAGGACATAGTTTGTGACTTGCGACTCTGTCACCTGAAATATAGACACATTTCACAGTTTCCTATCTATTTGTTATTAGGTCTATGTCCCTACTAAATGTATCTATATACAAAAATGGAACCCATGGGTCAGTGATTTCCACCTCAAGTGACTTCATTTACACATGTATTTTGTTTAAGATCACTTAACTCGATAAAACCTTGGTTACATACACTATCATAAAATGGAGTTTCTTCTGTAATATGCGTGCGTATATGTCTTCTCAGATCACTTGACTGAAAGTATCCCTTGTTACATACGCCACACTTAATTTTTTTTTCAACTGTATGTTTGCGCAAATGTCTTTTCAAATAACTTAACTCGATAAATCCGTTGAAACACACATCACATGTAAATGGCGTTTCCTCTGTCTTTTTAGATGCCGTGACTGCGCACATCTTTTGCAACACACATTACAGGTAAACAGTGGGGTCTCTTCTGCATGAGGAAGTTTAAGATGCGATAAATCTGTACATTTCTTGTTACATACACTACAATTGAATGGAGTTTCTTTTGTGTGTGTGAACATGTGTCTTTTTAAATCATTCGACTGTAGAAATCCTGTGCTACATATACTACAATTAAATGGGGTTTCGGCTGTATGCGTGTACATGTGTCTTTTCAGATATCTTGATATGATACATCCTCTGTTGCATACGCTACAACTAAATGGAATTTCTTTTGTATGTATGTACATGTGTGCTTTAAGATCTCTCATCTCGTTGAATATTTTAAAACATACGCCACATATAAACGGTTTTTCTCCAGTATGTGTGCCTATGTGTCTGTTCAGATGGCTTGACTGGGAAAATTTCTTGCAACAAACGCTACATTTAAATGGTGTCTCGCCTGTATGAGTGCGCATATGACTTTTAAGATGACATGAATCTCTACACCCTTTGTGCGCAGGTGTACTTTCAGACTCCGAGACTGGACAAACTTTTTGTTACATATGCTACAATTAAATGGAGTTTCTCCTGTATGTGACCGCATGTGTTTTTTTTAAATGACTCTGATCACGAAATTGTTTGGAACACACATCACATGAAAACGGTGTGCATGTGTTGGTTTAGATTACTTAAACATGATACATCCTTTGCTACACACGCTACAAGTAAATGGAGTTTCTCCTGTATCTGTGCGCATGTGTATTGTAAGGGAACTTGACTCTATGAATCCTTTGTTGCACACGCTACAAGTAAAATGCGTCTCTCCTGTATGTATGTACATGTGTCTTTTCAGAGACGATGCCATTGTAAAATATTTACGGCACACCTGGCAGTTAAATGGTGTTTCTCTTGTACGGTTCTTAATCTTTTAATATGTTCGGAATTGACAAGCCAATTTGCTTCACATAATGCAATACAATGGAGTTTCTCCTGTATATGTGTGCATTTAAAACTTTCTGGTCTGGTTTTCTGAAACAAAATAAACGGTAAAATGAAACTGTCGAAATAATTGTATTTAGGCTATTATTTGGAAACTGTTTAAGGAATCTGTGTTACAGAGCAATAATTGAGAGTAACTCTGTAAATTGTTTGGAAAGTGGTTTGTACGAGTTGTTTCATAACTGTATGTTGTGCTTGAGTTGACTTTTACCTGGAAATTTGGTCACATGACTTAATTGTGTTCATCATATTTCGTGTGTCCAGTTCTCTATCGTCCAAGGTCGGACATTTTTTTTTTTGAGAGTTTCTCTGATTTAAACTTAGTTTACCGCAAAAGAGACATGGATGTTTGCTAATCGTATATTTGCAATATTTACTTTTTAATGTGCCTAGCCGTTGATGTAACTTTATCTTTACAGTTTGACTATTTTGGTAAATCTAAGACACGTTATTGTACTCAAGATGGCAGTAGTATTTAATACATATCTAATACTATTATTTAATAGTCAATATCCTTTCAAATCTTTGCACACTATTAACTTGCAGAAATCATAAACTACACAGTAGTGGATGGTGAAGACAGAGGTATGAGAATGAGAGATACACTTAATTATATATTCTTATGACCGATACATATGGAATGCATTCTTTGTTATAAGCACATGCATTTGATATCATACGCGTGTATATGTATTTGTTAACCAATGATTTCAAGATCACTTAGTATGCCTTATTATGCATTTCAGAGTGAGTCATATCTACCGTATGTTTCGTGTCTACGGTTTATATCGCGTCTACTATGACTACGATGAATAATAGATATGTGAATGAAATTCGGACTTATCTCCAAATCCAACACCACATAGAGAACTCACGTTATACAACTGTCTTTGGGGTAAAACCCACGGAGTAACATTTAGAATCTGTGTTGAACACATTTTAAACACATTTTAATCTATAAACTATTTTGGTTTAAACAGTATTTATTTAAGAAATGTGGTGAACTATTATTTTCATTTTTTGATCATCAAAATATCTAATTATTGATTCCACAAATTCGTCCATTTCTTGATAATTAATTTATGCCGACGTCCAATTATTGATATCAAGAAATCAAATTATTGATATCAAGGATTCAGAATATTTCTTGATATCAAATTTCTTGTAAAAATGCATTGCTTGATATCAACAATCAACTTACCTATTGATATCAAGAAATCGATTTTTCTGACATCAAGAAATATAAGTATGAGCGCATATTTGGTCCAATACATCGACGTCCCAATCTACCATAATCAGTATGCGTTTGTGTTCTCCCCCTCCTCTCCCGCAACACACACCGAGTATGAACGCATATTTGGTCCAATACATCCACGTCACAATCTACCATAATCAGTATGCGTTTGTGTTCTCCGCCTCCTCTCCCGCAACACACACCGAGTATGAGCGCATATTTGGTCCAATACATCCACGTCGCAATCTACCATAATCAGTATGCGTTTGTGTCCCCCTCTCCCCACACACACACCGAGAATGAGAATATTTGGTCCAATACATCAACGTCATAATCTACCATATTTAGTCTGCGTTCGTCTTCTCAAATATAGTGCTTGGCATTCGAAAACCTGATTTTATGATTCAACATTTAAATATACTGTATTTGAGTGTTTTTCTTTCTTTAAAATAATAAGCTATATAATTTGTTCAACTTTTTTTAAATTTAAATAATTTTATTTTTATGCCCAGCAAAGAAAGTGGACCGAGCATGGCTTTTCCCTTGTCCGTACGAAAAATAATTTAACATCAAGGGTTTAATGAAGTCCAATTCGTATGGCTTTCAAACTTCACATATGCTTACATGTACATGACAGCAGTATATTCTTACCAAAAGTCTTACATTGCAGTTTTTGGTTTGCAGTCCATAGTTTATACATCATAATATGACTCATTCAATGTTATTGGAATATTCTAAAGCTTCTATGACCTTCTATATGACTGTTAAGGTTATTTAAAAAATAACTTGTTTATCTTACTGGAATATTCTAAATGTTCTATGGCATTCTACGACAGTATACATACAGCCTTTTGGGGTTGTTGTTTGGTTTCAGTACTTGAATTGCTTTTGGGGTTGTTGTTTGGTTTCAGTATTTGAATTGCATTCAACATAAAGTGGAATTATTGGATGCTATGTATTAAAAATATATTGTGAGCGGATAAAAAAGTATTGTGCTCATCTATAATAAAAGTGACATTGTATTATTTGGACTATTGTGAATATATAAACCAGGAAAGACTTGAAGTGAAATTAGATTAAAGGGACACTCGACCACTTTGATTAAAGGGACACTTGACAATTTAGATTAAAGGGACACTTGCAAATATTATTTGAAATTTATTTCTTATATCGTTTTTTTTTAAGAAATACTGGATCTATTTTATGTATTTTCTGTAAGTGAATATTTTTATTTTTTAGTATTTGAATAAATTTGTTGATTCTATTATGAAAATAGTTGCTGCTGGTTTTACTTCCTTTCTTGCACCATTTTACCCATAACAATGATTTTAATCACTACGACCATAGTCAAGTCGTTTCTATAAACATTAATGTTAATTCATGGAGTAATGTAAGGAACAGACCAAAAAATAATGATTTATTTTGACTTTTATTATCTCGCCAACAGAAGACAATTTAAACAATTACAGCACATAACATGCTTCACACACTAATCACGTACACACACACATTCTCTCTCCCACAAAACATACTATTTTTAGACACTGTTATAACCACGAAACAATACAAAGTTCCTTAATTTACACCTCACATACTAACATTTAGTAAGTATGATTATGTCTGCCACAACAAATCGACCGTCATATATAACCTTACACGTGTTGAAAATGACATAAAACACCATACAAACAAACAAACAAACATACAAACAAATAAACAAACAAACAAAGTATGATTACATGTGTTGCGTGTATCAAAAGCTTATTTTAGCTAAATTATGAATCACTTGGTTTATTTTCTTTTCTTTTTTTATCAATTCAATCAAAACATTTAATAACGCTAGTGTTTCTACAATAATGAAACAAAACTTTTACGAATATTTCCCAAACAAAGAATTATCAAAATCGGATGATAAACAAAAAAGATATGACCATTTTAATGTTGTTCTAAAACGGATATGGGAGCCGCCATTTTGCCATAGTTTCAGATTACCATATATGGAATACTGATAAATATCATTTAAAGCAAAGACAATCTCTGCAAATTAATGCAAAATCCTTAACTGGTCATATAAAGCATTATTGCCATTGTGTATACATATTTTTCATATAGTTGCTGTCATTTGCCCCCTATAAATCAATAAATATTCATATTTATAGATATACCATATATGGTCATTTAGAACTTTGATGTCATAGCTCTCAAAATGGTGGCTTCCATGTCCGTTTCAACAGAACCTTCAAATGGTCATAACTTCTTTGTTTATCGTCAGATTTTGATAATTCTTCCACTCTTTTCCATGTTTTTTCCGAACTCTCAGTAATAACGATTGTTTGGCTGTGTTTGACTACACTCCCTTTAATATGTCCGTCAACTGTCTTGGTGTGCCTTTAAACCCGATTACACCGCCTGCTACATGCCGGACATTTATCTGGAGCGTCTGTGGCACGAATTATAAATTCCTTCTTGCAGTCGCTACATGTAAAAAGTGTATCTTCTGCATGAATGCGCGTGTGTTTTTTAAGATCACTGGAACTACCAAATAGCTTACAACACACACTACACTTATATGGTTTTTCGCCTGTATGTGTGCGTATGTGTCTTTTAAGATTGCTTTGCGATTTAAAACCTTTGCTACACACGCCACAGTAAAATGGAGTTTCTCCTGTATGCAAGCACATGTGTACTTTAAGATTTCTGGACTCATTAAATCCTTTGTTACACACGCTACACGTAAATGGTTTTTCACCGGTATGTCTGCGCATGTGTATTTTAAGACTTCCGTTGTGGTTAAATCCTTTGTTACATACGCTACAGCTAAATAAGGTTTCTTCTGTATGTGTGTACATATGTGGTTTAAGATCATTTGACCTCATAAAACCTTTGTTGCACACTCCACAGTTAAATGGAGTTTCTTTTTTATGTACACGCATGTGTTTTTTGAGATGTTCGGGCTGTGTAAATCCTTTGCTACAAATGCTACACTTGATTGGAACTTCTTCTACATGAATGCGCATGTGCATTTTAAGATTACACGATTGGATAAATTCTTTGTTGCATATACTACAATTAAATGTCTCTCCTGTATGTATGCGCATGTGTCTGTTAAGGTAACGTAACTGGATAAAGACTTTGCCACACACACTACAATTAAAAGATGTCGATCCGTTATGCCTCAGAATGTGCCTTTTTAGATTTCCGGACTGATTAAATACTTTGCTACATATACAGCACTTAAACGGAGTTTCTCCAGTATGTATGCGCATGTGTATTTTAAGATGACTTGATGAAATCAAATCTTTGCTACATACGTCACATTTAAATGAAGTTTCTTCTGTCTGTGTATCCATGCGAATTGTATGACCGCTCTTATGAATAAGCATGTGCCGTTGAAGACGACCAGACTTCACAAACCCTTTGCTACAAACACTACAAGTAAATGGTGTCTCTCCCGTATGCGTACTCATGCTTCTTTAAAGCTGACTGGACTGAACAAATCCTTTTGTACACACAGTCTTTCCAGTCCTGTGTGTTTGTGTATGTATCTTTTGATTTGACTTTACGGCATACTTACTCATGGGGACTAGAGTATTTAATACATATATGATATCGAATCGAAGTGTATGGTGTAGGACTGAACATTACATACAGATGTAAATGTTTGCTGCAAAATTGACTCGCGCATGAGCTTGATACTTTAGTCCGTTCGTACGCTGGTCGTAATGACGTCTCTCTTCTGGAGTTAAGTAACACATGTTACTTTCTGAAAAGACATGATTCGAAAATGAAAGTGACCGTTAATTCTACTTACTTTTATTCTCATTATCATAATGGAGACATAAATAAAAGTAGTACTAGATCGCTACCTCTGGCACATTTTAGTCTACAGTGTTTTTTCATGTATTTTGGGAATGGGCAGTTTTAACCTAATTTGGGGGAAATTTTGATCATTTGGGAAAGAAATTTTCAGAAACTTTAACAAACTGTGAATTCTGCATGGTTTTAACGAAATTTGCGTTGGGTATGGGGTTCATATTCGGCCACGTGGGACACCCAGAAAAAGCGCTGGTATACGACTCCTTTCACCCATGACAACTATTAATACTGCTATTAACGCATAGCCTAATACTACCAACTTAGTATAACTGTTTTGTGCCAAACTCAAGTTTAGTTCAGAAAAAATAATTTCAATGCAGTCTTGTGAGGTTTAATTGAGCAGCAAGTTCCATATTTCAGAAAACCACCCGGCCACAAAAAGTAACAGCAAGTGTCATATATCAACATGTTGGGGAATGTTTGAAGTTTATCAGGCTGCCGGCATAAATCGCAGATTTTTGGTACTAAGCGAGAAATCCAAGATGGCGGACAAAATGGCCGCCATTTTTTAAAAAAAACATGATATATTTGATAATTACAATACCAACATCATTTCTTTCACAAACATTAACTGTTTTTGTTATTTTAAATGAACTATGTATGCAGTTGAGTAATAAAAATAAGTTACAGCTGAAAATATTGCAGAAATGATTTTTTTGGCTAATTAACGGCTGAAAAATGGCTCAAAACTTACAAAATTTGTAGTACCACCTACAATTTTAAATTGTTTAATATCTTATTTTGTTATTTTTTGCATATTTTTGTTCATTAAAATAGACAGTGGTGTATGTCCTGCACAAAAATGTATACTGTTACGTTTTAATAGACCCCGAACTCTCAAAATCGAAAAAAAAGTGGGTGGGGTATTTTGACATGAGAAAATCTGTAAATTCGTAATAAATCGCTTTACTGAAAAAAGGCTATTATTTCTTTACTGCTTGACTTATAAGCTTACAATAAACTGGAGATTGTTGTTACTGAAAATACCAACGCAACTGAATAGTTTACAGACTCAAACAAAATCAAGGTCAAGGTCATATTCAAGGTCAAAAGGTAAAAATCCTGAAAAAAATGGTATTTCACCATAAACCTTCCCTAATAATTTTATAAACCTTCCCTAATAATTTTGTCAATGTATATAAATACAGCTGTTATTGCATGTTCGTATACTAGGCAATGTATACTCTTTCCAACAGTAGGCTTTTTATTGTCCTCCGTTTGGTAACCATGCTTTATATGTGGTCAGAAATGTTTCCCGAATAAGCGAAACACATGGTCCGTTGTCGAATCATCTACAAATTCAACATCGTCTATGTACAAGAAATTGCTCGAAGCAGCCAAGGATAAAGATGACAAGATTTTGCTTAAACGTCTTTTGAGTGTCAACAGTGATTTAGTCGCCGCAGAGGCAAGGTATCAGACAGAAAAAAACATGTCTAGCGTCATATATAAAACAAAAACAGATCAAGAAAGAAAGTTCACTTAGTAAAAACATAAATTTGGAATATATAGCAGTTCTTTTAAAACGCGAAATTGAGGAAGACATTGAAAACAGTTTGAAGTATTTGAGTTATCATCATGAAGAGACACCTTAATTAAGTTAGCCAATGAAAATGGTCTGTTGATCGAAAACATAAGAAACAGAAAAATAAAAAAGGTACTACGAGGGGCATTCAATGTATTCTGTCACTAATACGCTTCCGTAGAAACCACCTCCGTAGACTACTTTGCTACCTTTACGTCATGGATAGCGCGATTCCGAAAGTGTGTATCTGTTCAGGGGGAATACTTTAAAGGATTGTAATAAGAAGTTGTTTTATATTTCCAGTATCTGTTAGTTCCGAATACCAGTGACAGAATATATTGAACCCCCCTCGTACAAAAGGTTTGGCCTGAACTACCAATAATTCCACGACAAGGACTAAGCAGCTTAGTGTGTTCCTCTTATATAAGCGTGGAGCTAGCTCTGAAAGCGGCATGCACGTTTGGTAATGTTTTGACAACCTTAACAGAAGAAAACGAAATCTTAGCTGACATTAATGTTTCCCATGACAAGCATACAGATGAGCAGATTTTGCATAAAGCAGCTGGAATTATAAGAAATAGGTTCCAAACTGTAAATAAATTAGATAAGGAGTACTTTTCTATCAATGAAATAACTCTATATGGCCAAAAACAGTTTGTTGATCAATTGTTGTACAAGTTTTTGGGTTGGATCACAAGCACGGAGCACTATGACAATGTTACGAGTGATTATGATGAATCAGTTCACAATACAAAGTTATTGGCATTGTGTTGTGATTTGATGTTTGCTGCTACCTCCGTTGTCACCCCGAAGCATCTTGGACTATCCGTTCATCTCCATCATTTGTATGGCAGTAGGAAGCTCATTGATGACATGTACGGCATTGGTTACACAGTAGGCCCCTCATTTACAGAGGAAGTGAGGGTTCTAGAACCAGAAACCGCCAATATCATGAAACTTAAGGAACTCATGTACAATTGTTGTATGGGGATGTTTTGCGATGACAGGTCCGAGCCAGTACCGCCTTGGACAATATTTCAGTCACAGGTTACTTCTGATAAGTTGATAGAACCATGTGAAGTTGCATTTAACCCAATAATTATGTCAACACCTACACATTACAACACCGTTTATACTACCATCAAGCGTGTTAAAGAGCAAATGAATGCTCTAGATCAAAACGTGTGTCCTGTCTTCTTTGACATGGGTTTATTAACAAAGGCATTAGAGGTAGTTTGGGCAAAAACATCTGAGCTTGACGGGGTCATACCTGTTGTGTATTTGCAGGAATTGGCTTCCTTTACTACGACGCAGGTCTGAAACAGTTGCTTTCAGATTCTGATGTATTTGCACCCAATACTGCACAGCATATTCTAGCTGGAAAGGATTTTGATAGGGGCTTGAAAGCTTTCTTGATGCTAGATGAGGTTCTGACATCTCGGTTTCTGTTAAATTTTAAGTTGTCGTGCATTTCGAGGAACGTTCTCTTTGACCAATATGGTTGTTTGGAACATGAGGCCAATGATCATGGTGAAAAATTGAGATTTCTGGAATCGGTAGTTGTTCCATTGCTTGATGAGTTCAGTTTGAAGGGACGAGAACTGTCTCCAACATTCAAGTTTTGGGATAATTTCCTTACAAACATGTCAATTCCATTCAAACTCTTTTTGTCTGCGTCAAGACATGGTCTCTGGGAGGTATATGAGTACTCCAAATCCCAATTTCTTCCATTTTTCTTTCCGTCCAATCGCACCATTTATGCCAAGTACATGCCATATATGGTACTCGGTATGCAGAGAGTTCCTGATGAAGTGAAAAGAAGTTTTTCACACGGAAACTTTGTTGCCAAGTTGACAGATGGAATATTCAATTCTGTGTGGATAGATTACTGTCTAGAGGTTACGGAGAATAAGGCTTTAAAATCTAGTGTTGGGATAGTAGGTCTAACTCATAGAGATAATGCACTTAGTAGATGGTTTCTTTCGCGGCCTCTTACTGCCACATATTCCCATGTTTATTCCAATCAAGGTCTTAGTAGAGGTGAAAATCAAATCACAGGCATCACACAGACAATGAACCTTACAAGAAGGCTTACAATGACAATATCGGGAAAATGCAAGGAATGTTTGATCACTTTCAGTATTGTATATCCTCCATCAAGATTATTAAATTTTGCTACTGACGTGTCTATGTCCCCTGAAGTTTATCAGCCTTTTAAATTGCTTTGACAAGGGTTCTGATTGCCTTGACAGGTTTGTGGAAGAAAGGCTTGTTGTCAAAGAGGGACATGAATCACCATGTGTCAGTTTCTATGATCCGATCCCCAGAGTTAGTGCGAAAACCATGGGTGGTAAATGTCGAGTCATCCAGTCTAAATCGAAAGACGTACCGATTAATGCAGAGGAAATGTACATTCATCTACTGGCAATGAATTCGTTCAAAAAGGTTCCCCTACGGCGTGTTATAGGATTTGAGAATGCCCCTGTCTTTCTCAGCTTATTTACAGATGAAGGGGAGATGTCCACCAAAAAGGCTGATTTCATGCTCAAGTTAGGAGAGTTGGTCACTGATTCTTTTTCCCCCTCTGAAAATGCTGACTGTATCATTTTCGATGGAATGGCTGTCGTGCAGATGCTTCAACCATTAACCCAGCAAAGGTCAGTCTACAAAGAATGGCAAAATCATTTTGTCACGCAGCAAAAGTTCCCTCAAAATCCATGTTGTTTTTGACAGGTACTTGCCACATAGTGCCAAAAGTCAAACACGCATGAAACGTGGAGAAGATCAGTCCCAGTCCAGAGCATTTGCAATTCAACCTGACATGACCATCGCTGATTGGAAGATTGCACTTTGCAAAAAATTTCAAGAAGGAGCTCACCAAGTTTTACATGATCTACCTTGCACAAAACTCTGTTGAACTTCTTTCTGGTGACAAGTCCATTGTTGTAAGTGGTGGTCTTGAAAAAAAGTACTCTGTATAACTTCCAAAGTCATTTCATATGTTCCAGAACTATTCACGTCACAAGAGGAGGCTGATACTGTGATGATGCTACACGCAAAGGATGTAGCAAATGAAGGCATCACAACGCTCATGCTGTTTAGTCCAGACACAGATGTGTTAGTACTTCTCATACACCATTTCAGAACAATTGGAATATCAACAGTTTATTTTCAGACAGGAGAAAAGTCTCTCCATACTGACATGACAAAATGCATTCCTGTACATAAAATTGTGCATGCGATGTCACCAGAACAGTTGCATATTCTGCTGGTGGTGTACTGTTTAACTGGATGCGATACGTGCAGTTCATTCTTTGGCGTTGGCAAGAAATCAGCCTTCAAACTGCTAATGAATAAGGCCCCTTCCTTTGAGGGATTAGGCTGTTTAGGAGAAGTTCCTGAACTGACAAATGGTCAGGTTTGTTCCTGTACTCAATTTGTTGGTGAACTATATGGCCATCTAAATTGTACCTCACTCAATGCATTGCGAACAGAAAGGGTTGTCAGAAACAAACATGTCAAACCCAGGCGATTGACTCCGACAGACGACAGTTTCATGTTGCATCTACAGCGATGTCTCTATCAGTTGCTGGTCTGGAAAGGGGCTTTGGTGGCGGACGCCAATACTCCAAACTTGACTGACTATGGCTACTCATTTAATTCTCAGTCAGGGTTAGCTGTACCACATATAATGTCACAGCCTGCAGCGCCTCCAGAGTTGCTCAGTGATCTTGTATGTTGCTGTGATGATGTCTGTGAGATTTACTGTGTTTGTTCGTCACTTGAACAACCTTGTACAGTGGCATGCGAGTGCAAAGCTTGCACCGAGTCAGAAGCTTGCTGTAGAAACATATTTACAGTCCTTTTAACTGTCATGTAAATGACACTGAAATAGATTTTTGAACATGGCGATACCTGTTAGGTAATCAATAGTGTTTGAAAGATTATTACCTAGTGTGCTCCAATAACATGACATGGTTGATTTGTACAATGTATACATTTTACAATGTTAGTTTATGTTAGTTACTTAATGTTTCTCTAAGTTACTTAATGTGTCTCTATTAGAATAGTGCATACATGTATACACACAAACATCAGTATAGCATTGGTTTTCAATATTTCACTCAAACTGCGAAAGACGACGGCCATCTTGGACGCCATATTGAATTTCTCCATGATTACCAAATGGTGGATAATTAAAATGCACCCCGTTGGAAAGAGTTTACACTACAGATTATATTGACATGCAATATAAGTTCTTTTCATGTACATTGACAACATAATTTATCAGGGAAAATTATGGTGAAATATATTTTTTTTCATGTTTTTGACCTTTTGACCTTGAATATGACCTTGACCTTGAACATTTTAAGTATGTAAACTATTAATTTGAGTTGGTATTTTCAGTAACAATAGTTTCCTGTTTATTGTAAGCTTATAAGTCAAACAGTAAACAAATGATAGCCTTTTTTCAGTAGAGCCATTTATTACGAATGTACAGATTTTCTCATGTCAAAATACCCCACCCACTTTTTTTTCGATTTTGAGAGTTCGGGGTCTACTAAAACGTAATAGTATACATTTTTGTGCAGGACATACACACTGTATATTTTAATAAACAAAAATATACAAAAAATAACGAAATAAGATATTAAACAATTTAAAATTGTAGGTAGTACCCCAAATTTTGTAAGTTTTGAGCCATTTTTCAGCCGTTAATTAGCCAAAAAAATCATTTCTGCAATATTTTCAGCTGTAACTTATTTTTATTACTGAACTGCATACATAGTTCATTTAAAATAACAAAAACAGTTAATGTTTGTGAAAGAAATGATTTTGGTATTGTAATTATAAAATATATCATGTTTTTTTAAAAAAATTGCGGCCATTTTGTCCGCCATCTTGGATTTCTCGCTTAGTACCAACAATCTGCAATTTATGCCGGTAGTCTGATAAACTTCAGACATTCCCGAACAGTTTTATATTTAACACTTACTGTTACTTTTTGTGGCCGGGTTACTTCTTAACTAAGCCACTTCTGTGTACTTTGCTGCTCAATTAGTTTGGTGCATCCTAGAACCTGGTTTAAAAAAAAACCTTTTTGCTACTGACTGTTCCAAGGCGGTAGCCCTACTGTTATAAACCCTTCTTGTGTTTGTGACGTCATATGCCATTATTATTACTATATGGACACCAGAGAATCCCGGTACGCCCAGGCATAATGTGTGGACTGAAAGCTGTATTTCCTGTTCGGTTTTTATACTTACGTTCATATTGTTCCATTACTCACCATTTATTGTAAAATACTATAATGCATGAATATAATATACATGTAATAAGATTACTAGAGTATGGGTCACAACGACCCAGCTAAACTAACTATGTAATGACACACCAGAACGTAACCAGACTCACTTAAGTTTGCAAAGGCGACTCAATGACAGTGACGGTGACCAACTTTAATTATGGGAATGTGTATTATTTGAATGCGTAGTTAAGTTTAAAGAGTGTATAAAGGATATTGTAGTTGGCGACATGTGTACAAATGGACAGTAATTCATATACTACCGTACTGTTACTGACACTAAATTTACACACTAAAACACAGTATGACTTACAAACGGACACTAGTTATGACAAATATTGACCAAGTTGTGACGTACGGACTGTGGTGCGGTAAATACACAATTATTTAATAATAAGAATATGATGACGGCATTGACCATTTGAGATAATTATCCAAAGAAGTGATGAACTGAGTATAAATTAATGCTATATAGTAAAGATATAATGTTATTAATCCAACGATTTCATACTGGGATTGGTACAAGTCCGAGGTCTGTGGCCAAGTTATGAGACCAAGATCTGTGGCTCATTGTCTGGCATACTGGCTCTAGTCTAGGTCAATATACAGAGCAAGAGTAGAATGAATCAATACGACATCATTTGAATAATTAAACATACAATTAAACAAATATATGAGTTAATAAGATTTAAATAATAAATGCTTGTACTAACCCTTCTGAGTTGACAAACTGCCTTTATTCTGGTTTGAATTTCCACATTATGTAAATGTTTCATACCGATCAGATTTTACAAATGGCGGAAAGTACTACAAGGGAGACAATTCGATACAGAATTTTCGGTCTCTTTCTTGGGCGTTATAGGTTTACCATCATCAATTTCATATACATCTCCGAGGTGTAGTTCCTATAACACAATGTACTCCCTCTTTTTCGTTGTTAGAAATAGGGGAAACTATCCCATTTCTATCGATATTGTTGTTGTTATGTATAAGAAGTGTATTGATATGTTTTACTGGATTATTAATGAAGATTTTCCAAATTTCGAATATATGCATACACTTTATGAGCAACTAATAATGAAAACAGCTGTACCCTTGACATGTTTAGTAAAAAAAAACATGTGACTCCATCTTTTCTGATAATTTTTCAAGCGGAAAACTATTTTCTATATGAAAATTACACTGTGGCATTATCCATACTTGAGATGAAGTGGCAGCAAATCATTAATATGTGTCATTTTAACATTTGTGTCAATAGGTAAAGTAATTGTTGGTGTCATATAGTATGTATACTGTACCCATATATACTAGTATTAATATAAATTCTTATTTCGTAAATAATGTCCGAAATATGTATTCTAGATTGTTGAATCAAATGTATTCATTTTATAGTGTTTACTACAGTTCTAAATTCTGTATCATGAGTATACAGCTCAGACATGTATAATTCATATTTTTGGAGGATGTAATAGTTTTAATTTTAAACATTTTTTTTTCTCACATCTACTGCGAAACTCTTTTTTGCAACTTATATAAACCACTTTTGATGGCTTCCTTGGTAGAACCAGTACTAAGCAATGTGGATTAATTTTCTTTCTCAATGATAAATAACATGTCGTCGGCGAGGCTCGAACCCATCACGTTTCGAGCTGGAGTCCGTCGCCATTGGATCACGCACTCCGCTACAATGAGATGAGATGCACAGTTTTTGTCTGCTTGACAAGAGTTAACGGATAAATTACCTTATCTTCATCTTCAGCAATGTGTTTCCTGTCTATATCGTCCCTAGATATATACGGTAAGCTTGTTTACACTAAATGTACTTTCACTATTTATTATATTAGGTATACATGTCGAACAGGATCTCATCTCTTAAATTTTCTTAGATTTTGTTGAAAACGCATACAGGACAATGTTTGAAATCATAATGACATAATATTCATTTATTTTTAATTTTGTGTATCTGTAACTATGACCTGCACGGTTCTTATACTTTTATGTATTAAGTACCCTTACTGTGTATTTAATAGTGTTTTAAGGCTATCCAACAACTTGGACACACAGTCTTAACTGAGCCATTTGATGCAGTGCGTGTTTAAGTGGTAGAGTGTCGGGTTCCAGATCGCGAGGTCGTGAGTTCGATCCTCGCCGTGGCCATGCTATTGATCCTTGAGCAAGATAATTAATCCACATTGGGAATGTAGCGACACAGCCAAACCATCTGTATTATTGAGAGTTCTGAAATACTTGAATAAGGGTGAAAGAATTATCAAAATCTGATGATAAACAAATGACCATATATGGAATATTTATAAATATGAAAATTTACTGATTTATGGGGAAAAAATGACAAAAACTGCATGAAAAATATGTAATACTTAATGGCAGTAATGCTTTATATGAACAGTAAAAAAAATCATTCATTTGCAGTGATTTTCTTCATTTTAAATAATATTTATCAATATTCCATATATGGTAATATCTATGACGTCATAGTTCTAAAAATGGCGGCTCCCATATTCGTTTTAGAACACCCTTTAAATGGTCATATCTTTTTTGTTTGTCATCCGATTTTGATAATTCTTTCAACTTTTTCCAAGTTTTTCAGAACTCTCAATAACAGAGCTTGTTTGACTGTGGCGCTATATGAGGCGCCATACGTGACTATATGTTGTAAGATAAATATATACGTTGCGTGTGAAATATATATATACTGAATACAAAATATTTATGATACAAACAAATATATACGTTACTCCGAAATATATATATTGAACACAAAATATATATGATACAGACAAATATATACGTTACTACGAAATATATATATTCTATTCAAAAATATATATCACACAAATATATATGTTATTCCTAGAAATATATATTCTGAAAAATATATATTCTGTTTTTAAATATATATTGTAGACGAACATATATACGTTACTCTGAATATTTTTTCCCTTAATTCATATATTGTAGACGCAAACATTTATATGTTATACCGAAAATATATTCGCTTTATAAAAAAAATAGGACGAATTTACTTGTATAAATAAATATTTGTTTTCCAAATATATCGATCGGAACTGCATCAACTCTTTTTTTTCAAAAATAATTATTTCCGATGATCAACGGAAATGAGCGAGTTTGTACGATTGCCAAATATATATGACTTCCGCAAATAAATACAGTGGCGCAGACTGTGCTGCAAATATATTCGTTGGCGTAGACTGCTACACTGTCCCGTTTTTCATGGGTGGCGATTACCTATGAGCCAAAAGTATGTTTTTAATAAATCATCCAGTCAAAGATGAATTAATTCATCGGTATTATATTTAATTCAATGTAACTTTATTTGATTCACTACTTTTTTTGAAACCATTTAATCAAACTTAAAACAATCCGATGCTTTGTGAAATAATCCGGAGTGTTTTTTCAAACCATCTAATCGAACTTGAAACGATTCAGTGCAATGCTAAACAGTTCAGTCGGAAACATGAATCATTATATCTCTCCCTCTGACGAATTGAATGTTGTTTAACGGCTTATCAACACAGTATATGTTATTTAGAGCAGCCCCAGAAAGAGGAGAAGGATACACAGGAATCCGGGAACCGTGTCCTACTCTTAGTATCGATTATATTCCTATGGTTCTTCAACGTGCTCGGAGGATAGACCGATACACAGGACCGCCCAGTTTAGTTCTCCATCCGACGGACGAGGCTAAGGGAAAGTGTTTTGCCCACCCAAGAACACACCGACGAATCCCAGTGGCACCACGGAGGATTGAACCCGTGAAATCCGGTTACAAATCCGCCGCGCTACCGACTGCGCCACGCCAGCCGAGGCCACGCGCCTGATGCATTCGGATAATATAAACATTATTGAGGTGCTGGAACGGAGGGAGGGGTATACGGTTTACGTGATCAATACGTTGGTAAGAAGATGGTGCATCGACGAATCTGATATGTCACGACAGTTTCTTGTATTACAAAACTACTTTTAGACAAAGTATGATCATTATCGCAGTCGCGTATTTCAATATCAGCATACTCGAGATACTGGCTATTACACTAACGAGGTCTGAACCAAGGCCTGAAATTGCGGGTTGCTTAACAAAAGAAAGAAATAATATTCTATCTGAAAGACAGCATGGTTTCAGAAAGAAGAGATCCTGTGAGAGCCATCTCATAATCATGCTCCAGGACTTAGCATCCGGTCTAAATGACAAACAACAGAGAGATGCCATTCTGCTCGACTTCGGGGATTGCGTAGACCCCAATCAGAGATTTTTTAACCTGTTTTTAACTGCACTTGGACCGTTCACCACTTGTACTTAGTTCACCACATGTGCGAGTATGTTCCGGAGGAACCCGGCACAGAAGAAGAAGAAGAAGAAGAAGTTGACGTTTGGTCGTCCATTTTTTGCGGATTTGTTATGTTTTCGTGGTAAAGAAACTCCAACATGCGGAACACTTCTCGGATATGACTCGGAAGCTGGGAAATACGCTCTTTAGATTTGGCTGTCTCGAGTTTGAAAAACGGGACAGTGTAGCAGTCTACGCCAACGTATATATATGCAGCACAGTCTGTGCCAACGTATATATTTTCAGAAGGCATATATATTTGGAAAACAAATATGTATTTAGTTTCGGTCACCAAGAAGTTCGCACCATTTATTTATCGATCTTTCATTGATATATTTGTGTCTGCAATATATTTATTTTAGAGAAACTATTTATTTCCATCTCAAATATTTTCATCTTCAATATATTAAGACAGACAATATATTTTTATAAACCAAATATATTTTTCGGTATAACATAAATGTTTGCGTCTACAATATATAAATTAGGAAAAACATATATTCAGACTGACGTATATATTTGCGTCTACAATATATATTTAAAAACAGAATATATATTTTTCAAGATATATATTTCTAGGACTAACATATATATTTGTATGATATATATTTTTGAACAGAATATATATATTTCGGAGTAACATATATATTTGTCTGTATCATATATATTTTGTATTCAATATATATATCTCGGCGTAACGTATATATTTGTCTGTATCATATATATGTTTGTATTCAGTATATATATTTTACACACAACGTATATATTTATCTTACAACATATAGTCACGTATGGCGCCTCATAGCGCTACATTCCCTTTAATACCCAGGAAGACATCGAGAGTGATTAAGTTGCAAGAACTTGTTTCCCAATCAAGAAATACGTTTAAAGGGACACGCGGCAATCTTAAAGTGATTATCAATCTTTGAAATACGCGTGTCGCTTTATTTATGCAGTATCATATGACTTTCAACCTGCTGGCATATAATAAATAAAACACTGCCATAGGTTTAATTGTATTATTGTTGCAATTAAATCAATGTAATACAAGTTTCTTTATGCTGTTCTTATAATTAATATTAATGACTGAACAAATACAAGTTTATATGTAAAAAAAAGAAAAAGAAAAAAAGGAAGTAATAACAGGGCGACGTGAGTTTTTAAAACAAATCAAGATTGCCTTATGTCCCTTTAAATAAACTGAGCCATTACGGATGGGCAGGTTCAGTGTTAGTAGTATCTTTTTATATTTCTTAGTCTGTTGGCCCAGTTGATCTCGTTTTGACGTAGCTGGACTGGAATATGACAACTTCTCAACAGTTCCTATTTGTAATCTGATCCAAACTGTGATCATTTATATGTGATCCGGCTTAACATTGCATGCAATAATTCATCTTTTACGAATAATGTATTGTATTTTCAGTGAAACTTTGTCATTGCCTGACGTAAAAGATATATTTAATCTCCTTAAAAGCATATTTACGATTATAGGATTGACTGAACATTATCTTTTGGTGCTAAATTGATGGATTTCGTTCCCGCGGTTTCATAGTTTTATTAGTCACGTGACCCATATTAATTTTGCAAATGACATGAGTCGAGAAGGTTTTAAGATCCAAATTAGAGAGAAAATATTGCTGCTGCAGGGTATGCTGTACTAATGATGTAGTTTACAGACTTTGTTATCCGAGCTATAACTTGTCTAATCTTCAGAGTTTTTTTCTATTCTTTGGGAACATAACCCATACCGTAGCAATTGGGAATTTTAGCGCGATTTTTCATAAAATTGGGACAAATATGGTATGTAGCATTAATTTAATAACTCTTTAATACTGTTTTCAGTATGCTATGATCAACAGAAGCGTTTAAAAACGTTCCGTTCTTAGTACTTGTCACACTAACACTTCTTGTTATTATTATTATTTATTTCTTTTCTTTCAATTGGGAATTTTTGTCTCAAAATTGGTAAAATAAAATAAATTGTTTTGGCATTGCGAATATAGCCCAATATAAACACATAAAAACAGCCAAAAAAGTTGACTTAGATCACAAAACAATAATTAAGTATAGCCTTATGTTTATATTAATTAATATTAATGACGTATACACCAACAATGGTGTTGAGGGATGGGCATACAGTGTAAGTTACGGAAATGTGTTTGTTTTATCTTCAATCTTTATTTTCTATACTCTTACAAATCTATGTCTGATAAGACATACACTATTTCAAGCGGGTTTATATTGTTTGAGATCAAAACCTTGTGTTTTAGAACTTGAATAAAGCATCGAAACCAACCACGAGCCTACGACCTTTGGTATCGTTGACCTTCACGTCCCACCCACGAGGTATTTAATTTCTTATTATAATTATCATCAAATAATGATGTATATTGTTTCTTTGAAGTAGCTATACCGCCAACAAAAGCCACATTTTACAACATATGCAAGCCTGCCAAATATTCTCCGGATTTTTCAGTCGATCTCCTGATTTAAGTGTACAATCTCCTGATTTAAGTGTACAATCTCTGGATTTTCTATCAAAACAAAATGTTCACGATTGAACAGCTATGCTTTCGCAGTTTATCAGCTATTTCCTGAATTGCTCCTGTTACGCTCTGTAAGAATATATACAAAACAGTCTATTCAATCATTTTATAATTCAGGGGCGTTCCTGGGGCTAATTTAGGTACACGCACCATCGAGTTTTGGATTCACAAATGTGCCTAACCCCTTCAGTTTTTATTGCATTTTTCGCATTTTTCGCATTTTTATTTGTTTACTTCTTTAATAACCTGTACGCACGTGCGCCAGTGCGTATGCCCAGGCACGCCCCTGGAATTATTTTAGTATTAGAATGTTGTGTTTCTGGGTTTCAAGAACCTCATTACTCAATGTCCAGTAAATCCTCAGTGTGTTCTGAGAATGTAATGAGCTTTAAATTAATTGGTTTCATTGGTCCAATTTTTATCACTGAACCAATCAGAATGCTTCAATCATATTTTCTTTTTGGTTGTTTCTATCATGACATCACTTTCTGGTATTATGACATCACAGCCTGGTATTATGACATCACGTCATGCTATTATGACATCACGTCATGCTATTATGATGCAACTCAGTGTGTTCTCAGAACTGAATGAGACTTTTAATTGCTGTGAGAAACAGATTAAGACTGTGTGTATCACTCGTTGAGTAAGGAGTTTCTTGAAACCAAGAATCACACAATTCTAATAGTAAAATAATTCTAAAATGATTTAATAGACTGTTACAAGTGTCGAATCAGTGGTGGTCATCCGTGTAATGCACTGACTGAATATACCGTCCAATTAACACCTAAGGACATAATTCGTTCCTTCAGGGGCATAACGACATGCGAATGCAGCAATATCTGTGATTTCTTTAATTGGTCAAATTAACTGAAATAGCAATTGTGAGGAACTTGCAACTCCTTGTGTGTGGTACCACTATAACAGCTGCTGATGTGTACTATGATTATAATTTGTATAAGATTTGACTTTGTATTTGCATTTAGCACGCCTCTGTGTAGAAAAGTAAGTGTACTTTCATAAAAAACAGTTGTGGTAGAAACTAAACGAAGTCTTTCTAATAAAATCACTATGCTAATTTATTATTTTCTATAACTATCAAACAATGCATCCATATATTAATTCTATAAATAATTTAAATTTGCGCTGTGAAAATCAAATCGCGCGCTCCAAATTTCCATTTAAAATATTATTCGCATGTTTTAAATCTTAAATTTTAAAAATATTTTATATTAAAAAGTTTTGACAGTCCTGCATATGTAAGTCACTTTTAAACCTACCGATGACGAGGCATATATATAACTTACATATTTTGAGAATCCAAACTCTATCGACACAATACAAAGGGATTTAACCAGTCAGACCAAACCACAAAACTGGAACGTCGAATTAAGAGTTACCAATTCATAATTCATTTTACGCATATTCAATCATGGGTATTTAAAGGACCGGTGAATAAACCTATACCTTTAATTGGCACAAACACATTATTATATGATCTGAACAAATAGAGTTTTGATACATGGATTCGTAGTGTAATTTTGCCGTTATTTGGAGGGTTAATTTCTTTAAAATAGTATTATTGCGATCAACAAGTTTGCACTAATAATCTGATCTTTTTTAATACTGGTAACTATCTTTGCTTAGATATAACATTGTTAAAGCTTAGTTTAAGTAAATATCCAAATATCACGCCTTATTACTGGACCAATAAATGTATGTAACAATTGACAAATGTAAGAGACTTCACATTAAATCGTCTTGTGTTAACAAGAAATGTATGTAACAATTGACACATGTAAGAGACTTCACATTAAATCGCCTTGTGTTAACAAGAAATGTATGTAACAATTGACAAATGTAAGAGACTTCACATTAAATCGCCTTGTGTTAACAAGAAATGTATGTAACAATTGACAAATGTAAGAGACTTCACATTAAATCGTCTTGTGTTAACAAGAAATGTATGTAACAATTGACAAATGTAAGAGACTTCACATTAAATCGTCTTGTGTTAACAAGAAATGTATGTAACAATTGACAAATGTAAGAGACTTCACATTAAATCGTCTTGTGTTAACAAGAAATGTATGTAACAATTGACAAATGTAAGAGACTTCACATTAATTCGTCTTGTGTTAACAAGAAATGTATGTAACAATTGACAAATGTAAGAGACTTCACATTAAATCGTCTTGTGTTAACAAGAAATGTATGTAACAATTGACAAATGTAAGAGACTTCACATTAAATCGTCTTGTGTTAACAAGAAATGTATGTAACAATTGACAAATGTAAGAGACTTCACATTAAATCGTCTTGTGTTAACAAGAAATGTATGTAACAATTGACAAATGTAAGAGACTTCACATTAAATCGTCTTGTGTTAACAAGAAATGTATGTAACAATTGACAAATGTAAGAGACTTCACATTAAATCGTCTTGTGTTAACAAGAAATGTATGTAACAATTGACAAATGTAAGAGACTTCACATTAAATCGTCTTGTGTTAACAAGAAATGTATGTAACAATTGACAAATGTAAGAGACTTCACATTAAATCGTCTTGTGTTAACAAGAAATGTATGTAACAATTGACACATGTAAGAGACTTCACATTAAATCGCCTTGTGTTAACAAGAAATGTATGTAACAATTGACACATGTAAGAGACTTCACATTAAATCGTCTTGTGTTAACAAGAAATGTATGTAACAATTGACAAATGTAAGAGACTTCACATTAAATCGTCTTGTGTTAACAAGAAATGTATGTAACAATTGACAAATGTAAGAGACTTCACATTAAATCGTCTTGTGTTAACAAGAAATGTATGTAACAATTGACAAATGTAAGAGACTTCACATTAATTCGTCTTGTGTTAACAAGAAATGTATGTAACAATTGACAAATGTAAGAGACTTCACATTAAATCGTCTTGTGTTAACAAGAAATGTATGTAACAATTGACAAATGTAAGAGACTTCACATTAAATCGTCTTGTGTTAACAAGAAATGTATGTAACAATTGACAAATGTAAGAGACTTCACATTAAATCGTCTTGTGTTAACAAGAAATGTATGTAACAATTGACAAATGTAAGAGACTTCACATTAAATCGTCTTGTGTTAACAAGAAATGTATGTAACAATTGACAAATGTAAGAGACTTCACATTAAATCGTCTTGTGTTAACAAGAAATGTATGTAACAATTGACAAATGTAAGAGACTTCACATTAAATCGTCTTGTGTTAACAAGAAATGTATGTAACAATTGACAAATGTAAGAGACTTCACATTAAATCGTCTTGTGTTAACAAGAAATGTATGTAACAATTGACACATGTAAGAGACTTCACATTAAATCGTCTTGTCTTAACAAGAAATGTATTACATGTCTTTAAATTATTTTTGTTTTAAATATTTCTGGTATAGAAAAAACGTATCAATATATTTAAGTACGGTTCCTAAAAAAATGAAATCACTGGCACCCTCCAACTCAGTGTCTACGCCTGTCATGCTTTACCTGACCCATTTTTGTGTCGCCTGCGTAGCCTGGCAGACACTTAGTGATCACTTTGTCCGTCGTCTATCTTCATTTTAACTCAAGGAATGTCGTTAAATATATCCAATAACTCTTGCTTTCATTTTGGTTATGCCCCTTTTCATAAAACTTTAGTTAGAGCTGAAATTAGCACAGGGTAGGCGACACAAGTGTTCCGTGGAACACCCTTCTAGTCTTAAATACTGTTTTCCTTCCTTAATCGTATAAACATCTAATCCCCATGTATAATAATATCGATGCAGTAACTGCAGACTAAGGTGTTATTTTGTTTACAAGCACTGTCATCAGCAAAGAAACAAACATTAAAATGAGAAAATATCGTCGTAATTTAACCCACACTTTACATTATATTGTAGGCACATATACTCAGTTGCAAAAGTAATTGGACACTTTGAAAATTGTACACCCTATCCTCTTTATCAAGTGACAGTCCCTTAATGATTCGATATATTGAAAAACAAATGATAACATGATATTGGCAATGGAATGATAAAAACTTTGGTACCAAACATGCATATTCATTTTGGATTTTGTCAATTTAATTCTAAAAAAACTTTATACAATTAAATCTAAACAAAACTCAGTTTTTAGACAGTGTCTACTTTCTTTTGCAACTGAGTATATATGTAAGGACGCAGGTTTTTAATCATACGTAGATGTAAGAAGTAGGTTTTTAATCATACGTACATGTAAGGACGTAGGTTTTTAGTCATACGTACCTGTAAGGACGAAGGTTTTTAATCATACGTACATGTAAGAAGTAGGTTTTTAATCATACGTACATGTAAGAAGTAGGTTTTTAATCATACGTACATGTAAGGACGCAGGTTTTTAGTCATACGTTCATGTAAGGACGTAGGTTTTTAATCATACGCACATGTAAGGACGTAGGTATTTAGTCATAGGTACATGTAAGAAGTAGGTTTTTAATCATACGTACCTGTAAGGACGAAGGTTTTTAATCATACGTACATGTAAGGACGTAGGTTTTTAATCATACGTACATGTAAGGACGTAGGTTTTTAATCATACGTACCTGTAAGGACGTAGGTTTTTAGTCATACGTACATGTAAGGACGCAGGTTTTTAGTCATACGTACATGTAAGGACGCAGGTTTTTAATCATACGCACATGTAAGGACGTAGGTTTTTAGTCATAGGTACATGTAAGAAGTAGGTTTTTAATCATACGTACCTGTAAGGACGAAGGTTTTTAATCATACGTACATGTAAGGACGTAGGTTTTTAGTCATACGTACCTGTAAGGACGTAGGTTTTTAATCATACGTACATGTAAGGACGTAGGTTTTTAATCATACGTACCTGTAAGGACGTAGGTTTTTAATCATACGCACATGTAAGGACGTAGGTTTTTAGTCATAGGTACATGTAAGAAGTAGGTTTTTAATCATACGTACATGTAAGGACGTAGGTTTTTAATCATACGTACCTGTAAGGACGTAGGTTTTTAATCATACGCACATGTAAGGACGTAGGTTTTTAGTCATAGGTACATGTAAGAAGTAGGTTTTTAATCATACGTACCTGTAAGGACGAAGGTTTTTAATCATACGTACATGTAAGGACGTAGGTTTTTAGTCATACGTACCTGTAAGGACTTAGGTTTTTAATCATACGTACATGTAAGGACGTAGGTTTTTAATCATACGTACCTGTAAGGACGTAGGTTTTTAGTCATACGTACATGTAAAGACGCAGGTTTTTAGTCCTACGTACATGTAAGGACGCAGGTTTTTAATCATACGTACCTGTAAGGACGAAGGTTTTTAATCATACGTACATGTAAGGACGTAGGTTTTTAATCATACGTACATGTAAGGACGAAGTTTTTTTAGTCATGCGTACATGTAAGGCCGTAGGTTTTTAGTCATACGTACATGTAAGGACGCAGGTTTTTAGTCATGCGTACATGTAAGGACGTAGGTTTTTAGTCATGCGTACATGTAAGGACGTAGGTTTTTAATTATACGTACATGTAAGGACGTAGGTTTTTAATCATACGTACCTGTAAGGACGTAGGTTTTTAGTCATACGTACATGTAAGGACGCAGGTTTTTAGTCATGCGTACATGTAAGGACGTAGGTTTTTAGTCATACGTACATGTAAGGACGTAGGTTTTTAGTCATACGTACCTGTAAGGACGTAGGTTTTTAGTCATACGTATATGTAAGGACGTAGGTTTTTAGTCATACGTACATGTAAGGACGCAGGTTTTTAGTCATGCGTACATGTAAGGACGTAGGTTTTTAGTCATACGTACATGTAAGGACGTAGGTTTTTAATCATACGTACATGCAAGGACGTAGGTTTTTAATCATACGTACATGTAAGGACGTAGGTTTTTAGTCATACGTACATGTAAGGACGTAGGTTTTTAATCATACGTACATGTAAGGACGTAGGTTTTGAAGCATACGTACCTGTAAGGACGTAGGTTTTTAATCATACGTACCTGTAAGGACGTAGGTTTTTAATCATACGTACATGTAAGGACGTAGGTTTTTAGTCATACGTACATGTAAGGACGCAGGTTTTTAATCATACGTACATGTAAGGACGTAGGTTTTTAGTCATACGTACATGTAAGGACGCAGGTTTTTAATCATACGTACATGTAAGGACGCAGGTTTTTAGTCATACGTACATGTAAGGACGCAGGTATTTAGTCATACGTACATGTAAGGACGTAGGTTTTTAATCATACGTACATGTAAGGACGCAGGTTTTTAAGCATACGTACCTGTAAGGACGTAGGTTTTTAGTCATACGTACATGTAAGGACGTAGGTTTTTAATCATACGTACATGTAAGGACGTAGGTTTTTAAGCATACGTACCTGTAAGGACGTAGGTTTTTAATCATACGTACCTGTAAGGACGTAGGTTTTTAATCATACGTACCTGTAAGGACGTAGGTTTTTAATCATACGTACATGTAAGGACGTAGGTTTTTAATCATACGTACATGTAAGGACGTAGGTTTTTAGTCATACGTACATGTAAGGACGCAGGTTTTTAGTCATACGTACATGTAAGGACGTAGGTTTTTAATCATACGTACCTGTAAGGACGTAGGTTTTTAATCATACGTACATGTAAAGACGTAGGTTTTTAGTCATACGTACATGTAAGGACGTAGGTTTTTAGTCATACGTACATGTAAGGACGTAGGTTTTTAATCATACGCACATGTAAGGACGTAGGTTTTTAATCATACGTACATGTAAGGACGTAGGTTTTTAGTCATACGTACATGTAAGGACGTAGGTTTTTAGTCATACGTACATGTAAGGACGCAGGTTTTTAAGCATACGTACATGTAAGGACGTAGGTTTTTAATCATACGTACCTGTAAGGACGTAGGTTTTTAATCATACGTACATGTAAGGACGTAGGTTTTTAGTCATACGTACATGTAAGGACGCAGGTTTTTAGTCATGCGTACATGTAAGGACGCAGGTTTTTAGTCATACGTACATGTAAGGACGCAGGTTTTTAATCATACGTACCTGTAAGGACGTAGGTTTTTAGTCATACATACATGTAAGGACGCAGGTTTTTAATCATACGTACATGTAAGGACGCAGGTTTTTAAGCATACGTACATGTAAGGACGTAGGTTTTTAATCATACGTACCTGTAAGGACGTAGGTTTTTAATCATACGTACATGTAAGGACGTAGGTTTTTAGTCATGCGTACATGTAAGGACGCAGGTTTTTAGTCATACGTACATGTAAGGACGCAGGTTTTTAATCATACGTACCTGTAAGGACGTAGGTTTTTAATCATACGCACATGTAAGGACGTAGGTTTTTAATCATACGTAGATGTAAGGACGTAGGTTTTTAGTCATACGTACATGTAAGGACGTAGGTTTTTAATCATACGCACATGTAAGGACGTAGGTTTTTAGTCATACGTACATGTAAGGACGTAGGTTTTTAGTCATACGTACATGTAAGGACGTAGGTTTTTAATCATACGTACTTGTAAAGGCGTAAGTTTTTAGTCATGCGTACATGTAAGGACGTAGGGTTTTAATTAAGAAATAATAAATAAAATGCGGAGGTCGTGTTAGAATCATACATACATGAAAGGACATAGGTTTTTATTCATACATACAAGTAAGAACGTAGGGTTTTAATCATGCATACATGTAAGGAAGTAGGTTTTTAATCATGCGTATATGTAAGTACGTATACGTGTAAGGACGCAGGTTTTTAATCATGCATATTATAATCAAAAGGATATATATATATATAAAGAATAACATATTTACCAATCACCTTACATAACATTATATGACCATAAATGAAACACACAATAAACGTTTAAGATCAAAAAGAAGGGAGAGAAGAGATAAAGTTAAAACAAAGTTATATGTATGCCAGTTATATGTTGATTTGTATAAATGTTGGCTGTATTCTGTAATAGTTATGCTTGGGTGAAATAAAGATCAAGCAGTATTAAAGGGGGTACATCAGGATTTTTCTAGAAATATCTTAAATTATAAAAATCTTCCAATTCATGATAAAACACTTATATCCATCAAAATATGATGTTCGACCATATTGCTAAGGTTTAAACTTTGAATACACCATATAGCTAGGACGGAATCGGGCATAAAATGCTGAAATTAACCCTGGTGCGTCACCTAGGGTAGCACGTATTACTGTACAGAATTAATTTCCTTGTAACTAAGGGGTCATTTTTAGTATCATTCATTATGTTTAGGCGCTTTAAAATAGAAAATATCATTATTTGTCAATTTTAAGCCGGAGCCTAGACCCCTTTGAAAAGCCTGATGTACTCCCTTTAAAAGCAATCCTAATACTTACTCATGCAAGCATAACATTAAAGGGGTTGATGCACTATGCTCTGAAAAACTTGAAAAAAGCTGAAAGAATTATCAAAATGCCATGAAAAATAAAATAAAGGAGATAAATGACCTAATTTGCAAAAGAAACATAAATGGAGGCGGCCCTATTGGAACGACGACATAATCGCGCTATTTTACCATATATGGTATATTGACAAAATGTCTTTAAAAGCAAAGACAATTTGAATGCTTGATTAAAACAGGTAAATGTATTTATCAATTATCTGGTAATAGTTGTGCAGCTATACAATTCAGATTTACCTCATTTCCCCGTGCAGTCACGCAGTGGTAAAAGTAGTATCTACGTCATGCAAATAATACTTATTTTTACATACAACTTAGTAGCGGTTTTAAATATATGTTGCTCTCCGGGACTATCAAAAAATGTTCATATGACGTTTAAGAGTTAATTTTGTTAATTGATAATACTACAAAAAGGGTGGCCATTCATCTTTAAAACTTAATGCGCGTATTATTCAAATATGGAGGACATAAATAAATGCGAGTTCTTCTGTATTTTACCATATACTTGTTTCCGGTATGTATATACATGTAATATCTTTATTAGTAATATGCCAAGAATTTACCAAAAATATGGGGTGAAAAAGATGATTCTGTGAGTTTTTTAAGAATCAGTAAAACAGTGTGTACATTTGAACACTTACGCTGCTACATCTTATAATACATAGTGACTAAACTAATCGTACTTCTTAACGACCTAGAACTTAGTCTCTATCACCCAGCCGCATGCCCACCTTTTCTGAGCTCACTCCTAAGTGACGCAGATTGCGTACGTCTGGTGACAGAGACTACCTAGAACTAGGTATATATGTACACATTTACGCAGAACAAGGACACCATTATGCAAGTCTGCATTATAGGCGACATAGTTGAGTATCACGTTGTGGAGAAATTATCAAATATCATTATTTAAAACAGACACATTTGTTTCCTTTCGGAGAAATCTCCAAAAGAAGGAGAGTGAAGTTACTTATTTGTTCTGTATATGTGGGTGTGGAAGATTCACACAAGCATTGCCGTGGTGCCGATGGTTCGGGCTATGACAAGACTGTTAAAGGAAATGCAGCGACACAGCCAAACCGTCTTTATTATTGAGAGTTCTGACAAATTGAATAGGGTGAAAGAATTATCCAAATCGGATGGTAACAAAGAAGATATGATCATTTGAAGGTTCTGTTCAAACGAACGTGGAAGCGGCCATTTTGAGAGCAATGACGTCAGAGTTCTAAATGACCATATATGGAATATTTATAAATATGAAAAATTACTGATTTATAGCAAAAATATACAGCAACTGTATGGAAAAAAATGTATGCTTAATGGCAATAATGCGTTATATGACCAGTAAAGGATTTTGCATTCAGTTGCAGTGTTACTTATTTGTTCTGTGTATGTATGGTGTGGAAGATTCACACAAGCATTGCCGTGGTGCCGATGGTTCGGGCTATGACGAGACTGTTAAATTATATTTATCAATATTCCATATATGGTATTTTGTGACGTCATAGTTCTCAAATGGGCTATATGGCTACAATCCTTTTAATATTGGTGTATTATCAGAAGTATCGGTCTTCGTCAGATTTTTTCGCATTTTTTGGCTGTTGATATGTGAGCTTTAGGATATTCGAACTTCAGTCTCCACATGGTTCTGTTACTACTCATAGGCCTATACACTCCTCCTTCATACTGCCTACTGTACAAGTTCGCGACATTATACGCTCCCTGTGACATATTGTTCCTAGTACTAACCTAAAGCGTTTACCTGATACAATGTAAATGAAAAAGTTTGCAGCGTAGTTTACTAGTGAAATGGCCACACACACCTCCACAAAAGGCCACACAGACTTATAGACATACCAAGCCGTTTCCTTTTTTGTTTTAATTGACACGTCAATGATGGTCGTCAACGTAAACAAAGGCAACAGCGTTGCTATGTAAGTAAATGATACTATTAATAGCATACACGTGGTGCGATGATTCTGTCTCACAACTCTATTGCATCGGGACAGATTTTCCTTTTGTTTGATCTCTTTTTTAATCTTATATATTTGATAAAGCACTGTACAGTTGCAGCCGAGAACTATGGAGACCGGTAGCACGAATGCCAATGTTAGTTGATAAAAGTACACATCTAAACTTGTATACAGGGTCATGTAAGCGTGAGCTGGAGAGCAGATCCATATATTAACAGTCACTGCATACAATAAATGTTCAATCATAACCAACCGGAACATCTGACTCAAGCTCACGAGTACTAATAACAAGAGTATAGTTAGCTTAGCCCCGGACTGCTTTCGAATCATAACTTGCTTAAAAGGAAAGCACACAGCTACCAGGCGCTCAACTGCGATCAAAACGACCAGCCAAGAACTCATTAAGTAGGCGACGTGTTCCATAAATAAATACAGCTTGCAGACGACATCGTTGAAGTCCTGGAATAAGCCCGGAACGCCATTGTGATCCACGTAGAATTCGTCAATTGTGTTTACTAGGCGAATGATAAGGGTTATTGTGTCAAAGACAGCCAAAGCGCAGAGATAATGCGAATATGATTTGTTTCGGAGTGTCTTTGATTTCATAACGACCAGCGACAGTGTGTTACCGATAACGCCCACGATAACAATTATTGGAGTGCAGATAAATTTTACCCAGAATCCCCATTGCTCCGGACCTCCAATTGAAATATCTGAAAATAACAACACAAAAACGTATCCTATAATTACAAATGACGTTGTCTATTGGTATACATTTCTGAAAAAAACACACAAAAAAAATATTTTAATTAGACAAACATTAAAGATAAACACTAGTGACAAACTACTATTTTAATTAGAGTACATTATTTTCTTAGCAAATAGAATTTAGATCGAATCTTATTCTTGTCCAATTTTATAAAGTGTAAACAAGTTTTTGCTTGTATTTGTTTTGCTAGCATGTTTAATGTAGTTGATGCTGTTGATACAACCTATTTTATTTTTTAATTAATCAATTTATTTGAAATAGTTTTCGATACGTTCAAAATTTCCCTTAAATTGACCCTGCATGTTGTGTTCACATAATACAATGTGTGTTACATGTATTGTATTATTATTATTGGCAACGTCTGCACAAGACCGAACTATTTCATCAAAAATAATTAAGTATTACGGTATGCGAGGTCTAGTTTTCTTGTATCTTTAATTCTTTTGCAAATTAGCACATTTAATATAATACATCACACTATTGAGATACTAATTTTGTTTATTTTAAAAAGTGGAAAAGATTTAATTGCGAATTTAAAATACCATTTCTCGAATATAATGTTTAACTTAAGTAGCATTCAGATATTGCCTTTTGCTTTTGAAAAAAAAAAAAATCAAAAAGGTCCCAAAGCGATAATAATATGTCATAATTGTGCCAAAGGACAAAACATAGCAAACATGCGTGCTGCATTTGTCCTGTACATATATACTTATTTACAATTTCATTTTATGTAAAGCATATTCTGTTTTAAATTAAAACTTTATAATTGTATAGACCGTTTAAGACAGTAATCCAATCATTGTTCTTTCGTGATACGAGGTATTAGCTTCCCGTCTTCATGATACGAGGTATTAGCTTCCCGTCTTCGTGATACGAGCGTATTAGCTTCCTGTCTTCATGATACGACCGTATTAGCTTCCCGTCTTCATGATACGAGCGTATTAGCTTCCCGTCTTAATGATACGAGAGTATTAGCTTCCCGTCTTCATGATACGAGCGTATTAGCTTCCCGTCTTCATGATACGAGGTATTAGCTTCCCGTCTTCATGATACGAGCGTATTAGCTTCCCGTCTTAATGATACGAGAGTATTAGCTTCCCGTCTTCATGATACGAGCGTATTAGCTTTCCGTCTTCATGATACGAGGTATAAGCTTCCCGTCTTCATGATACGAGCGTATTAGCTTCCCGTCTTCATGATACGAGCGTATTAGCTTCCCGTCTTCATGATACGAGGTTTTTAGCTTTCCGTCTTCATGATACGAGTGTATTAGCTTCCCGTCTTCATGATACGAGCGTATTAGCTTTCCGTCTTCATGATACGAACGTATTATGCTTCCCGTCTTCATGATACGAGGTATTAGCTTCTCGTCTTCATGATACGAGCGTATAGCTTCCCGTCTTCATGATACGAACGTATTATGCTTCCCGTCTTCATGATACGAGTGTATTAGCTTTCCGTCTTCATGATACGAGCGTATTAGCTTCCCGTCTTCATGATACGAGGTATTAGCTTCCCGTCTTCATGATACGAGTGTATTAGCTTCCCGTCTTTATGATACGAGCGTATTAGCTTCCCGTCTTCATGATACGAGCGTATTAGCTTCCCGTCTTTATGATACAATAAACATGAATTCTAAGAACGCGATTTGCAATAGCGTGGTTATTCCGAAAGCACTTACAATATTGTAGTGTTGCCTGCAACAAATCATTCCAAATAATAAAGTGTTCGTGCTACGCATTTTATCTTAACTATTATGCTCATTATCGTTCGAAGAAAAACATGACAAAGAGTAACGGCATCCTATCAAGATAAACAACTAACATATAAATTGTCGTCAATAGGGGTTTCAAATCAAATACAGATGAAAACATTATACCATGTTTCAGTTTCATATAAATATGCAAATGTATTATACAGGGATACGTGACACGTGATACATTCAGTGTATTTAGTGCATTGATTTGCATTATTTTGGCGTTTATTCATTTTGGCGTTTATTCGGTTTTCAACAACAAGCAAATGAGTAAATGTCAAATTACAAGAAGCGCGCCAGTTTTCATAGTATCTTGAAAACGGGAAACTAATACTTTCGTAAAAACAAGGTTTGGATTACTTTCCGACATGCTCTATACAATTATCTAGTTTTAGATCTAAAAATGAATATGCTAAATACATAAAGAGAAATTGTAAATAAGTATATATTCTGACAGGAAAGATGCAGCACGCGTTTGCTCTATTTTGTACATTGGCACAAATGCGAAAATACATATTGTTGCAGGTTTTTTGAAATGCTGCCTATATAAATATAATATATCAAAGGAATGGTATAAACATAAAGAGTAACGGAATTCTATCAAGTTAAAGCAAATAACATAGATGAGAAATAAATAGTCGAAGAGAATGATGTCTCAGGGATACATTTGTTGACCGATCCTTATTAATTCTGTGCATGCTATTTTAAAGAGCTTGTACTATTTGAATTCAATGACTTGTTGTAACGGGTCATCAACTTTCGAGAAGTCCGATAACCTTGCCCTTATCTTACAATACAATATAACCTATTTGGTAATCGGTAGTTTATCTTAACGTTACGTTGCTGCCTTATTCAATCCTTAGATGTTTTTGTTCTAAACTAGTGTGTCCAAAGAGAGTATGAAAGGAGAAATTCGGAAATCGCCGAACACACAAGAAACGTAAAAAATATTGAAGCCTCTGTTTGATTGAGACTTTCATGGACGTTAGTGAAAAATGCTTGCTACCGTTCACCTCTCAAGCCCCGGGTTGAGCAGAACTCAATATTAAGACGTCAACAGTACGACAATTTTAAGATGGTATGTATATGACTGTGAACGAGAAAACAATAGGCGAAATAAACAAAATTGAATTTAGTAGGGAGCAGAGGTTATGAAGCCTACGTATCACAAGTAACAGTCAAACGAATAATTTAAAAATCAGACAACTTATCCCAAGGGTGATTAAACAATACTCAATGCCTTTAAAGGCTGGATAAGTGAAACCACCTATTCGAAATTAAAGTAAGAAAACAAAACATTTGAGAATATACCAGCAATATCTATATATAAATATTGGGCTCAGCGATCTCCAAAGATCAGAACAAATTAGGCACGAACCTGGGTCCAAATTTGAGTTACGCGCCATTACTTTGTTTGCCAGACGATTATAGGTGAGTTTTGGCATATATTTCATAGCAATTTTAAGCTTATTTTGACTGCTATTTTAATACACATTGAAATCAGAAGACAAAATTAAGTCAGGTACGGCATACGGAACTTTAATACAACTCACCCCTCCCACCTCCCCACTTCATTTTTTTTTTTGCGTTTTTCGCATTTTTTTTTTGGTATATTTTTTATTTGTTCTGACATTGACAAATAATTGTACGCATGTGCGTAGGTGCAAATAAAATTTCTGATTGTAAGCAAGGGGTATCTTTCACCGCCGCCACACTGCACAGGCATAGTATGAAAGAAGAAATTTGGAAATCGCCGAACACGATAAATGTAACAAATATTCCGGCTGCACGTTATTTCTTTCAAATTGATCCCAACACAACTGTATCTAGACGTGTTTAATAGGCGGATGTTTGAGACCCTGACACGTCAGATAACATCATTCTCAAATAAAACACGGAGGACCTAAATATTTATGGTAAACTTGTTGAGGAGAAAACTTCTAAGGCCAGCATTTCAGAAGACATTCGGTAAAAAAAGCTGCGAGTAGTGCAGAACTGGTATGGGACGCAAACGTATGCAACGCTTACCTTGGAATCCGGTGTTATTGCTGGTGTTATTGCTGGAGTTAGACAAGGTCGATGTATTATATCCTTCCATGATGCAGCACATAAATATCTCTGAAGGCGTCGTTGGATTTTATGCTAAACGTTAATAGTAGAAATTGGCATGAAGTATCAATTGGTTAAAGCCAAACTAGGTTCATGTTCGACCTTAACGGAGCTGTTAAAGAGCTTTTGTCACGTATTTTTAGTTTATTAGTTTAAGTATTATTAACGCCAAATTGACATTAAAATCATCCAGTGTTTACCAGGCGTTAATAGAAACAACTAATTTGAAGCTGGTTAAAAGTTATACGACATTTGAGCCATTGTAGACATACACAATACTTGTACTATAAATAAACTAATTGTCCCTGCACGCTATCCCTTTTATGTATTAGCGCATGTAAAGGTACACAACGTGAAGTACATTAGTTCACATAAATGTTTTATTTTTAATGGGATTCGCTGAGTTATAAGGCTTCCGAATGCTTCGTCAATTGTTTCGTTTTACTAGGATATTATGTCTTTGGTATTAGCTAATGGAAAAAGATGACAGTTGAAATCGACTGGGGATTAGGTCATTCCGCTGCCAACAATCCGAATCGATTTTCTGAAAGTAAAAATAAAATTATGAAACAATTGTGATTATGAACATTTTATTATGTTTTATTCACTGTTTATAATTTAAAATGTGATTCATGAATACAAAGTAACACAGATACTTACATCACTAAGCAACTGACATTGCTAAGTTTAATGTATTGTTTAATGAGTTATTATCTTGGGCAACAATAACACGCGAATTTGTGACTGACCAAAAAGTTAAACGCCGATCCTCTTGAATAAAAGAAAATACATTCCTAGGTAGTTGGTAGAGTACACACTACGTTCCCTTTTATACATGTAATGCTATTTTATTTTTCTAAATGTGATAGTAGTAATTGCTTAAGTCTCCAAAACATGACGATGAAATGCAATGGAGTTTTACGACCGTTAACACACCACAATAGGTTATATAGTCTAAAGGACAGTAACCTCAATGGCAGATTAGATGAAGGATGACGTTTCACATCAAACATGCCTACGTCAGGGAGAACCCACGCGGGACATAGATATGTAGCTCTAAATCAAAGGACTTGTCCACTGAGCTACCGATGCCACTCCAAGTCCAGAAGTCATGACAAAGAAAAAGACACTAAGTGCGGAGTACCTGACGCTTCACATTGTTGTCCCATTTCTCCTATAGTTGTTCTGTTTTGAGAATGCACATCATTTAAGACGACTTTAGCAAAGGAACCAAATGATCCCCGCCATAACCATATGTGTTGTGTCCCAGAGCAAGACACTTTATCTGCATTTGCTTAGTACTGGTTCTACCCAGGAAGACATCGAGAGTGATTAAAATAAGTTCAAAGAGCTTTCGTTATATTCGAAGTAAAATAAATAAGTTTAAACTAAAGGGACCATTGCTTTATTTTTCTTTCACCACAGGTATGATTAATTCTGTCAGATTTCCTTAGGTGTGTAAATCAATTTCAAGAAATAGTCCGACAGAGTCTGACGATGTCTAATCATGATATATGAGATAGTTACACTTTCGACGGTATCGTTGGCCTAACGTAAGTTTTCTGTATCCAAATCATTCAAGGGACCTATAAGTATATATGTTCCTCCGATACAATGTCATATTGCTAAATGATTGTAAACTGATTGTATTAATATCTCACTGATAAACGTATGCTTTATCTGTCCAACTAGTATTCTTTCGAGCGGTATTTCATTATATTTTCATCCAATACAATTTCGTATTGCTAAATGTTCGACTGAGTAAACTATAGTGTACTCTTTATTGTATCTTAAATCATATTATTGTCTGATATGTCAACATTCAAATGTTAAAGACGTTAGCTATAAGTTCCTTGTCTGATATCAGATGGTTCATTTAAGAATGGATTCGCATTCTCATCGACGTTAATGCGGGTTTAAATGCTGCTAATGAATCAGTTCGTATCTTTACATTATTGTTCCGTCGCTATAGTACCAACAAAAACGTGCCCATGGAGAACGATAATGACAAAAAACAACTGTCAGTGTCAGTTTTCAGATAGTGGACTAGTACATTTAATAGTGAGACACATTGGATGCATTAGAAAAGTTAAGTTTATTCGAAATTAGACGAGTTTGATCAATCGAGAATATCAAGTGAATGTAAATATTATTTAAGAAATATGAAGAAAATTACTGCACAATAAGTTCGATAAGAGGAAACACAGATACGTGTTTTGCCGTGAGCTGCTATCATAAACCAGTCTTTATTGCATCCAGTAAATGTCATATGATCATTAATGCCAGTTTTGAAAAAAGTATAAAACACAACTTAATAGTAATGGCATAAAAACCAATTTGGTTTGAGATATTTTGTAAGACAACGTCTATCTACGTGGAGAGCTATACTTAGTCGTGAGTGCACGCTGTGATACTTTATAATTTATGCAAAACACTCTACCACTGTTCATTTGGGCGTCTGATGGGTTGAAAAACGTATAGGTCTATTAGGGCATATAGTCAGATTGTAAGGTATATTCTGATTGAATTAAATTACCCAAATCATAAGAAATCCCCATAAAACATCAAAATGTTACATTTCCATCATAAAACATGTTAATTTAAGATATTTGACTGCAATTTGCATTTTTTATGGATACAGTTGTGGAAACAATTGTACTGAGGGTATATTTGCAAAAATTGAATTGAATTGAATTGGGGTTTTAAGTCAAAAAAAGTAAAATTTCTTTACTGAGATTCTGGGAGGTGCCCACCTACAGTGAAGTATTAGCCCCAATTTGCTGGTCATTATTAACGTTTTTTTCTTTTTCTATAGTTCTTTAAAAAAGGTAGGAGCTGTAGGCCAATATGCTATACAGGAGGCCTGTGGGAAATGCAATAGTGGTATATGACCTAAAACGGTACATTTTCGGTCATAATACCATTTACCTCTCGTCTTAATGGTTATGTTCTTAGAAATATCACAGACCTAATAAGTATTATTAGGTCGTATTAGATCTGTGGAAATATTAAGCAAATGTTGTTAACTCTCATAAATATCGCCAGGTAGATGATGCCTTTTTAAAGAAATTAGTTTTGGTATTGACAGGGACTGTCGGTAATTTGAGGTGGATAATAATTTAGATATTGACCTATATACTGAAATACTGAAGCAAGACCTTTAATACCTCAGAGAATATGAACTTGAAGAGGAAAAAAGGCAGCATACATGACTTTTTACAAATTGAGAAGCTCAGTAGTAGGTGGGAAGGAGACTGTGTTTGAAAGACTGCGGGAGGGTGTGTGTGTGTGTGTGTGTGTGGGTTGGTGGAGGGGGGGGGGGGGGGGGGGGGGGGGGGTATGGTGGTGAGTGGGCATGGGGCGAGATTGAGGTGTCATTGAAGAGAAACGAACAAGAAACATATGTTCTGGGGCAGAGACGCGGGGTGGTTATGAGTGATGTGTGGCACTAGGGGAGAGAACAAAAACTAATTTATTTTACGAGTTAATATGAACAACACAAATCCGAACTCCGTAGACACAATATATACGGCTTTAACCAGCCAAGCCAAAACCCAAAACAGGAAAGTCGAATTAAGAGTAACCAACTCATATTTCATAATTCACCTTTGTGTTGGGCGTTATAAAACAATATGGCACATTAACTATTTTGCGTCTATCATAACATACCAAGTTCGTCTATCATAACATACAAAGTTCGTCTATCATAACATGCCAACATACCAAGTTCGTGTATCATAACATACCAAGTTCGTCTATCATAACATACCAAGTTCGTCTATCATAACATACCAAGTTCGTCTATCATAACATACCAAGTTCGTCTATCATAACATACCAAGTTCGTCTATCATAACATACCAAGTTCGTCTAGCATAACATACCAAGTTCGTCTTTCATAACATACCAAGTTGCGTCTATCATAACATACCAAGTTCGTCATTCATAACATACCAAGTTGCGTCTATCATAAATACCAAGTTGCGTCTATCCTAACATACCAAGTTGCGTCTATCATAACATACCAAGTTCGTCTATCATAACATACCAAGTCGCGTCTATCATAACATACCAAGTTGCGTCGATCATAACATACCAAGTTCGTGTATCATAACATACCAAGTTTCGTCTATCATAACATACCAAGTTGCGTCTCTCATAACATACCAAGATCGTCTAAGTTCGTCTATCATAACATACCAAGTCGCGTCTATCATAACATACCAAGTTGCGTCTATCATAACATACCAAGTTCGTGTATCATAACATACCAAGTTTCGTCTATCATAACATACCAAGTTCATATTTCATAACATACCAAGTTGCGTCTATCATAACATACCAAGTTGCGTCTGTAATAACATACCAAGTTGCGTCTATCATAACATACCAAGTTCATCTTTCATAACATACCAAGTTGCGTCTATCATAACATACCAAGTTGCGTCTATCATAACATACCAAGTTGCGTCTATCATAATATACCAAGTTGCGTCTGTCATAACATACCAAGTTGCGTCTGTAATAACATACCAAGTTGCGTCTATCATAACATACCAAGTTCATCTTTCATAACATACCAAGTTGCGTCTATCATAAAATACCAAGTTGCGTCTATCATAACATACCAAGTTGCGTCTGTAATAACATACCAAGTTCCGTCTATCATAACATACCAAGCCGCGGCTATCATAACATACCAAGTTCGTCTATCATAACATACCAAGTTGCGTCTATCATAATATACCAAGTTGCGTCTATCATAACATACCAAGTTGCGTCTATTATAACATACCAAGTTGCGTCTATCATAACATACCAAGTTGCGTCTGTCATAACATACCAAGTTCGTCTATTATAACATACCAAGTTGCGTCTATCATAACATACCAAGTTGCGTCTATCATAACATACCAAGTTGCGTCTGTAATAACATACCAAGTTCGTCTATCATAACATACCAAGTTGCGTCTATCATAACATACCAAGTTGCGTCTATCATAACATACCAAGTTGCGTCTGTAATAACATACCAAGTTCGTCTATCATAAAATACCAAGTTCGTCTATCATAACATACCAAGTCGCGGCTATCATAACATACCAAGTTGCGTCTATCATAACATACCAAGTTGCGTCTATCATAACATACCAAGTTGCGTCAGTAATAACATACCAAGTTCCGTCTATCATAACATACCAAGTCGCGGCTATCATAACATACCAAGTTCGTCTATCATAACATACCAAGTTGCGTCTATCATAATATACCAAGTTGCGTCTATCATAACATACCAAGTTGCGTCTGTCATAACATACCAAGTTCGTCTATCATAACATACCAAGTTGCGTCTATCATAACATACCAAGTTGCGTCTATCATAACATACCAAGTTGCGTCTGTAATAACATACCAAGTTCGTCTATCATAAAATACCAAGTTCGTCTATCATAACATACCAAGTTGCGTCTATCATAACATACCAAGTTGCGTCTGTAATAACATATCAAGTTCCGTCTATCATAACATACCAAGTCGCGGCTATCATAACATACCAAGTTCGTCTATCATAACATACCAAGTTCGTCTATCATAACATACCAAGTTGCGTCTATCATAACATACCAAGTTCGTCTATCATAACATACCGAGTTTCGTCTATCATAACATACCAAGTTGCGTCTATCATAACATACCAATTTCGTCTTAGTTCGTCTATTATAACATATCAAGTTCGTCTATCATAACATACCAAGTTCGTCTATCTTAACATACCAAGCTTCGTCTATCATAACATACCAAGTTCGTCTATCTTAACATACCAAGTTGCGTCTATCATAACATACCAAGTTGCGTCTATCATAACATACGAAGTTCGTCTAAGTTCGTCTATCATAATATACCAAGTTGCGTCTATCATAACATACCAAGTTCGTCTATCATAACATACCAAGTTCGTCTATCATAACATACCAAGTTGCGTCTATCATAACATACCAAGTTCGTGTATCATAACATACCAAGTTCGTCTATCATAACATACCAAGTTCGTATATCATAACATACCAAGTTCGTCTATCATAACATACCAAGTTCGTGTATCATAACTTACCAAGTTCGTCTATCATAACATACCAAGTTGCGTCTATCATAACATACCAAGATGCGTCTATCATAACATACCAAGTTCGTGTATCATAACATACCAAGTTGCGTCTATCATAACATACCAAGTTAATCTATCATAACATACCAAGTCGCGTCTATCATAACATACCAAGTTGCGTTTATAATAACACACCAAGTTGCGTCTATCATAATATACCAGGTTGCGTCTATCATAACATACCAAGTTCGTCTAAGTTCGTCTATCATAACATACCAAGTTCGTCTATCATAACATACCAAGTTGCGTGTATGATAACATACCAAGTTCGTCTATCATAACATACCAAGTTGCGTCTATCATAACATACCAAGTTCGTCTAAGTTCGTCTATCATAACATACCAAGTTGCGTCTATCATAACATACCAAGTTCGTCTATCATAACATACCAAGTTGCGTCTATCATAACATACCAAGTTCGTCTTACATAACATACCAAGTTGCGTCTATCATAACATACCAAGTTCGTGTATCATAACATACCAAGTTGCGTATATCATAACATACCAAGTTCGTCTATCATAACATACCAAGTTGCGTCTATCATAACATACCAAGTTCGTCTAAGTTCGTCTATCATAACATACCAAGTTGCGTCTATCATGACATACCAAGTTCGTCTATCATAACATACCAAGTTGCGTCTATCATAACATACCAAGTTCGTCTTACATAACATACCAAGTTGCGTCTATCATAACATACCAAGTTCGTGTATCATAACATACCAAGTTGCGTATATCATAACATACCAAGTTCGTCTATCATAACATACCATGTTCGTCTATCATAGCATACCAAGTTCGTGTATCATAACATACCAAGTTCGTGTATCATAACATACAAATTCGTGTATTATAACATACCAAGTTGCGTCTATCATAACATACCAAGTTCGTGTATCATAACATACCAAGTTTGTCTATCATAACATACCAAGTTGCGTCTATCATAACATACCATGTTCGTCTATCATAACATACCATGTTCGTGTATCATAACATACCAAGTTCGTCTATTATAACATACAAGTTCGTGTATCATAACATACCAAGTTGCGTCTATCATAACATACCAAGTTCGTGTATCATAACATACCAAGTTTGTCTATCATAACATACCAAGTTGCGTCTATCATAACATACCAAGTTCGTGTATCATAACATACCAAGTTGCGTCTATCATAACATACCTAGTTCGTGTATCATAACATACCAAGTTGCGTCTATCATAACATACCAAGTTGCGTCTATCGTAACATACCAAGTTCGTCTATCATAACATACCAAGGTGCGTCTATCATAACATACCAAGTTCGTGTATCATAACATACCAAGTTCGTCTATCATAACATACCAAGTTGCGTCTATCATAACGTACCAAGTTCGTCTATCATAACATACCAAGTCTATCATAACATACCAAGTTGCGTCTATCATAACATACCAGGTTCGTGTATCATAACATACCAAGTTCGTCTATCATAACATACCAAGTTGCGTCTATCATAACATACCAAGTCGCGTGAATCATAATATACCAAGTTGCGTCTATCATAACATACCAAGTTCGTGTATCATAACATACCAAGTTCGTCTATCATAACATACCAAGTTGCGTCTATCATAACATACCACCAAGATGCGTCTATCATAACATACCAAGTTGCGTCTATTATAACATACCAAGTTCGTATATCATAACCTACCAAGTTACGTCTATCATAACATACCAAGTTCGTCTATCATAACATACCAAGTTGCGTCTATCATAACATACCAAGTTCGTCTATCATAACATACCATGTTCGTCTATCATAACATACCAAGTTCGTGTATCATAACATACCAAGTTCGTCTATCATAACATACCAAGTTGCGTCTATCATAACATACCAAGTTCGTCTATCATAACATACCAAGTTGCGTCTATCATAACATACCAAGTTCGTCTATCATAACATACCAAGTTGCGTCTATCATAGCATACCAAGTTCGTGTATCATAACATACCAAGTTCGTGTATCAAAACATACCAAGTTCGTGTATCATAACATACCAAGTTCGTGTATCATAACATACCAAGTTGCGTGTATCATAACATACCAAGTTGCGTGTATCATAACATACCAAGTTCGTGTATCATAACATACCAAGTTCGTGTATCATAACATACCAAGTTCGTGTATCATAACATACCAAGTTCATACCAAGTTGGTGTATCATAACATACCAAGTTGGTGTATCATAACATACCAAGTTCGTGTATCATAACATACCAAGTTTGTGTATCATAACATACCAAGTTTGTGTATCATAACATACCAAGTTCGTGTATCATAACATACCAAGTTGCGTGTATCATAACATACCAAGTTTGTGTATCATAACATACCATGTTCGTGTATCATAACATACCAAGTTGCGTGTATCATAACATACCAAGTTCGTGTATCATAACATACCAAGTTGCGTGTATCATAACATACCAAGTTCGTGTATCATAACATACCAAGTTCGTCTATCATAACATACCAAGTTCGTGTATCATAACATACCAAGTTGCGTGTATCATAACATACCAAGATGCGTCTATCATAACATACCAAGTTGCGTGTATCATAACATACCAAGTTGCGTCTATCATAACATACCAAGTTCGTGTATCATACATTCCAAGTTGCGTCTATCATAACATACCAAGTTGCGTCTATCGTAACATACCAAGTTCGTCTATCATAACATACCAAGGTGCGTCTATCATAACATACCAAGTTCGTGTATCATAACATACCAAGTTCGTCTATCATAACATACCAAGTTCGTGTATCATAACATACCAAGTTGCGTCTATCATAACATACCAAGTTCGTCTATCATAACATACCAAGTTGCGTCTATCATAACATACCAAGTTCGTCTATCATAACATACCAAGTTGCGTCTATCATAGCATACCAAGTTCGTGTATCATAACATACCAAGTTCGTGTATCATAACATACCAAGTTCGTGTAGTATAACATACCAAGTTCGTCTATCATAACATACCAAGTTCGTGTATCATAACATACCAAGTTGCGTGTATCATAACATACCAAGTTCGTGTATCATAACATACCAAGTTCGTCTATCATAACATACCAAGTTCGTGTATCATAACATACCAAGTTCATACCAAGTTGGTGTATCATAACATACCAAGTTGGTGTATCATAACATACCAAGTTCGTGTATCATAACATACCAAGTTTGTGTATCATAACATACCAAGTTCGTGTATCATAACATACCAAGTTCGTGTATCATAACATACCATGTTCGTGTATCATAACATACCAAGTTGCGTGTATCATAACATACCAAGTTTGTGTATCATAACATACCATGTTCGTGTATCATAACATACCAAGTTGCGTGTATCATAACATACCAAGTTCGTGTATCATAACATACCAAGTTGCGTGTATCATAACATACCAAGTTTGTGTATCATAACATACCATGTTCGTGTATCATAACATACCAAGTTGCGTGTATCATAACATACCAATTTCGTGTATCATAACATACCAAGTTCGTGTATCATAACATACCAAGTTGCGTGTATCATAACATACCAAGTTGCGTGTATCATAACATACCAAGTTCGTGTTATTAAGGTTAATACGTTTATTATTTAAAAGATGTAGATTTTGGTTTATAATGAGGAAGGAGGTTTTATTGAAAGAAAGCTATTACAAACAATGCCATGTATATGTAACCATAACTTACAATACTGCGTATTAATAAAATTAATAAAATAAAGTAAAATATGTAAAATAAGATGTGCACTGTTTGTATATGTAATGGATACTTTAGAAAAAACACACAGTAAATACAAAAATACTGCGTAATAATTAACATTTTCACCATAATATTAATTACAAGTTTGTGCAATGCATAAAACTGGCGATACAGATTAAAAATATATTTAAATACGTCAGCTGTACTTACAGTTAGTGTTTTATGCACAATGTATCCACGTCAAGCGCAAATTCATAATTAAGTTTTTATAATTAATATCCTTATCAATAGAAAATGAACTGTCGCACACGCAGGCATCTGCTCATTTCTTCTCTGTTGTCTTCCTTTTTTCATTAATCAAGCGTTAGATAAATACGCATGCTCTAAGGGACCAGGCAATATATATCGAGGGGTTGGGACCGGTGCAAATAAAAATGTTATATAAGGAAACGTCCCATGTCAAGCAAACGAACAAAAGGGTATCGTCCCATGGTTTGTCGAGACAAAAAAAGACCCATACCATTTTGCACCGGTTTCAACGCCCAGATATAAACTGCCTGGTCCATAAGCACTCTTTTATGGTCTAAGATCACTGCTTCACTATTTGTATTGTTGAACGTTTTGGCAAAAGAAATTGACTTAAAAAAAACAAAAACTTTACGTCCACTGGCAAGCAAGCGGAAATAAAAAAGTATCGTCCCATGGCTTGTCTCGACAAAAAAAGTACCTGTCCCATGCCATTTTCCAACGGTCCCAACTCCCCCCCCCCCCCCCCCCCCCCCAACCCACCCCTATCCCCCGACACCCCACAACCCCCAACCCACCCCCGATAAATATTGACTGGTCCCTAACACATGTATTGACCGGTATGTTTAAAATACTTGCGATTGCGATAGATTTCTGCGAACAGATTTTATTACTCTGTTAAATGCATTTGCAGCACGATCGCTGACATTTCCTTTGTATGTACGCAGTAGTAAATCGTTCACCTGTCGGAATGACTGCTTTACTATATTACTAGTTATCGGAAGAGTACGGCAGACAGTAGAAATGAGCATGCTACAAAACAAGTATAGTATGGTCTCATCGAATAAGTAAACCATGCCATTTAATCCGTTTGCAATATTCATACCTCAATAGTTTTTGTGTTGTCTTACACAATCAGAACCGAACCACAGCTGTTGTCCCAGACAAATACCAAAGATTAAACACATCAACCCCAAAAGACAGCCTCAGCTATAGCAGAACTACACAAACTGAATCATATTGCATTATAGGCACTTCGTGGCCGAATGGTTAACGTTGTTGGGTTGTAAACCTTCTCACCTCTCACCGCTGCGGGTTCGAATCCCACTGGAAGCTCGACTTGTAAGTGAGGAAATGTTGATTCTTATGGATGGCGGGAGTGTACAGTACTGGTTTTACCCAGACAAAGTGGGTGGTCAGCCTCCACCACAAAATATCGACCATCATATATAACCTTACATGTGTTGAAAATGACGTAAAAACAACATACAAACAAGTATTATCGTCATTATAAACAGTAGCATTATCTATGAATCGAGCAATTCCAGTGTTATTATTATTCTTAACTAACCACAGGTCTTACAACAGGTCTTAAAAAAATAGTAAAACGCCTCCGTGGTCGAGGGTTTAACGACGTTGCGTGTGTAAAACGTCTCTTTTCTCCTCTGCGGGTTCGAATCCCACCGGCATCTCAACTTGTGAGAAAGTGTCGATTATTACGGATGGCATGAAATATACAATACTGGTTCTACCTAGGTATAAGTGGGTGGTTTGCCTCATACATAGCCTAAAATGTGTTGAAAAAATGACCGTAAACACCAAACAAACAAACAATACACAAATAGTATCATCTCCTCTATTTAAGGTAATTTTAATTTAAAAAAAAATGTCTTTGCTTTACAATACAGCATTCTGCATTAAGACAGATGATACAGAGATTCTCATGTTGATAATAGGTTGTATTCCAACTGTAGTAGTTATTCGTCGAAACACCACATGTTCGGATACATATTGTATGTGAAAATAGTCAAATAAAAACAACCTGGCAAAGCTCCTGTTTAATTGTTTCAAATTACAGGTCTTGAGTATTCTGAAAATAGTGCATGTTGCAAACCACACACTTATTCCTATATTTGTCTATATCTACTGTCGCTATGTTTCTATCAGCCTGAACGGGGATATTGTGGTGTTATTTCGGTGGAGATTGCGTGGGGGTAGAATGGCACGGCAGAGTTTACATTTTTGGATTTTTCTTTTTATTATTATTTTATTATATTATTTTTTTTTCTACGTTTTTCTGTATCAAATCTCTATTTAAATATATTGTTACAATTTCAAACCGATAATCATATACACTTCTTCAGCCACAATGGAGAGAACTGTAACTAATGTTGTAATAACTTGTAGTTCAATCCACTTGCATATGTTTCTATGAATATTGTGATGTTGAATTGATGTATTGTAACATATCTGCAATAAAATATTATTAAACTTAAAATTCCTAGGTAGAACCAGTACTGTATACCTCCCGTCATCCGTAATAATCGACACTTTCTCACAAGTTGAGATGCCTGTGGGATTCGAACCCGCAGAGGAGAGAAGAGACGTTTTACTCACGCAACGTCGTTAAACCCTCGACCACGGAGGCGTTTTACTATTTTTGTAAGACCTGAAGTAAGACCTGATGTAAGACCTGATGTAGTTAATAATAATAACACTGGAATTACTCGATTCATAGATAATGCTGCTGTGTATAAGTATAATGACGATAATACATGATTTTCTTTTATATCATATTTGGTTACACTGGTAATTTTATACACCGCAGCTGTTGTATGTCTGGAATTGAAATGAAAGTTATGAGAGTATACATTGAGAGTATACATGGAGAGTATACATTGAGAGTATACATTGAGAGTATACATGGAGAGTATACATTGAGAGTATACATTGAGAGTATACATTGAGAGTATACATGGAGAGTATACATTGAGAGTATACATTGAGAGTATACATGGAGAGTATACATTGAGAGTATACATGGAGAGTATACATTGAGAGTATACATGGAGAGTATACATGGAGAGTATACATTGAGAGTATACATTGAGAGTATACAGTGAGAGTATACATTGAGAGTATACATTGAGGGTATACATGGAGAGTATACATGGAGAGTATACATGGAGAGTATACATGGAGAGTATACATTGAGAGTATACATGGAGAGTATACATGGAGAGTATACATTGAGAGTATACATTGAGAGTATACATGGAGAGTATACATGGAGAGTATACATTGAGAGTATACATTGAGAGTATACATGGAGAGTATACATTGAGAGTATTCATTGAGCGTATACATATATTGAGAGTATACATTGAGAGTATACATGGAGAGTATACATGGAGAGTATACATGGAGAGTATACATGGAGAGTATACATGGAGAGTATACATGGTGAGTATACATGGAGAGTATACATGGAGAGTATACATTGAGAGATAGTAGATAAGTTCATTGTTGCTTTCTGCAATTTTCTTTGAAAAATGCGGAATTAATTATTTTAAATGTAATACTAGTATTTCATATGCTTATGTTATGAGGAAAGTGTGTACTTGTTACTTATCTTATAGTTCACTTTACAGTGACAGTGGGTGGCTAAATTATTCTCCCAAATATGGTTGTCCATCGTTATCAGATCTAATAATTATTGTACATGTACATGCAACTGCAGTACTTTAATACTAAACGGCACCCTATTCGTGAAATGTTGCACGTAATGCGTGCTTGTATACCGCTGTTTTCCCCAATTTAGTTTTCTCAACAAAAAGTGTGTGTACTTTATCCAGTTGAGTACAATCTCATTAAAATAGACCCTTTATTGTGTGTACTTTATCCAGTTAAGTACAATCTCATTAAAATAGACCCTTTATTGTGTGTACTTTATCCAGTTAAGTACAATCTCATTAAAATAGACCCTTTATCACGCTACGATACTCTACGCTACAAGGAAGCGGAGAGTATCAAAGCGTAATTAGGATTTGATTTTAATGACATTGAGTTAAGTTCAACTCATTTCTGAATATAACTAGTTTACAATGCATCCGTATAAGTGACTGAGTGATTGAATGGTCTTAGCACATTTCAGACTGTGTATGATGGTCGATCTTTTCTGTAGTGAGAGACAGCCCACCCACATATTCCTGAGTAGAACCATAAATATACCTCATATAGGTATTATCCCACTAATTAGTTCCCCCGTAGACACCAATGTTAAAGTGTCACATATTAATGATTTGCTGCAAATTCAACTCAAGTATGGATAATGCAGCAGTGTAATGTTCATATAGAAAACTAATTTTCCACTTGAAAAATCACCAGAATAGGTGGAGTCACAAGACATGTAAGAAAGTTCTTATTTGTTTACTAAACAGGTCAATGGTATAGCTGTTTTCATTGATTGACTGTTTTCATTGCTCTCAAAGTGTAAGCATAGAGTCGAAATTTCGAAAATGTTCATTAGTGATCCAGTAAAACTTATTAATACGCTTCTTATACATACAACCACAAAATCGAATAGAAATGGGAAGTTTTCCCATTTCTTACAATGCCCGTTTTTTCAAAAAAGAAGGGATTACTTTTTATTTTTGGAACTACATTCGACTACACCTCGGAGGCTTACATGTAATTAGTGGTATACCTCCCGCCAGCAATAAGTATCGACATTTGCCAGTGGGATCCTGTATAAATGCGTTTGCAAGGAAGTAGTTTAACCACTTACATTAACGTTACTGAATCGATTCTTATATGATACGGCTACACCAAATCAGCGGGCAGGGAAAAAGGGAAAAAGTTCCAGAGTAAATTCGGAGCTATTACACAGAATCTCTTAATTCTGATTGGTTGACAAGGTAAACAAACCAAAACTTCTTGCTAAAAAAAAGAGTACTTATAAAGGTTAAATCATACATTTGTGCAATGTATTCATAATGTGTTGCATAATCAAAAAAAATAAGTATATTTTACATTTTCTCATGTTTCTACATGCAAGTAGGTGGGTCAGCACCATCCGACCCAAACAGCTTTTTCAAAACATACTCAACGTATGGCTTATGTATGTTTTTTTTTAACAAAACGAAGACAGATCTTTCAAAACAAGCAATAAAAAGTATAGCTTCCTATATTAGAGAACTCAGTACAGAACTTAGAGCTATAAGGTAGGCCTATGAAAAATGAATTGGTGTAGTATGACCATATTCCATATGTGTTATATAGTCTACCATAACGTGTGTGAGCAATTGTATATTGACCAACACACTCCTCAAAAAATGTGAGCTCTGTTTTATGCTTTAGTTGGTATATTGAGAGTTTGTTTACCGTTAAATATTATACCCTGTTTATGTGTCGTCGAATATTGCAAGTTTGTTTGCATTTAAAATGTTATAGTCAAAAACAGTTCCGACTTAATTTGAAAAATAACAAGTTTGTTTTAATGATGATTATTATGGTCTATATTGGCAAGTCTGAGTTATGTGTGTTCGAGAGATTATTATCTCAGTCTCCTGCTAACGATTTATTGATATTAAATAAATAGTAACTCTTCTTCAAATTTTCGACACTTGTTTTTTTTTCAAGAAAAATGACAGAAATACAACTTTTAAGTAAAATTCATCTTGTTGTTTAAATGGCTGACGTTATTCATTGATAACTGCTGAACACAGACTACAAGTTCTAAGTCGGTTTCGAATGATGTTCAAAAGATGTATTAAACAAACCGCTCAGAATAAAACAATAACGCGTTTCGAATTGAATTGACTTGAATGTTGTTTAACGGCTCATCAACACACGTGTAGGTTATTTAGATCCGTCCCAGAGAGAGGGGAAGGATACATAGGAATCCGGTAACCCTGCCCTACTCTTATTATCGAATATATTCCTGTGGTTCTTTAACATGCTCGGAGGGTAGGCCGATACACGGGGCCGCCCGGTTTACGTCCCCATCCGACGGACGAGGCTAAGGGAAAGTGTCTTGCCCAAGAACACACAGACGAAACTCAGTGGCACCACTAACGCGTTTCGAATTTGTCTAAACCCATTTAATAGTTTAATATAAACTTAGGGAATGCAGCATCTGTAAAGCAGACGACGTCGTGCCTAAATCATAAATATGTGAGTTCCAGTTAGAGCGTTTAAACAATGACATTTGGCGACTATATTTTACATTAAGGAAGGATATGCCAAACGAAAGAACTAAAGGATATGCATCAAAATATTCAACTAAGTACACTTCTCATATAAACTGCAAAAAAAAAAGACATAAACGAAATTTAGCTTTGTTTCAAGCAATATGTTGTAAACATGTTTTCCCATCGTTGCTTTGGCTTCTTGCCAAGTCATAGGGTACTTGCTTTGTGACTTTTTATGGGTTTTTTATTATTCATATATACATATTTGTGTTATACTTATATCGCCTATTAATGCTGCCTAGCTTGTTAGAGGATATAGCCTGGCGGGGATTTCTTTATTTCACTGTCACGTTTAATCGGGATGACAATAGGGTAGGATTGAATATTGTTGTACCATAGAACCTAATTTAAAGCCTAAACTGCCGTTTTGCCACCGACTGTTCCAAGGCGGTAACCCAGTTGTCAAACCTTCTATGTTTGTGGTTACGCATACTTTGCTTAGACTTTTTCCCCGCGTTATTGTTGTTTGTTTCGTATGCATGTTTTGGTTGATTGTGTTCTGTCTGTGAATGCTACATTTCCTGTTCGACTTTGAGACGAGATAACGACAATACGAAAGAACGAACAGATGACAAATGAAGCGCGAGAAGATGAGAAAAAGACAGAATGAATGGTGTTTTACGGCACGTCGACACATAAACAGGTCATATTGCGCGAAAAAATAAGACAGAACGAAAAGATGACAGATTAGAAGCGAAAGGACGACAGACGGCAACACGAAATAACGAAAAGATGATAGTATAAAATCTAGGTTTTAGTGTCGTCTTTACCTGTTTTATTTCCTGTGTCGTTCTGTGACTTCTGTCCTCTTTTCACCTTGGAAATGATGTGAGGAGTCAATCTACCCCAGCCTTGTATGAAATATCTGATTTTTCAATTGATTGACATCGACTGTCTGACATGTATAAGATCGATTAAGTTAATCTTCTAATTTATCAGTTAGTTTATTTATTAAACAATTTTAATTATCAGGTTCGGGCGATAAGCTTCATTTACTTGGCTTTACTCTTTCCTGTAAACAAATTAATGCTGCCGCACTCAGTAAATTAGGCATGCCTGCCTAACACTGATTTACATTCTTCTTCTCCTGTTGTCCCTACCAGTTTTCGAATATCTATACATTTCATGTAAAATGCGCTTTTGATCCGGGAATATGAGAAGGACATCTGTATCTTCTAGGCGGGGATCCAAGCCTGAAAAAAACGAAAACGTTTACCCGGAAAGATATACTCCTGATTTTTTAAATATTGACAGATGGGGGTCTTGTACATATGAAAAACCACTGTATGGACTTCTGGCATACTTTGCATTTCATAACAGCATCGCGATTTCTACGGTAACCCATTCGTACCAAGCCATTATATGAAAATCGCTGAACAAACAGTCAAAGGAAAATAAAGAAATTTGCACACGTCCTTTTAGGCAAATACAGTTCCAGTATTTGAAACCTATATATGTATATAAAATATCAAACTACAGAATAAAGACCTGATTACGTTACACTTTACTAATTTTAACAAGAGTTATGGACCGTTTATGAATTTTGTTCTGTCCTGTGCTAGGGATAATGCGAATTTCTTTTGTTCACAATAACTGCAGTAAACGGTTTCCGATTTCCACTAAATGGCCTTATACCGACAAGGCCTTTGACAAGTTCAATACTGAGTAAAACTGACACTTGTTTTAAAGAGTTATTACCCTTGATTATTTAAAGAATAGGCACATTTTAGCTTAAGTACACGCATTACTTTAGTAAACGGATTCCGATCTTCACATTATTTAGTATGAGACTTTACATGAATATGAACTTTGACAAGATGACAATGAGCATAACTGACACCTGCCTTACTGAGTTATTGCCCTTGATTATTACAAAAATGCAAATTTCAGCTTTCGTACACAATACATTAAATAAATGGGTTTCGATTTTCACACAGTTTGGCGTGTACTTTATATCAAACGGATTCTAGATAGGTTAGACAAGTATCAAGTTATTGCTCTAAATTGTCGAAAAATTAGATCGTCTGATTGTTTCCTACTTTCCTTTGAAATATCATAAATTACTGTGTAATATTCTAATTGAACAAAGAGGATATCGACCTCTGACTAAGGAGCGTGATTGTTTTCACGATGATTTTAATAAAAAGCATTTGATATTCCATGCTTTTTGTGGTAATATTATTAAGGTCTCGGTTTTGTTTGACAATGAGAACAATTGAGGAGTGGTTTACAAAGTTATCGCCCTTGATGTTTGCAAATATTTTAATTTCAGACTGAGTACACAGCAACTTCAGTAAACGAGTTCTGATTCTCACTAGTATTTAGTTGAAGGGTTTTGGACAATTACACCATGTGGACTTGTCATGTAGTTGTTTTCGAAGCATTTATTTTTATATAAGATAATATTTTTACACATATGGAACTAGTTAGGTATGACACTACTGTTTATAGACAAATTGTTGGAATCCCAAATGAGAACGAAATGTGCACCTTTTGTTGCAGATTTGTTTTTGTTTTGTTATGTTAGAGGTTTCATATTTAGTATTTTACCAGATACGCTTAGGCAGATGTAATCGGAAGTCTTTTATTATACCTCCTTGTATATGAGTGATATATTGGACAATTACAACCCTTTCTTTCTACTATGGTTACTACATATACTTTCTTTCCTAAAGAACTTCACCTCAAAAAGCTAATATTTCTCATAGTTGTTATATCTTCTTTACTCGATTTACATCTCGCGATTGAAACTGAGAAATAATAAGCAAACTCTACGACAAGAGAGATCATTTCAATGTTGACACTGTTAATGGCACGACTTGACAATATTGAAGACAAACATCAAAGGTTACCGTCCTTTCAGGATTTAGGTAGACGTCATCATAGGTCCACAATCTTTCCGGCGATCGCACAATCAAGTGGAAAGCAAAGCGGTGAGCTGTAAATGCACTAAACATGCAGTGCGTTGCAAAATAATAAGGTGAAAACCTCCTTTGATAAGCCTTTTAACAGTAATCATTACCCAATATTTACCAGGATCACCATGTGACTCTGTCAACGTCTTAAAAAATAGTCTGCGATTACGTCATAATTTGTCATATGACCATAGCTAAAATATTAAAGTGGTTATCAGAAATCAACTCCGCGACCTGACACCACAAATGATATGGGGTGGTGCTGAGTGGTAAACAATCGAACGGAACTCCGCTTGCTTTGGACATTTTTGATGAATTTAGGTTAGTATTTTAATCTTAGGTAGGCTGTTTTAGAGCTATGACATTTTAAAAAGTGATGGTACGAACAAACGCAATACTGTAACCCTATGGAAAACGCAATGGTGGAGCTCATTTTGATTGTTTTAACGGCGGAGTGATATGCCAAAGAATACATTTAATTCTACAGCAGTATAATGCTGAGCAAACATTAGAGTTTATTCACTAAAATAAATATTGAAAAAGAGCAATAAGCTTGTCTTTGAAAAGGTTTGCGTGACGCTTATTGGATTCTTTTTCAAGAAAGTAATAACGACCAACATATATTAATCCAAGAGTTAGCATAAGGTTTAGCACAATATTGTGTTACGTGATCTACAGCGGCAGTAAGACAGGACGTTATACCTTTGGAGATGTTTGTACTGGTGCAGACAGTAGAAATAGGAAGAAAGTGTGCTTTATTAGGCTGTTTTTGTAAATTAGGAATCTAGTACATAGTTGGAAGTTTGTTTTGCTTTTCATCTACTCCAGCTTTAATAGTGCTTCATTGAGTTTTATATCCGGACAAACCTTTGCAAAGTTTTATTATCATAACCCTGATTTACTTTTAAAAGTATTGTCAGAACTATTATGGTCTGTCACAACGTGAATACTATGGTGACTATATGTAAAGACTTTTAAAGATTATTGGTCATTATCACATTCATACCATCTGTGTTAAACTTCTTCCTTTCATTCTACAACGCACTGCATGTTTAGATGTAGACTCATTTACAGCTTTACAATTAATTTTGCGATGAACCGACATATTGTGAACCCTATGATGACTTCTACTCACAGGCATTTATTACCATATAGAGTATAGAAGGCTAGAGAGAAAATAGTTATAGTATATGTATATAGTAAAGGGCCTTCTTCTTCTCCCTATCTCTATCCTTCTATGCTATATATCGTAATGAATGCATGTGCTTCTACCTAAATAGGACAATGGATGGTAACGCCTAATTTTTGACTTTAATATTGTCTTATCGTCATCATTCTTTATTTGTCCTGGCTTCTGACAAGTATTTGCTTTGTGGCTTTGTGGGCATTTTATATTCATACATGCATGATCATTTTGTGTTATACTTATATTGCTACTTTGCTATTAATACTGCATAGTTTGTAAGGGGATATAGCCTGGCTGGTCCCATTTTATTGGAATGAAACTAGGGTAAGAGTGAGGTTTGGTCTACTCTATAACCTGGTTTAACCCCAGCGGCCTTTATGTCACTGACCATTCCAAGGATGTACCCATATTGTCACTGACATTCCAAGGAGGTACCCATATTATCACTGACCATTCCACGGAGGTACACATATTTCCAACCGTTTGAGTTTGCCATTTCGCATACTTTGGTCTTTTCTATCTGGGGCGTCCGTGGCCGAGTGGTTAGAGTCTCTGACTTGAAATCACTTGCCCCTCACCGCTGTAGGTGCGATCCCTCAGGGGCCTAGGAATCTTTATGTGAGGAAGCTATCCAGCTGGCTTGCGGAACGTCGGTGGTTATACCCAGGTGCCCGCCCGTGCACGAAAATTGCCCGGAGGGGCACCTGGGGTCTTCCTCCACCAGTGGAAGCTGGAAAGTCGCCATATGACCTTAGCTGTTGGTGCGACTATAAAATCCAATTCAATTCAATTCTTTTCTATCCTTGTGATTGGTGTTTGTTTCAAATACGTGTGTTTGGTTGACTGACTGTGTTCTGTGAATGTTATATTTCCTTCTCGACATTTATACCATATTTTGTTTCTGACTCGAAATTGGATATGGATACTTATACTTTTAAACTGTAAACATGACTCTATTACACTATTTAATATATTGGGTCTCATGTATCAAGGCGACACAATCCTAGGAAAGTATTCAAGTTCATGACGTGTTTGAGAAACGTTGACAACCTTCTTAACCAAAAGTTCCCTGTTCAATCAATCAAAACCTAGAATTGAAACTCACGGTCACAGACACACCAATGTTGATTGAACAGTTAATGATCATATGTAACAAAAGTGCAAATTTCAAATAAATAATTTAGATAGTATTCAAGATGTTTTGGAGAAACTCTGTCAGACGTCATACCCAAACACTGACGTCGCTCAATCGCCTTCCAACGAAACTAGTCAATAAAAAACCCGTTATTCTGATAAATACAATCGTCTGACTGTGATAAAATAGTGAACCAATTTGAAAATTCACAATTTGAAAAGACAGTAATTGCAGTAACTACTATTCTATTTTCAAGGTAAATTAAAGGTTCATAACTGTATTAAGAAACTACAAGCTACCATCGAACGGATTCTAAATATCTGCCAGTATGTTAATGATATTAAGACTTCACACTAAACGATATGGTTTAAACCCTACACAATTAAAGATAGTTGTTGCAATAATAATACTCTATTCCAAACTGGCAAAACAATTCGATGTATCATAAACATTATTAACATTTACTAGTATCCTATTTGTATATAAAATTTCCCCCCAAAATGTTGTTTAATTTTCAACAAAACTTGATTAATCAACATAAACTCAACACAAAAATGAATTTTCGTAGATAATCAGGGGCCATAACTCTATTTGGAAAAGGCAAAGGTCCAGAATGATGGTAAGGATGTGATGTCTGTTTGATATATGGCTTCACAGCAATTTTAGCTAAAATCGAAAATAAGATAAAGAAGTTATCAAAACCGTGCACCTAAGCTTTACCCAAAATGTGCATTTTTGTTAAGTAACTCAGGGATAATAACTCTATTCTAAAAAGGAGAAAATCAGCCTTGCTCGTAAGAAAGTGGCATCTTAACGATATAACGCTTCACAGTAAAGTTGGTTTTAATCGAAAACAAGTTACAGGAGTTATTAACGACGTGCATGAAAGCTTTAGCCAAAAGGTGGATGCCCGTCCCTCCCTTCAGCCATCTACCCGCCATCTTCAATCCTTAAACCGCTTTTGATTTAAGATTTTTTTTTTTTGAAAATTGCATTCTGCTTAAACAGAATATAATCAGGCGTGCTTATGTCTTATTTATGTACAAAACAAAATCATATCGCTAAATTATAAACTTGTACACACTTTTTCTTTGAATATCATTATTTTCTTATCACTTATGGGCTTCCGTAGAAAATGCGTTGGTGTTACAAAATGCAAAGAATACCATTTATCCATACAGTGGTTTCGTATAGAGTACAGTTTCTGCTATTGATATGCAAAACATCACGAGTATATCTTTCCGGGTAAACCAAAAGTGTTTTTTTGCATGATACGAGAAGTTGGTCCCTGCCTATTCGTTGTTTATTGTCTCGCCCACATACATAGCAGTCACTTTTCCGGCGGCGGTGGATGGGGCGGTTGGGGCGGCCACATTTATCAACTATATCTCAATAACCGCTTCTCGAATTTTTCCGAAAGTTTGTCAGATGCTTTGATGGGTCAAGGGACATCACGTAATGCTAAAATTACCAAGGTCAAGGTAATATTTTGCATTATTTTCCTAAAACTTAACCTTGGTTAGGTAACTTAACCTTGGTTAGGTAACTTAACCTCAGTTAACTGTACGTGATTGCCTCAATTTCTTGATACTTGGTCATATGTATTGTTGGCATTGGTGGTCATCACTGAACGAAAAAATTACCAAGATCAAGGTCATGTTTCGCCTATTTTCCCCAAACTTAACATTGGTTAGGTAACTTGACCTTGGTTATTTAACTTAACCTCAGTTAACTTTATGTGATTGCCTAACTTTATGTCTGTGATACTTGGTTATATGTATGGTTGGCATTGGTCGACATCTAAGTTTAGGGTAGTATACTGGTTTCAACCTGTTCGTCTGTCTGTCTGTAGACGCAACATTGTCCGCTCCATAACTCCGCTCCCCCTGAAGCAATCTCATGAAACTTCATAGATGAACTGCCTGTGGTGAGAGGAGGACCCCTATTGATTTTGAGGTTAGTTGGTCAAAGGTCAAGGTCCCTGGGACCAAATAATGAAAAACCTTGTCCGCTGATTCCCACCTGAGGCAAATATTATGAAACTTCATAGGTGAACTGCATGTGGTGAGAGGACGACACATATTGATTTTGAGGTCAGTAGGTCAAAGGTCACCGGGACCTGGTATTGAAAAACATTGTCCATTCCATAACTACTGTCCCCCTGAAGCAAATCTCATGAAACTTTATAGGTGAACTGTCTGTGGTGAGAAGACGACCCCTATTGATATTGAGGTCAGTAGATCAAAGGTCAATGTTACAGGGATCCGATAATGAAAAACTGTGTTCACTCCGTAACTCCTCTCCCCCTGAAGCAAATCTCATGAAATTGCATAGGTGAACTGCCTGTGGTGAGAGGACGACCACTTCTGATTTTGATTCAGTAGGTCGAAGGTCAAGGTCACCGGCATCCGATAGTGAATAACCTTGTCTGCTCCAAACTTCTCTATTCCTGAAGCCAATCTCATGAAACTTCATAGGTGAACTGCCTGTGGTGAGAGCATGACCCCTATCAATTTTGAGGTCAGTAAATCAAAGGTCAAGGTTATCGGGATCAGATAATAAAACTCTTGTCCACTCCATAACTCCTCTCCCCCTGAAGGAAAGTTCATGAAACTTAATGGGTGGACTGCCTGTGATGAAAAGATGGCATCTTCTGGTTTTGAGGTCAGAATGTCAAAGGTCAAAGCCACCATTACCTGATCATGAAAATCCCATTTCACTAAATCTTTATTCAAACAGTAAGGTGGAGAATGGGGTGGCGGGACTGGTAGTGGGGGTATAGTTGTCGCCCTTAAAAGACGACATCTCTAAGTGGCATTGGTTGAAATCGATGGATGACAAAAAATACCAAGGTCAAGGTCATATTATTTCCCCCTTAACCTTAGTTAGGTAACAATCTTGGTTAGCCAACTTAACCTCAGTTAACTTTATAATTGCCTGACTTTATGTCTTTGATACTTGGTCATATGTGTTGTTGGCATTGGTGGACATCGCTGAAAGAGAAAAAATACCAAGGTCAAGGTCACGTTATGCATTATTTTCCCAAAACTACACCCTGGTTAAACCACTTAACCTCAGTAATTTAACTTCTTATGATTACTTCGCTTTAATTTGTTTGATACTTGCATATGAAGTATTGTCATTGGTGGACATCATTTAAACACAAATTTAATAAAATATTTTATATGCGGTTTGCCGCGGTGGGCGAGACACCCTCAGACCGAGGTCTTGTTATAATCCAAACATTTCCTGAAATTGCTACGTGGGCTGCATGAGAAATAAACCGCGTATCAGCTTCTCCATATAATCCTTGTTTTTTTAAGGTCGTTAAGGTGTACACCTTTGAGGACTATACATATCTAGTTTGTTAGAGGATATAGCCTGGCGGGGAGTTTGTTGTTTACAGTGTCCGATTTTGTTGGGATTACACTATGGTAAGAGAGTGATGTTTGGTTTCCTAAAACCCGGTTTAAATCACCAACGGCCTTTCTGCCACTGACCATACAAGGGCGGTAACTCTATTTTAAATCCTAAAATCATACAACATACTTTATGTAATAATGTCACTTAAAATGAAGAAGCCGTCATGTAGAAACTATAGTACCCAAACACAATGGCACTGACAGATACAGACTGTATTGCAAACGATATCAAATAAGTAAGTTTAATTTAAGTCAGCAGGATAATACACAACATGACCAGTGCAAAGTAGGTGAGGGTCACTCACATTGACGAAGCTGTGGTAATACCATATTTCTGTCATGTAGAAATGCAAAGTAGGTGAGGGTCACTCACATTGACGAAGCTGTGGTAATATCATATTTCTGTCATGTAGATACGCAAAGTAGGTGAGGGTCACTCACATTGACGAAGCTGTGGTAATATCATATTTCTGTCATGTAGATACGTAAGTAGGTGAGAGTCACTCACATTGACGAAGCTGTGGTAATACCATATTTCTGTCATGTAGAAAAGCAAAGTATGTGAGGGTCACTCACATTGACGAAGCTGTGGTAATACCATATTTCTGTCATGTAGAAATGCAAAGTAGGTGAGGGTCACTCACATTCACGAAGCTGTGGTAATACCATCTTTCTGTCATGTAGAAATGCAAAGTAGGTGAGGGTCACTCACATTGACGAAGCTGTGGTAATATCATATTTCTGTCATGTAGATACGCAAAGTAGGTGAGGGTCATTCACATTGACGAAGCTGTGGTAATACCATATTTCTGTCATGTAGAAATGCAAAGTAGGTGAGGGTCACTCATATTGACGAAGCTGTGGTAATACCATATTTCTGTCATGCAGAAATGCAAAGTAGGTGAGGGTCACTCACATTGACGAAGCTGTGGTAATATCATTTTTCTGTCATGTAGATACGCAAAGTAGGTGAGGGTCACTCACATTGACGAAGCTGCGGTAATACCATATTTCTGTCATGTAGATATGCAAAGTAGGTTAGGGTCACTCACATTGACGAAGCTGTGGTAATATCATATTTCTGTCATGTAGAAATGCAATGTAGGTGAGGGTCACTCACATTGACGAAGCTGTGGTAATACCATATTTCTGTCATGTAGATATGCAAGGTAGGTGAGGGTCACTCACATTGACGAAGCTGTGGTAATACCATATTTCTGTCATGTAGAAATGCAAAGTAGGTGAGGGTCACTCACATTGACGAAGCTGTGGTAATACCATATTTCTGTCATGTAGATATGCAAAGTAGGTGAGGGTCACTCACATTGACGAAGCTGTGGTAATACCATATTTCTGTCATGTAGAAATGCAAAGTAGGTGAGGGTCACTCACATTGACGAAGCTGTGGTAATACCATATTTCTGTCATGTAGATATGCAAGGTAGGTGAGGGTCACTCACATTGACGAAGCTGTGGTAATACCATATTTATGTCATGTAGAAATGCAAAATAGGTGAGGGTCACTCACATAGACGAAGCTGTGGTAATACCATATTTCTGTCAGGTAGATATGCAAGGTAGGTGAGGGTCACTCACATTGACGAAGCTGTGGTAATACCATATTTCTGTCATGTAGATACGCAAAGTAGGTGAGGGTCATTCACATTGACGAAGCTGTGGTAATACCATATTTCTGTCATGTAGAAATGCAAAGTAGGTGAGGGTCACTCATATTGACGAAGCTGTGGTAATACCATATTTCTGTCATGCAGAAATGCAAAGTAGGTGAGGGTCACTCACATTGACGAAGCTGTGGTAATATCATTTTTCTGTCATGTAGATACGCAAAGTAGGTGAGGGTCACTCACATTGACGAAGCTGCGGTAATACCATATTTCTGTCATGTAGATATGCAAAGTAGGTTAGGGTCACTCACATTGACGAAGCTGTGGTAGTATCATATTTCTGTCATGTAGAAATGCAATGTAGGTGAGGGTCACTCACATTGACGAAGCTGTGGTAATACCATATTTCTGTCATGTAGATATGCAAGGTAGGTGAGGGTCACTCACATTGACGAAGCTGTGGTAATACCATATTTATGTCATGTAGAAATGCAAAATAGGTGAGGGTCACTCACATAGACGAAGCTGTGGTAATACCATATTTCTGTCATGTAGATATGCAAGGTAGGTGAGGGTCACTCACATTGACGAAGCTGTGGTAATACCATATTTCTGTAATGTAGAAATGCAAAGTAGGTGAGGGTCACTCACATTGACGAAGCTGTGGTAATACCATATTTCTGTCATGTAGATATGCAAAGTAGGTGAGGGTCACTCACATTGACGAAGCTGTGGTAATACCATATTTCTGTCATGTAGATATGCAAAGTAGGTGAGGGTCACTCACATTGACGAAGCTGTGGTAATACCATATTTCTGTCATGTAGATATGCAAAGTAGGTGAGGGTAACTCACATTGACGAAGCTGTGGTAATACCATATTTCTGTCATGTAGATATGCAAAGTAGGTGAGGGTCACTCACATTGACGAAGCTGTGGTAATACCATATTTCTGTCATGTAGATATGCAAAGTAGGTGAGGGTCACTCACATTGACGAAGCTGTGGGAATACCATATTTCTGTCATGTAGATATGCAAAGTAGGTGAGGGTCACTCACATTGACGAAGCTGTGGTAATACCATATTTCTGTCATGTAGATATGCAAAGTAGGTGAGGGTCATTTACATTGACGAAGCTGTGGTAATACCATATTTCTGTCATGTAGATATGCAAGGTAGGTGAGGGTCACTCACATTGACGAAGCTGTGGTAATACCCTATTTCTGTCATGTAGATATGCAAAGTAGGTGAGGGTCACTCACATTGACGAAGCTGTGGTAATACCATATTTCTGTCATGTAGATATGCAAAGTAGGTGAGGGTCACTCACATTGACAAAGCTGTGGTAATACCATATTTCTGTCATGTAGATATACAAGGTAGGTGAGAGTCACTCAAATTGACGAAGCTGTGGTAATACCATATTTCTGTCATGTAGATATACAAGGTAGGTGAGGGTCACTCACATTGACGAAGCTGTGGTAATACAATATTTCTGTCATGTAGATATGCAAGGTAGGTGAGGGTCACTCACATTGACGAAGCTGTGGTAATACCATATTTCTGTCATGTAGATATGCAAGGTAGGTGAGGGTCACTCACATTGACGAAGCTGTGGTAATACCATATTTCTGTCATGTAGATATGCAAGGTAGGTGAGGGTCACTCAAATTGACGAAGCTGTGGTAATACAATATTTCTGTCATGTAGATATGCAAAGTAGGTGAGGGTCACTCACATTGACGAAGCTGTGGTAATACCATATTTCTGTCATGTAGATATGCAAAGTAGGTGAGGGTCACTCACATTGACGAAGCTGTGGTAATACCATATTTCTGTCATGTAGATATGCAAAGTAGGTGAGGGTCACTCACATTGACAAAGCTGTGGTAATACCCTATTTCTGTCATGTAGATATGCAAAGTAGGTGAGGGTCATTTACATTGACGAAGCTGTGGTAATACCATATTTCTGTCATGTAGATATGCAAGGTAGGTGAGGGTCACTCACATTGACGAAGCTGTGGTAATACCCTATTTCTGTCATGTAGATATGCAAAGTAGGTGAGGGTCACTCACATTGACGAAGCTGTGGTAGTATCATATTTCTGTCATGTAGAAATGCAATGTAGGTGAGGGTCACTCACATTGACGAAGCTGTGGTAATACCATATTTCTGTCATGTAGATATGCAAGGTAGGTGAGGGTCACTCACATTGACGAAGCTGTGGTAATACCATATTTCTGTCATGTAGAAATGCAAAGTAGGTGAGGGTCACTCACATTGACGAAGCTGTGGTAATACCATATTTCTGTCATGTAGATATGCAAAGTAGGTGAGGGTCACTCACATTGACGAAGCTGTGGTAATACCCTATTTCTGTCATGTAGATATGCAAAGTAGGTGAGGGTCACTCACATTGACAAAGCTGTGGTAATACCATATTTCTGTCATGTAGATATACAAGGTAGGTGAGGGTCACTCAAATTGACGAAGCTGTGGTAATACCATATTTCTGTCATGTAGATATACAAGGTCGGTGAGGGTCACTCACATTGACGAAGCTGTGGTAATACAATATTTCTGTCATGTAGATATGCAAGGTAGGTGAGGGTCACTCACATTGACGAAGCTGTGGTAATACCATATTTCTGTCATGTAGATATGCAAGGTAGGTGAGGGTCACTCAAATTGACGAAGCTGTGGTAATACCATATTTCTGTCAAGTAGATATGCAAGGTAGGTGAGGGTTACTCACATTGACGAAGCTGTGGTAATACCATATTTCTGTCATGTAGATATGCAGAGTAGGTGAGGGTCTCTCGCATTGACGAAGCTGTTGTAATACCATATTTCTGTCATGTAGATATGCAAAGTAGGTGAGGGTCACTCACATTGACGAAGCTGCGGTAATACCATATTTCTGTCATGTAGATATACAAATTAGGTGAGAGTCACTCACATTGACGAAGCTGTGGTAATACCATATTTCTGTCATGTAGATATGCAAGATAGGTGAGGGTCACTCACATTGACGAAGCTGTGGTAATACCATATTTCTGTCATGTTGATATGCAAGGTAGGTGAGGGTCACTCACATTGACGAAGCTGTGGTAATACCATATTTCTGTCATGTAGATATGCAAGGTAGGTGAGGGTCACTCACATTGACGAAGCTATGGTAATACCATATTTCTGTCATGTAGATATGCAAAGTAGGTGAGGGTCACTCACATTGACGAAGCTGTGGTAATACCATATTGCTGTCATGTAGATATGCAAAGTAGGTGAGGGTCACTCACATTGACGAAGCTGTGGTAATACCATATTTCTGTCATGTAGATATGCAAGGTAGGTGAGGGTCACTCACATTGACTTGACGAAGCTGTGGTAATACCATATTTCTGTCATGTAAATATGCAAAGTAGGTGAGGGTCACTCACATTGACGAAGCTGTGGTAATACCATATTTCTGTCATGTAGATATGCAAAGTAGGTGAGGGTCACTCACATTGACGAAGCTGTGGTAATACCATATTTCTGTCATGTAGATATGCAAGGTAGGTGAGGGTCACTCTCATTGACGAAGCTGCGGTAATACCATATTTCTGTCATGTAGATATGCAAAGTAGGCGAGGGTCACTCACATTGACGAAGCTGCGGTAATACCATATTTCTGTCATGTAGATATGCAAGGTAGGTGAGGGTCACTCACATTGACGAAGCTGCGGTAATACCATATTTCTTTCATGTAGATATGCATGGTAGGTGAGGGTCACTCACATTGACGAAGCTGTGGTAATACCATATTTCTGTCATGTAGATATGCAAGGTAGGTGAGGGTCACTCACATTGACGAAGCTGCGGTAATAACATATTTCTGGCATGTAGATATGCAAAGTTGATGAGGGTCACTCACATTGACGAAGCTGCGGTAATACCATATTTCTGTCATGTATATATGCAAAGTAGGTGAGGGTCACTCACATTGACGAAGCTGTGGTAATACCATATTTCTGTCATGTAGATATGCAAAGTAGGTGAGGGTCACTCGCATTGACGAAGCTGTGGTAATACCATATTTCTGTCATGTAGATATGCAAAGTAGGTGAGGGTCACTCGCATTGACGAAGCTGTGGTAATACCATATTTCTGTCATTTAGATATGCAAAGTAGGTAAGGGTCACTCGCATTGACGAAGCTGTGGTAATACCATATTTCTGTCATGTAGATATGCAAAGTAGGTGAGGGTCACTCGCATTGACGAAGCTGTGGTAATACCATATTTCTGTCATGTAGATATGCAGAGTAGGTGAGGGTCTCTCGCATTGACGAAGCTGTTGTAATACCATATTTCTGTCATGTAGATATGCAAAGTAGGTGAGGGTCACTCACATTGACGAAGCTGCGGTAATACCATATTTCTGTCATGTAGATATACAAAGTAGGTGAGAGTCACTCACGTTGACGAAGCTGCGGTAATACCATATTTCTGTCATGTAGATATGCAAAGTAGGTGAGGGTCACTCACATTGACGAAGCTGTGGTAATACCTTATTTCTGTCATGTAGATATGCAAAGTAGGTGAGGGTCACTCACATTGACGAAGCTGTGGTAATACCATATTTCTGTCATGTAGATTCGCAAACTAGGTGAGGGTCACTCACATTGCCGAAGCTGCGGTAATACCATATTTCTGTCATGTAGATATGCAAACTAGGTGAGGGTCACTCACATTGACGAAGCTGCGGTAATAACATATTTCTGTCATGTAGATATATAATGTGGATGCTGTACGGCTGATATTGTATGAGAAATGGAGTATAAATGAACAAAGTATAAACGATAAAGGTGTTCCATGGTACACTTGTGTCGCCTGCCGAAATGAAAGCTAGAGTTATTGGACATGTTTACCGACATTCCTTGAGGTCAGGTGAAGATTTGTGTGAAACCTTATGGACGTAGGTCAAATACATTTTAAGTTATGGCCAAGGTTAGGTTGTAGAGTGACGGACGACGTGATCCCTAAGTGTCTGCCATGCTACACAGGCGACAATAAAGTAGGCAAAGTTTAGTCAGGTCACAGCCATTCCTATTGTTTGGCTTAAACATATTTTATTTCCATATGATACAACATGCATATATAAATAGTACAATGTGAATAAGATTGGAAGGAAAAAAGCAATCTTATTATAAATCTCGAATTGAATTGGGTTTTAAGGCGCACCAACACATGACATGGCGCCTAACAGGAATGAACATGCAAGGCTCATCCTCCATTTACATCGAGATAAAATATGGAGAATGGGTATATAACCGTCTCACCTGCAGAACTGCAGAGTTGCTGCAAATTCTATTGCAGACACTCCATTTATGCTGGAGCCTCGTTTATTGTTTTTCTGACACTGCTCTAGTGATTTCAGCGAGATGGTACCTGAAACAATGCAGGGGTCATGATGAAGACATTTAATGAGCATGTACAACATATGATAAAATGAACATAAATTTGAGGAGGCGGGGTCTACCCCTCTAACGCGATCTGCAGTGGCCTATTCTTTGCCCGGGAACCACACGGGGCGCAATCTTATAAAGTTCCTCTCCTTGGTATTTAATAAATGCAATTGATGTTGGCGGTTAATACAGTCTAACATCGAAATTTCTATTGTTTGAGCATGCCGCTGTCATGTTTATGTGTGTATGATGTGTTTTAAAGTTTGAAATATCTAAAGCAGTTAATGTGCAACACAATAACGTAATACACAAAACATATCGCATTGACCTACTAATGGTTGGAACATGTTGCAGTGATGTAAATATAGTTGAAAAGCTACACGTTTTTGTTGGTAGCTGAGCAATAGTTTAATCAAAACACACTTTAATGTAGCCTCGTTAGTCGGATGGGGGCGCAAACCGGGCGGTCCCGTGTTTCGGAGTCAATCCTCTGAGCTAGTCTCGGTCTGCCAAGACCGTATCATGCATATGTCTTAACTGGTTCTGGATCCGTGTAGCATAGCGTAACGAAGATATCAGAAGCGGGCCGGATGACCGAGGCTATCCTCTGAGCGCGGTAAAGAACCACAGAAATATGTTCGTTAGTAAGAGTAGTGAATGTTCCCGGGACTCCTTCCCCTCTTTCTGGGGCGGCTCTAAATAACCTATAATGTGTCGATGATGAGCCATTAAACAACATGCAATTATGTCTTGTAGATGAAGGTGGATGAAGTCCGACAGCTCTATGCATATTGGGATCAGAATAATAGACGTAAAAAACAACACTTGAATGTTAAATGTTAATGTAATTTAATCCATTGTCAAAAGTAGTTGAAGGCCATTGATACCGACCCGGCCTGTAATTCACCAACCATTCTTCAAACTATTCTTAGACTTGAGCACAAGTACTCAAATTTCGTTCACAAATATTCCCATGACCTTCAAAATTAACACGTAGTATGCAGTTGATATTTATTAGTATCTCTCTTATTTATTTATAGCAGGTTGTCATGATCGTATATCATTTAAACTTTTAGAAATATGTCTGATTGAAATGTGCATACTTACATGGGAAACATGTTTCATGCTTCATCCACTTTCATAATCGACAATATTACTATTGATGATATATGTCTATATTACTATAAATATCTATAAGGAAATGGCTTTTTTCTATTGTGTAACTATGTAAAATCCTAATTACAAAAGATAAATAGCATGTACACATATTTACATTTCTACCGCACATGCTGCTTCTTGCTGCGCCTCCCAGTGAACAATTTACTATTGGGAGGAGCTATTTAAAACAAAGTGAGGTCAATTTAAAAACACATGCAAGAAAATGGAGATGCTGCTGTATGTACTTTCAGTGCACAATACTGAGGAATCCTTTACTACATAACCGTAATGTACTAATGTACGTGGAGTTTACCAGTATGCTTGCACACGTGTTTTTAAAATAACATTACCGGGTAATCCTTCGTTACACACATTACACGTCAATGGAGTTTCAAATTTGTCTTTTAAGAGATATGAAAAGGTTAAAGTAAATGGGTTTCTAATGTATGTGTTCGCATGTGTCGTGTAAGATATATTGACCGTGTCAATCCTTTGCTACTTACACTACAAGTACATGGAGTTTCTACCTAATGAGTAAGCATGCATATTTTAAGAGAATTGAATTAAATGTTGTTTAACGGCTCATCAACACAGTATAGGTTATTTAGAGCCGCCCCAGAGAGAGGGGAAGGATACATAGGAATCGCGGGAACCGTGCCCTACTCTTATATCGAATAGATTCCTATGGCTCTTTAACGTGCTCGAAGAATAGACCGATACACGGGACCGCCTGGTTTACGTCCCTATCCGACGGACGAGGCTAAGGGAGTGTCTTGCCCAAGAACCTTTTAAGAGAACTGAAATAGATAAATCCTTTGCTACACATGCTAAAAGTAAATGGGGTTTCTCAAGTATGTGTATGATAACTTGACCGTGTCATACACTACAAGTAAATGGGGTTTCGGTTTCTTCTGTATGAGTTCGTTTGTGTCTATTAACAGAACTGAAATCGTTAGATGCTTAATAACTGCAACACAAGCTTAAAGTAAATGGGGTTTCTCAAGTATGTGTTCGTTTAAGATAGCTTGACCGTGTATATCGTCTGTAATATGCATTACAAGTAAATGGGGGTTTCTCAAGTATGTGTTCGTTTAAGATAATTTGACCGTGTATATCGTCTGATACATGAACCACAAGTAAATGGGGTTTCTCATGTATGTGTTGGCATGTGTCTTTTAAGACAACTCAAATCGTTAAATTCTTTTCTACACATTTTAAAAGTAAACTGGGTTTCTTAAGTATGTGTTGGCTTGTGTCGTTTAAGATAACTTGACCGTGTAAATCCTTTGCTACACACACTACACGTAAATGGAGTTTCTCCTGTGTGTTTGAGCATGTGTCTTTTAAGATCATTTGACTGGATGAATCCTTTTCTACACACACAACAAGTAAATGGAGTTTCTCCTGTATGTTTGTGCATGTGTGTTTTTAGATCACTTGATTGAATAAATCCTTTGCTACACACGTAACAAGTAAATGGAGTTTCTCCTGTATGAGTGAGCATGTGTGTTTTAAGGCCTCCAGACATAGGGATCTGCAGTGGCCCTATTCTTTGCCCCGTGACCAAACGGGGCCCCCGATAACCACACGGGGCAAATTCTCTGCTACACATACTACAAGTAAATGGAGTTTCTCCTGTATGAATTCTCATATGAATTGTAAGTCGACATGACTGGATAAATCCTTTACCACAAATGCTACACGTAAATGGAGTTTCTCCTGTATGTGTTTGCATGTGAATTTTAAGTTGACAGGACTGAATAAATCCTTTGCTACACAAACTACAAATAAATGGAGTTTCTCATGTATGAGTTCGCATGTGAATTTTAAGATGACTCGACTGGATAAATCCTCTGCTACATACACAACAAGTAAATGGAGTGTCTCCTGTATGTGTGCGCATGTGTATTTTAAGATGACTTGACTTGATAAATCCTTTACTACACACACTGCAAGTAAATGGAGTTTCTCCTGTATGAGTTTGCAAGTGTGTTTTAAGAGAACTTGACCGGGTAAATCCTTTACTACACACGTTACAAAGAACCGAGGTTTCTCTTGTGTGTGTAAGCATGTGTTTTTTAAGATCACTTAACTGAGTAAAGATTTTGCTACACACGCTACAAGTGGAGTTTCTCCTGTATGTGTGAGCATATTTATTTGAAGATGACTCGACTCGATAAATCCGTCTTGTTGATGTGTGGACATCTTTTTAAAATTAAAATACTGGACTGAAAAAATACATTGCTCAACAGAATTTGTCCATGGAATTTCTCCTGCGTGTGTACATATATATATATATATATATACAGTATGTGTTTGTAACCATATTTTAAGAGAATTACACTTGGTAGATCATATGGATCGGAGTTTATCCCGTGTGTTTTAAGATAACCTCGATGAGTACCCACTACACGTTAGTAGAGTTCCTTCTGAATGTTTACGATATGCCTAACACAGATAAACATTTCATTAGTAAACAGAATGCAATAATGGAGTGTTTATATTGTATGCATGCGAGTGTGAATTTAAAGCTGTCTGGCCATGATGAATTTTGTACTTGATTCGCTGCACCTGTATCGTTGTCCTCCAGCTGGAATTATTTATTATGTGTTCGTATGTTTCGAGTCATTGTCGTTGTAAAGTAGTAACAAACCACCCAACTTTGATATGATATTGTTCCTGTAGCTTTGTTCACAATATTTAACGTTTAACTATTTGCTGTAGACGTGAGTTGTGGTTGATTTCTCCTCTGCAGTACGTGTCTGCATGACGTGATGTTGTTTGATTTGTGATCAAAATGATGGATTCTGGAACAAAATAAAATAAATTATTTACATGAAAATAAATGATTGCGTGCAGTTTTAATACTATACCGTTATTAGTTACTCTCAGTTTAAATTATACACAACCTCCGGGCCCACTGCTTTATTCAGTGACAGTGACAAACGTGCTTGTCCTATTTTCCGGATGTTAAATTGCTATTGGTGACTTAGGAACAGAGATATTTATACTAGATGCTCGCAAGTCGGTCCTGACGCTCGTATGTCATGTTGTCTATTGACGATGTGTGAAGTTTCACTCCGTGTTTCACTGCATTATAGGAAGCAGTTTTCCAGATAGAAGCTTACATACACAACCATATGTACTGTTATAAAACGGGCCCTAGTTGTGTTAGTTAGTTATAGAACCTGGCTCTGTTACAAGCTTATTTACACAATCTTTTTTCAAACATGTCGTAGTACAAAAGGGGCCATCATCTTGTTAAATAGGGTGGGTGCAAGAGGGTGGGATGGTCTCATAACAAACATAACCGCAAATTGAATTTGATGATAACAAAAAAATAACAAAGAACTAAAAAAAAAATCCATTTTACGATACGTGGAGGGGAGTGGGGTGTGGTGGGGCGACTTATTTTTTTTCGTCACTCGATACAGATTGTGGATAACAGTAAATAAACATCCTCTTCAATAACAGATAGCAAAACTAATTTTAGCCAAAACAGATAACACTAAATTAACCAATAACAGTTAATATTATTTCACAGTAACAGATAACAAAACCCCCGCCCCCACCCCACTGAAACAAAAAAGAACACGCAACTCGGAAATTTCCGCTATGTATGTACAATATGCTGCTGTTAATCGAATAGTACATGGCTACGTAAGACCCTTCCTTTCGGAAAAAAGACTAAAACAACACATAACACAGCAAATAGTATTCCTTCAAAGTTCCATTATTGACAGAGTACGCGTTGTGAGCAAACTTAGGATGCAAATTCTTTACGTTAAATACAGTATTGAAATGGCTCAATTTTTCAAAGAGGAACATCAATATCTACAAAGTGTACTGTGATTAAAACGTCTACAACATCACAATTGTGTCCTTTCTCTGACTAATTGCTTTTTTTTTTTACAAAACATCTTGGAATTTCTTTGGAATATTATGTGGAATTAAGTGTGCAGTGTATACAATATATAGCGGAAATTCCCCGAGTTGCGTTTCTTTTTCGCTTCAGTATAGAATTACATTCAACGTTAATCCGAGCTTTATTTGACTCTAAAAGTCTTTATTAAAGACACATTTTCCAACGCTACTTGGTCCTTGAAAAAGCATGGGAAGCTTGAATATTTACAGCCAGCACGCTTCATGGCTGATCGACTCCGGTGTAACGGGAAAATACTGGACCGGGAAAAAACTGGACGGAAGCTACACTGCGCATGCGCCTATTACTTTCGGCTAAATATAACAAAACTGTCTATAGGGAGCATCTCAAAGGTTAAAGTCAATGCAAATGCAGAGGAAACATAGAAGCTGCCAGTGGGAACTTCGCATACTTTCCCTTATTATTTTGTACGATGACTGCATTAATATAATAGTCTGGATGAACTCAAAGGCGCACAAACACATAAAAGGTTATATGGCGCCTAATAGGCATGAACATGCCAGGCACATCCTCCATGTACATGGAGATAAGAAATGGAGAATGGGCCTAGACCTTCTCACTTTGAACGTCAGAGATGCTGCAAATTCTACTGTAGACCGTGGCACTCCATTTACGCTGGAGCCACGTTTATTGTTTTTTCAGCAACTGCTCTTAGTGATGTGGGCAAGATGGCACCTGCAACACTGCATGATGAAGACCTTTAATGAGCATGAACAAAAATGACAAAATGAATATGAATGGGGGTCGGTAGGTGGGGGAGGGGATAGGGGGGGTCCTACCCCTCTGCATGTGAAGATGTGTTTGCAGTTGCAACGGTTGTATTCTACCCCGGCAACCACACGGGGAGCTGGATAGTTGACATTAATGTAGTTGTATAAAAACTCATTATATAATTAATTCTTACGTCAGCCTCATTAATGAGGCAATAGTATAACCAATAACACTCTATTAAATCAGAGCGGTACCATTGTTAGAGGAAAATAACCGCCGGGAAATAACTGGACACAGTCGGGAAAAAAACTGGACATTATTGTGTATCTCAATAATATGTTATCATATCTCATCTCCAATGTTTTCCCGCTCATCTCTCATGCCAACCTCATTAATGAGGCAATAGTATAACCAATAACACTCTATTAAATCAGAGCGGTACCATTGTTACAGGAAAATAACCGCCGGGAAATAACTGGACACAGCCGGGAAAAAACTTGACCATATTGTGTATCTCAATAATGTTATCACATCTCAACTCCAATGTTTTCACGCTCGTCTCTCATGCCAACCTCACTAATGAGGCAATAGTATAACCAATAACACTCTATTAAATCAAAGCGGTATCATTGTTAGAGGAAAATAACCGTCGGGAAATAACTGGACACAGCCGGGAAAAAACTGGACATTATTGTGTATCTCAACAATATGTTATCATATCTCAATTCCAATGTTTTCCCGCTCATCCCTCATGTCAACCTCATTAATGAGGCAATAGTATAATCAATAACACTCTCTTAAATCAGAGCGGTACCATTGTTACAGGAAAATAACCGACGGGAAATAAATGGACACAGCCGGGGAAAAACTAGACATTATTGTGTAGCTCAATAATGTGTTATCATATATCGACTCCAATGTTTTCCGGCTCATCCCTCATGTCAACCTCATTAGTGGGGCAATAGTAGAACCAATAACACTCTATTAAATCAGAGCGGTGCCATTGTTACAGGAAAATAACCGCCGGGAAATAACTGGACACAGCCGGGAAAAAACTGGACATTATTGTGTATCTCAATAATATGTTATCATATCTCATCTCCAATGTTTTCCTGCTCATCCATCATGTCAACCTCATTAATGAGGCAATAGTATAATCAATAACACTCTATTAAATCAGAGCGGTACCATTGTTACAGGAAAATAACCGTCGGGAAATAACTGGACACAGCCGGGAAAAACCTGTACATTATTGTTTATCTCAACAATATGTTTTCATATCTCAACTCGAATGTTTTCCAACTCATCCCTCATGTCAACCTCATTAGTGAGGCAATAGTATAACCAATAACACTCTATTAAATCAGAGCGGTGCCATTGTTACAGGAAAATAACCGCCGGGAAATAACTGGACACAGACGGGAAAAAAAAAGGACATTATTGTGTATCTCAATATGTTATCATATCTCATCTCCAATGTTTTCCCGTTCATCTCTCATGCCAACCTCCCTAATGAGGAATAGTATAACCAATAACAATCTATTAAAACAGAGCGGTACCATTGTTAGAGGAAAATAACCGCCGGGAAATAACTGGACACAGAGGGAAAAAACTGGACATTACTGTGTATCTCAATAATATGTTATCATAACTCATCTGCAATATTTCCCCGCTCATTTCTCATGCCAGATTCACTGATGAGGCAATAGTATAACCGATAACACTCTATTAAATCAGAGCGGTACCATTGTTAGAGGAAAATATCAGCCGGGAAATAACTGGACACAGTCCGAAAAAAACTGGACATTATTGTGTATCTCAATATAATGTTATCTTATCTCATCTCCAATGCTTTCCCGCTCATCCCTCATGTCAACCTCATTAATGAGGCAATAGTATAACCAATAACATTCTATTAAATCAAAGCGGTACCATTGTTAGAGGAAAATAACCGCCGGAAAATAACTGGACACAGCCGGGAAAAAACTGGACATTATTGTGTAGCTCAATAATATGTTATCATATCTCGACTCCAATGTTTTCCCGCTCATGCCTCATGTTAACCTCGTTAATGAGGCAATAGTATAACCAATAACACCCTATTAAATCAAAGCGGTACCGTTGTTAGAGGAAAATAACCGCCGGGAAATAAGTGGACACAGCCGGGAAAAAACTGAATATTATTGTGTATCTCAATAATATGTTATCATATCTCATCTCCAATGTTTTCCCGTCATCTCTCATGCCAACCACACGAATGAGGCAATAGTATAACCAATAGCACTTTATTAAATCAAAGCGGTACCATTGTTACAGGAAAATAACCGACGGCAAATAACTGGACACAGCCGGGAAAAAACTGGACATTATTGTGTATCTCAATAATGTATCATATCTCATCTCCAATGTTTTCCCGCACATCCCTCATGTCAGCCTCATTAATGAGGCAATAGTATAACCAATGACACGCTATTAGATCAGAGCGGTACCATTGTTAAAGGAAAGTAACCGCCGGGAAATAACTGGACACAGCCGGGAAAAATCTGGACATAATTGTGTATCTCAATAATATGTTATCATATCTCATCTCCAATGTTTTCCCGTTCATCTCTCATGGCAACCTCACTAATGAGGCAAGAGTATAACCAATAACACTCTATTAAATCAGAGCGGTACCATTGTTAGAGGAACCGCCGGGAAATAACTGGACACAGCCGGGAAAAAACTGGACATTATTGTGTATCTCAATAATATGTTATCATATCTCATCTGCAATGTTTACCCGCTCATCCCTTATGTCAACCTCATTAATGAGGCAATAGTATAACCAATAACACTCTATTAAATCAGAGCGTTACCGTTTTTAGAGGAAAATAACCGCTGGGAAATAAGTGGACACAGCCGGGAAAAAACTGAACATTATTGTGTATCTCAATAATATGTTATCATATCTCATCTGCAATGTTTTCCCGCTCATCCCTCATGTCAACCTCATTAATGAGGCAATAATATAACCAATAACACTCTATTAAATCAGGGCGTTACCGTACCATTGTTACAGGAAAATAACCGCCGGCAAATGTTATCATATTTCATCTCCAATGTTTTCTCGCTCATCCCTCATATCAACCTCATTAATGAGGCAATAGTATAACCAATAACACACTATTAAATCAGAGCGGTACCATTGTTAGAGGAAAATAACCGCGTGGTATAACTGGACACAACCGGGAAAAAACTGGACATTTATGTGTATCTCAATAATATGTTATCATTTCTCCTCTCCAATGTTTCCCCGCTCATCTCTCATGCCAACCTCACTAATGAGGCAATAGTATAACCAATAACACACTTTTAAATCAGAGCGGTACCATTGTTACAGCAACATAACCGCCGGGAAATAACTGGACACAGCCGGGAAAAAAATGGACGTTATTGTGTATCTCAATAATATGTTATCATATCTCATCTCCAATGTTTTCCTGCTCATCTCTCATGCCAACCTCCCTAATGAGGCAACAGTATAACCAATAACACACTTTTAAATCAGAGCGGTACCATTGTTAGAGGAAAATAACTTCCGGGAAATAACTGGACACAGCCGGGAAAAAAATGGACTTTATTGTGTATCTCAATAATATGTAATCATATCTTATCTCCAATGTTTTCCCGCTCACCTCTCATGCCAACCTCACTAATGAGGCAATAGTATAACCAATAACACTCTGTTAAATCAGAGCGGTACCATTGTTACAGGAAAATCACCGCCGTGAAATTACTGGACACAGCCGGGAAAAAACTGGACATTATTGTGTATCTCAGTGATATGTTATCATATCTCGTCTGCAATGTTTTCCCGCTCCCGTTTTCACTGTGACCTGCTTTCGACGATATATTTGCCACGTCCATTCTGCCCAATGACATGCGTAGCGTGCTTCTTTCTCGCAGAATTTTCACCAAACTTCACCGGAATGTTTATTATATGCACCATGTGAAAATGTTCGGGTCACTGTGATCTACTTTGGACAAATTTATGGTCACGTCCGGTCTCCGCTTTGATATGCATCTCCCACTGTTAATGACATAATTTAATATCTCTTGGGATTGACATTGGTGTTGGTTAAATAAAAAACACGGACCTTTAAGTCCTTCTAGTCTTAATTAATGTTTTCCAACCCCTGTACTACCAAGTGTGTGCAAATGAAGTCCCCTGGTTCAAAACTGGTCAAGCCCCGGGGGTCTTAAGTGTGTATATGGATATTTTGCTGTTCCTTAAATAGAAAAGTGATTTCCTCTCAATACCTTTTGTTAGGAATAATATATTGCGATGGCACTTGTTATGTAGGTAGCTCATACGGAAAGTAGACGTGGGATTGCAGGTCAAAGTCGCTGTTACTTAAAACAGAGAAATGTTTTCATCTTAATACATTTTAATTGTTAGGAATGAGATAAGGCAACATAACTTGATTTGTATGTAGCTTATATGGAATGAAAGCTTGGGATTGCATTTGAGGTCACTGGGGTCAAGGTCATGGTTGCTGTTATTGAAAACAGAAACATGGTTTCAGCCCGATAACTTTTGTTAGGATTGAAATATTATGACGAAACTTGCTGTGTATGTAGCTTATATGGAATGGAAATTAGGATTTCATTTGAGGTCACTGGGGTCAAAGTCAAGGTTGTTGTAACTAAAAATAAAATAATGATTCCCGGTAATAACTTTTGTTAGGAATGAGATATTGTGATGAAGCTTGCTGTGTTGGAGGTTATAATATTATGGAAAGGAAGCTTGTATTGCATATGCGGTCACTAGGGCCAAGGTAAAGGTCACTGATACTAAAAATAGAAAAATGGTTTCCACTCCATAATGTTTGATAGCATGAGTTATTGCTGTGTATGTAGCTCATATGGGAAGAAAGCGTGGGTTTGCATTTGAGGTCATTGGGTCATGGTCACTGTTATTAAAACTAGAAAAATGATATCCGCTCTATAACTTAAGTTAGGAATGAGATATGTGAAGCAAACTTGCTATGTGCTTCTATGGAAAGGAAGCTTTGAATTGCCTTTGAGGTCACTGGCATCAAGGTTAAGGTTGCTATTACTAAAATAGAATAAATGGTTTCCGAGCAATGACTTTAGTTAGGAATAAGATATTGAAAAGAAACTTGCTGCGTGGGTAGCTTATATGGAAAGGAAGCTTGGTCACTGGGATCAAGGACAAGGTCACTGTTAGTAAGAAAAATGGTTTCTGCTCAATAACTTTAGTCAGGAATGAGATATTGCAACGAGACTTGCTGTGTATGTAGCTTATATGGAAAGAAAGATTGATGTTTGCATTTGAGGTCATTGGGTCATGGTCACTGTTATTAAAACTAGAAAAATGATATCCGCTCTATAACTTAAGTTAGGAATGAGATATTTGAAGCAAACTTGCTATGTGCTTCTATGGAAAGGAAGCTTTGAATTGCCTTTGAGGTCACTGGCATCAAGGTTAAGGTTGCTATTACTTAAATAGAAAAAATGGTTTCCGAGCAATGACTTTAGTTAGGAATAAGATATTGAAAAGAAACTTGCTGCGTGGGTAGCTTATATGAAAAGGAAGCTTGGTCACTGGGATCAAGGACAAGGTCACTGTTAGTAAGAAAAATGGTTTCTGCTCAATAACTTTAGTCAGGAATGAGATATTGCAACGAGACTTGCTGTGTATGTAGCTTATATGGAAAGAAAGATTGATGTTTGCATTCGATGTCAAGTGGGTCAAGGTCAATGTTTCTAAAATCAGAAAATAAATTGGGGCCGTAACTTTTGTAATTAATCAGATATTGAAAATCTTATACGGAAACGAAGCTTGGAATTGCATATGAAGTCACTGGGGTCAAGGTCAAGGTCACTGCTACTAAATATAACCTTTTGTCTTACTATTTGTGAAGCCCATCATGTTGAGCGATTCAGGGCCAAAATATTACGGGCCATTTTGGCCCTCTTGTTTCTTTTTTCCAGTCATTTAAAAGGCCTCAAATCGAGCTCGCTGTTGTCCGACAGCTCTTGCCTTTGTTATCGTGAACACGCAGATTCAAGTCGGTGAAAACAACAACACGCATACCTCCTAGTAAAAGATTTTCTCAAGCACAGCACTTAAATTATCATTCAAGTGAGCTGCGCCCCTGATGAACTTGTTACCATTCTTCAACTTTCTCGGAAAATGATTTTGAGGTTCTCAACACAATACTGACATCATGGCTCAGCTCACCTGAGCTATTTGGATAATTCTTCGTTCGTCTGAAAATGACATCCGTAACCAAAATACAAGGCTTGTGGCGACGTCACCCGTTATCAAAATACAAGGCTTGTGGCGACGACATCCGTTGCCAAATACAAGGCTTGTGGCGACGCCATCCGCTACCAAAATGCAAGGCTTGTGGGACGACACCAGTTACGAAAATACAAGGCTTGTGGCGACGACACCCGTTACCAAAATACAAGGCTTGTGGCGAGGATACCCGTTACCAAAATACAAGGCTTGTGGCGACGACATCCGTTACAAAAATACAAGGCTTGTGGCGACGACACCCGTTACCAAAATACAAGGCTTGTGGCGACGATACCCGTTACCAAAATACAAGGCGTGGCGCGACAATGTGTGGCAATACTGCAGCAAAGTTGCAGCAACGTTCCGGCGACATGTTATAGCAACATTCCGGCAACATGTTACAGCAACGTTGCCACAATATCGCTTTTCGTATGCAAATTAGTTTCTGGCGACATTTCTGAAAGATTTTCTAACAACGTTGATGCAATATTGAATAATATCCCTTCACTCTGATGGTTCATGATGGAGGCATGTGTCTCCCCCTTCACTCTGATGATTCATGATGAAGGCATGTGTCTCTCTCTTCTCTATGATGATTCATGATAGAGGCAAGTGTCTCTACCTTCACTCTGATGATTCATGATGGAGGCATGTGTCTCTCCCTTCACTCTGATGATTCATGATGGAGGCATGTGTCTCTCCCTTCACTCTGATAATTCATGATGGAGGCATGTGTCTCTCCCTTCATTCTAATGATTCATGATAGAGGCACGTGTCTCTTAATCATGCGTTTACAACTTTTACAATATTTTATACTTTACAACATTTTATATGTTGCAAGAAAATCGCCAAAGATGTAATTGCCGCTAGCCGCAACAATATATATATGCAAAAAACTCTGTTCTGGCGATAAAAACTTGTTGCTGCACAACATTGCCGTAACATTGCAGCAATGTTGTTGAAACAAAATCATTTTGGTAAGGGATGACAATAAAAACATCAATATAAGAAATGTGGCAGATACTTCACAGTACACATAACCTAGTGACCTTGTGGTTATTTTGATATATAGAACTTTTTTATAGTTGTTTCTATGATACTTAACATATTTCTGGAGCGTCGAACATTGATCAGAGAATCTTTATGATTCAACTTTCCAGATTGCTTGATACAACATTATATAAGGGGCAATAATTTTTGTCCTTTTACTTATCTGATTTTTACCAAACTGCCAGATTTTTGGTATTGTGGGGCTATATAGGAAGTTAGAAAACAAAACTATTAGGCTGACTATTTTTATGAACCACTACGAATGTGGAGTGAGCATATAGATTTACCCGTCTCTCTGTCTGTCTGTCTGTCTGTAAGACTGCCTGACTGTCTATCTGTCCGCCCAAAGTCTAACATTGAAGCTTTTATGGGATGCCGATTTAACGGTCGTCTGTCCCTCGTCTGTCATCCGTCTGTTGTTAACTAAAATGCCATACCGGTTTTCTGCTTTGTGAACATTAGCAAATTCATTTTGTGTTTGATCTTTATCAAAACTTAGCCTGATTGTTTATATCAATTCAAGTTGATTATTTTGAAAAAAGGCGTTTGTGCCTTGTGAATACTCTAGCACTTTTATTTTGGATTTAATTTTTGCCAAACTTTGTCACCTGTCTTTATTATGAATAAAGGCTCAAACAAGTTTGAAAACCAGCCAGATCGAAATAGCAATACCAACGTTGTGGCACTTGTTTTAGCGAAAAATTTCATATTCCACCTTGCGAACATTGCACCTTTGTTTTGTATTTGATCTTTATCAAACTTGGCCAGTTTGTTAATATTATGGAAGCTCAGACAAGCTGAATACCAGCTAGATTGAATTAATAACACAGGAGTTATAGTCCTTGATTTATTGAAAAATATCCATGTTCTGTTAATATTCGATCTTTACCAAACTTGGCCAGATTGTTGATATTGATGAATTTGTGTGGACAAGTTTGAAAATGGCTCATCGATCAGATTAGTAACACCACAGTTATGGCCCTTGGTGTATTGAAAAATGTTATATTTTGATTCGTTAGCGCTCTAGGTCCTTCATTTTTGTCAGATTTTGGCCAATATACGGCAGGTTGTTATTATTATAAAAAGCTCAGATATGTTTGATAACTAAAACATATCGGACAAACAGCACAGCTGATGCCCTTAATTTATTTTTGAAAATGCTATATTTTGTTTTTTCAGGACTAGAGCACCACAATTGTGTGTAACTGCTAAACAACTGAATAGATTCTGATAAAACTACAAAGAAATGTTTAGCATGATAAAAAATTGTAGTGAAAGAATCAGGTCTGTAACTCAAGGTCAGTGTCACACTTGAAGGTCAAGGTCATATGAGTCAAAACTGTGTCCCCCATAACACCTAAACTACATCAGGGGAGTATATCAGGATTTTTCTAGAAACATCTTAAATTATAAAAATGTTCCATTTCATGATAAAACACTCATATCAATGATGTTAGAACCATTTTGTTAATGTCTAAACTTTGAAAACACCACATAGCTAGGACGGAATCGGACGTAAAATGCTGAAATTAACCCTGGTGCGTAACCCAGGATAGCACATATTACTGTCAGAATCAATTTCTTTGCAAATAAGGGGTCATTTGTATACTCATTCATTATGCTTTGGCCATGTAGAATAGAAAATATTAATATTTGTATTTTTTTAGTCTGACACCTAGAGCACTATGAAAATCCTGATGTACTCCCTTTAAGGGATTTTAATAAAACTACACATGATGAGAAGGACTTGTCCTGTGCACAAATCAGGAGGTCAAATTCACACTTATTGGTCGAAGGTCAAAACTGTGTCTCATAGCCATATAATTTTAAAAGTACTGAAGAGAATTTCATGTTTTTCAAATTGCTTGAAGCTACACATGTATTTTAAAATAACTGCAGTACAAGTAAATTATGAAAACATAAATATGTTCCATATTGGATAACTGAAACATTATTTTTCCAAGCTGGATACATTACTGATCAGTTGGCTGTTTGAGTGAACTAAAAGGCTTATATTGAAGTCATTGTTGTAGTGAACTACTTTTCAATTTTCTTAACAATTACAGTTGTATTAAGGAACTAATCCTTTCTGAATATTTTTAGACACCTATTTTTCGCCTTACTTGGGAAATGGTCAACTGTTGTGACTGGAAAAACTATCATTGATTGGTTAGTTTTAACTGTTGAGTGAACTGCTTTTCAGTTTAATCCTTTTTAAATCTTGCATCTCTGATCATACTGCTGAAATACTCAGAAAGGAACAGATGTGTCTGTTTGGACTCTTGATCTATATAGTGATACTGAGGTGAACAAATTCTACTTATACAAAGGTATGTGGCATTATTTTAGTGCAGTATTTATACATACAATGTATAACATGTAAAGGCAAAAGATATGTTTATAGGCTGAGCAAGTTGAGCTTATTTCTTTAAGAAACAAGTTTTAAAAGTTGATGTTACAAACACATAATGGATTCCATCCAGTTTTGCATAATAATAATTAGCTGTACAAAATATATGTATTATACAGATCAAATATTTTTATTTAATGGACAAGGATATAGTTTTCTTTGCAGAACCAACCTTGGGTCTTAGTTGTATCCTTTGAAGCATGTACCACATAATTGACTAGTTTTTATCTTTTCAACTATTCAAAGAATAAGAGGGCTTTATGGTGTAATCACCCAGGTGTATGCCTCTAACTTCACCTCGAGTTGTGCATATAAGCTGTTTCGTGTCCTAGTTCAATTAATTCTGGCTATGAGGTTCCTCAACACAGTACCAGGTCTCAAAAGCTATATGTGAATTCAGAAATGTTGGTTCCAATAATCCCTGGGCTCCAACGGAACTCAAAATTGTGATTAAATGGATTAAAGGGACACACGGCAGTCTAGAAGTCAAGCATAACAATTATCACCTTAGTTTATTAATCCAGTATGATTTTGACTAAATGTGCTTGCAATACAATTTGGAGTTTTCATTTTAAGCTCGACTGTTCGAAAAACAGGCCTGCCAAATCTAAGTGAACAATCTACGGATTTTCCATCAAAACCAAAAATTCATGATGTAACAGCTTTACGTTCACAGTTCATCAGCTATTTCCCGAATTGGTCATGTTACGCTGTGTGTGTGTGATTCTAAGGTTTATAGTCCGTCCGCCATAAAAATAACAGGACATGCTAAAGTTATTATGAGGTACAATAGAGTCTGGACTTTCTTTTTCCTGTTACGCTCCCTAAGTCAGAGGAATCTTATACAAGTGTCGAATCAGTGGAGGTCATCCATGTAATGCACTGATTGAATATACAGTTAACACATGAGGACATAATTAGTTCTTTCAGTGGCATAACGACATGCGTAATGCAGCAATATCTGTGATTTCTTTAATTAGTTAGCCTAACTGAGGAAATAGCAACTCCTTGTGTGTGGTACCACGTACTATAACAGCTGCTGCTGTGCACGATGATTATAATTTGTAAAAGAGTTGACTTTGTATTTTGACATTTAGGACGCATCTGTGTAGAAAAGTAAGTGCACTTCCATAAAAAAAAAAAAAAAGTTGTGGCAGAAACTAAACCAAATCTTTCTAATCAAGTTACTATTCTAATTTATCATTTTCTGTAACTATCAAACAACGGATGAACTTGTATTAGTTGTATGAATAATTTAGATTTGCGCTTTAAAAACAAAATAGTGTGAAAATCAAGTTCTGCACTCGAAATTTCCATTTAAAATGTTCTCCGCGCATTCTCATTTTTTTTTTTTAAATCAGGATTTTGTGTTAAAAAGTTTTGTGTCGCCATTTCGAAAAAAATTGTCGTCCGTCAGTCCGTCACTAAATCTTAACTTTGGCTATAACTTTCTCATTTTATGATATTTCTTCATCAAACTCTCAATATATACTCAGCAGGACAACATCGACATGAGCATACTAAAATATAAAGGTCAAGGTCACACTAAAGGTTATTATATAGGTTAAATACTCATTTTTTTCTTCACAAAAATATAACGTTGGCTATAACTTTCTCATTTCTTGATATTTCTTCTTCAAAATTTCAATATGTACTCATCAGGACAATATTAACATGATCATACTAAAATATAAGGTCATGGTCATACTGAAGGTCATTATATAGGTTAAATACAAGAAAACTTAACATTGGCTATAACTTTCTCATTTCTTGATATTTCTTCATCAAACTTTCAATATATACTTGTCATGACAACATAGGCATGGCCATACTAAAATAAAAAGGTCAAGGTCACATTGAAGGTTATTATAGGGGTTAAAAATACTATTTTTTCTTCACTCAGGCCAGTTTGTCGAGGTCATTTATCTGGGTCCAGTAGACCTTGTTATACTGACAAAGCTCTGACAGGTGACACACGTGTTCTGCGGAACATACATCTAGTTTTATAGTTTTTTTGTGTTTTTTTTATCATTATTTTTTTATTATTTCTTTTGAGCTTTAATGGCCAGCAGAGCTTATGGGATGGCGAGTTTCCATCGTCCTTCGTCTGTCGGTCCGGTCCGTCCATTAACTTTTACCTCGTTAAAACGAGAGGGCCTTTATTTTCCATCCGATCTTTAGCCATGTTCTGGTTGAATCATTTTTACATAAGCTTTAACTTTAGCCAGTAGAGCGTACACAGGAGGCTTAGGGCCCCTTGTTGGATCAGTTTTACATAAAGTTATAAATAAAACACAACACAACTAGGTCAATTTTAATTACACAGACCTACCTGTTTCCTTCAGTTTACTTTCAAGGTTTACATTTAGGTATTTAGATTGTCTATTTTTGAATTCACAGACGTAGGACGGAGTCACAAGTCACAGACGTTGGATGGAGTCACAAGTCACAGACGTAGGATGGAGTCACAAGTCAAATACGCAAGATGGAGTCACAAGTCACAGACGTAGGATGGAGTCACAAGTCACAGACGTTGGATGGAGTCACAATTCGCAGACGTAGGATGGAGTCACAAGTCACAGACGTAGGATGGAGTCACAAGTCTCAGACGTTGGATGGAGTCACAAGTCACAGCCGTAGGATGGAGTCACAATTCACAGACGTTGGATGGAGTCACAAGTCACAAACGTAGGATAGAGTCACAAGTCACAGACGTAGGATAGAGTCACAAGTCACAGACGTTGGATGGAGTCACATGTCACAGCCTTAGGATGGAGTCACAATTCACAGACGTTGGATGGAGTCACAAGTCACACACGTAGGATGGAGTCACAAGTCACAGACGTAGGATGGAGTCACAAGTCACAGACGTTGGATGGAGTCGCAAGTCACAGACGTTGGATGGAGTCACAAGTCACAGACGTTAGATGGAGTCACAAGTCACAGACGTAGGATGGAGTCACAAGTCACAGACGTTGGATGGAGTCACATGTCACAGCCTTAGGATGGAGTCGCAAGTCACAGACGTTGGATGGAGTCACAAGTCACAGACGTTAGATGGAGTCACAAGTCACAGACGTAGGATGGAGTCACAAGTCACAGACGTTGGATGGAGTCACATGTCACAGCCTTAGGATGGAGTCACAAGTCACAGACGTATGATGCAGTCACAAGTCACAGACGTAGGATGGAGTCACAAGTCACAGACGTAGGATGGAGTCACAAGTCACAGACGTAGGATGGAGTCGCAAGTCACAGACGTTGGATGGAGTCGCAAGTCACAGACGTTGGATGGAGTCACAAGTCACAGCCTTAGGATGGAGTCACAATTCACAGACGTTGTATGGAGTCACAAGTCACACACGTAGGATGGAGTCACAAGTCACAGACGTAGGATGGAGTCACAAGTCACACACGTAGGATGGAGTCACAAGTCACAGACGTAGGATGGAGTCACAAGTGAAGTTGGGGCTAAAAGGGCTATACTCATGTTGTCCGTAACATGTCTTTAATTGGGAGCTTAGGGTCAATTTTAATTACATAGACCTACATGTTTCCTTTAGTTTACTTTCAATGTTTACATTCAGGTAATTAGCCTATTTTTGAATTCACAGATGTAGGATGGAGTCACAAGACACATAAATTGAATGGAGTTTTATGTCAGTCATCGGATGGACCTTATGTCACAGCTGTTGGAGCCAAGAATGGAGTCAGAAGTCACAGACGTTGGTTGGAGCCTGTCATCTCAACACTGCAAAAAATGGTATTTATTATGCTCCACTTTCACGAAGTGAAGTAAGGGTTATATTGGAATCACGTTGTCTGTAATGTAAGATAGCCTCGTGTTCCATAACAAATGTGTGTTCCATCGCCACGCGTCTCGTAACACATTTGTTTGTCCCGTTGCGTCACATCACGTAGCGTTACATCCCCTTGCGTCGCTTCCCGGGATAGTTTTTGTCAAGTCGCTTTGCGCAACGCGATTTTATTATACCCCACTTTTCTCAAAGGGACGTGGGGTCTAGTGGGGCTATAAAGGAATCACGTTGTCCGTAACATCGCGTCGCATCGCGTACACATTTTTGTTTCGTTGCGCCCCGTAACACATTTTTGCCACATCGCATTACAATCGTTGGATGGAGTCAGAAGTCACAGACATTGCATGCTGTCAGAAGTCGGACGTTGGATGGAGCCTGTCATCCCACTACTGCAAAAATGGTAAGGACAAGATTGATTCATTTTTTATTTACCATTTGTTTTCTTTTTTACATGAAGTCAAAGACGTGGGATGGAGTCAGAAGTTACAGATGTTGGTTGGAGCCTGTCATCTCAACACTTCAAAAATAGTAAGGACTAGACTGATTTATTATGCTCCACTTTCACAAAAGGAAGTGGGGTATATATTGTAATCACCTTGTCTGCAACATAGCGTCGTGTCCTATAACCACGCGTCTCGTAACACATTTTTTTGCCCGTTGCGCCACATCCCGTTGCGTTAAATCCCGTTGCGTCACATCCGGTAACACTTTTTTCCGTTAAGTCGATTCCCGGGACTCGTTGTTGCGTAACAAAATGTTATTATACCCCACTTTTCTTAAAGGAAAGTGGGGTCTAGTGGGGCTATAAAGGAATCACGTTGTCCGTAACATCGCGTCGCATCGCGTACACATTTTTGTTTCGTTGCGCCCCGTAACACATTTTTGCCACATAGCGTTACAGTCGTTGGATGGAGTCAGAAGTCACAGACATTGCATGCTGTCAGAAGTCGGACGTTGGATGGAGCCTGTCATCCCACTACTGCGAAAATGGTAAGGACAAGATTGATTCATTTTTTATTAACCTTTTTTTTTTCTTTTTTACATGAAGTCAAAGACGTGGGATGGAGTCAGAAGTCACAGACGTTGGTTGGAGCCTGTCATCTCAACACTGCAAAAATAGTAAGGGCTAGATTGATTTATTATGCTCCACTTTCACAAAGTGAAGTGGGGTATATATTGTTATCACATTGTCTGCAACATAGCGTCGTGTCCTATAACCACGCGTCTCGTTACACATTTTTTTGCCCCGTTGCGTCACATCCCGTTGCGTTTAATCCCGTTGCGTCACATCCGGTAACACTTTTGTTCCGTTGCGTCGCTTCCCGGGACTCGTTGTTGCGTAACAAAATGTTATTATACCCCACTTTTCTTAAAGGGAAGTGGGGTCTAGTGGGGCTATAAAGGAATCACGTTGTCCGTAACATCGCGTCGCATCGCGTACACATTTTTGTTTCGTTGCGCCCCGTAACACATTTTTGCCACATCGCGTTACAGTCGTTGGATGGATTCAGTAGTCACAGACATTGCATGCTGTCAGAAGTCGGACGTTGGATGGAGCCTGTCATCCCACTACTGCAAAAATGGTAAGGACAAGATTGATTCATTTTTTATTAACTTTTTTTTTTTCTTTTTTACATGAAGTCAAAGACGTGGGATGGAGTCAGAAGTCACAGACGTTGGTTGGAGCCTGTCATCTCAACACTGCAAAAATAGTAAGGATTAGATTGATTTATTATGCTCCACTTTCACAAAGTGAAGTGGGGTATATATTGTAATCACCTTGTCTGCAACATAGCGTCGTGTCCTATAACCACGCGTCTCGTAACACATTATTTTGCCCCGTTGCGCCACATCCCGTTGCGTTAAATCCCGTTGCGTCACATCCAGTAACACTTTTTTCCGTTGCGTCGCTTCCCGGGACTCGTTGTTGCGTAACAAAATGTTATTATACCCCACTTTTCTTAAAGTCACAAGTCACATCGCGTACACATTTTTGTTTCGTTGCGCCCCGTAACACATTTTTACCACATCGCGTTACAGTCGTTGGATGGAGTCAGAAGTCACAGACATTGCATGCTGTCAGAAGTCGGACGTTGGATGGAGCCTGTCATCCCACTACTGCAACAATGGTAAGGACAAGACTGATTCATTTTTTATTAACCATTTGTTTTCTTTTTTACATGCAGTCAAAGACGTGGAATGAAGTCAGAAGTCACAGACGTTGGTTGGAGCCTGTCATCTCAACACTGCAAAAATAGTAAGGACTAGATTGATTTATTATGCTCCACTTTCACAAAGTGAAGAGGGGTATATATTGTAATCACCTTGTCTACAACATAGCGTCGTGTCCTATAATCACGCGTCTCGTAACACATTATTTTGCCCCGTTGCGCGACATCCCGTTGCGTTAAATCCCGTTGCGTCACATCCGGTAACACTTTTTTTCCGTTGCGTCGCTTCCCGGGACTCGTTGTTGCGTAACAAAATGATATTATACCCCACTTTTCTTAAAGGGAAGTGGGGTCTAGTGGGGCTATAAAGGAATCACGTTGTCCGTAACATCGCGTCGCATCGCGTACACATTTTTGTTTCGTTGCGCCCCGTAACACATTTTTGCCACGTCGCGTTACAGTCGTTGGATGGAGTCAGAAGTCACAGACATTGCATGCTGTCAGAAGTCGGACGTTGGATGGAGCCTGTCATCCCACTACTGCAAAAATGGTAAGGACAAGATTGATTCATTTTTTATTAACCATTTTTTTCTTCTTTTTTACATGAAGTCAAAGACGTAGTATGGAGTCAGAAGTCACAGACGTTGGTTGGAGCCTGTCATCTCAACACTGCAAAAATAGTAAGGACTAGATTGATTTATTATGCTCCACTTTCACAAAGTGAAGTGGGGTATATATTGTAATCACCTTGTCTGCAACATAGCGTCGTGTCCTATAACCACGCGTCTCGTAACACATTTTTTTGCCCCGTTGCGCCACATCCCATTGCGTTAAATCCCGTTGCGTCACATCCGGTAACACTTTTTTCCGGTGCGTCGCTTCCCCGGACTCGTTGTTGCGTAACAAAATGTTATTATACCCCACTTTTCTTAAAGGGAAGTGGGGTCTAGTGGGGCTATAAAGGAATCACGTTGTCCGTAACATCGCGTCGCATCGCGTACACATTTTTTTATTTCGTTGCGCCCCGTAACACATTTTTGCCACATCGCGTTACAGTCGTTGGATGGAGTCAGAAGTCACAGACATTGCATGCTGTCAGAAGTCGGACGTTGGATGGAGCCTGTCATTCCACTACTGCAAAAATGGTAAGGACAAGATTGATTCATTTTTTATTAACCATTTGTTTTCTTTTTTACATGAAGTCAAAGACGTGGGATGAAGTCAGAAGTCACAGACGTTGGTTGGAGCCTGTCATCTCAACACTGCAAAAATAGTAAGGACTAGATTGATTTATTATGCTCCACTTTCACAAAGTGAAGTGGGGTATATATTGTTATCACCTTGTTTGCAACATAGCGTCGTTTCCTATAACCACGCGTCTCGTAACACATTTTCTTGCCCCGTTGCGCCACATCCCGTTGCGTCACACCCCGTAACACTTTTTTTCGTTGCGTCGTTTCCCGGGACCCGTTTTTGTCAAGTCGCTTTGCGTAACACATTTTTGTTCTACCCCATTTTTCTCAAAGGAAAGTGGGGTCTAGTGGGGCTATAAATGAATCACGTTGTCCGTAACATCGCGTCGCATCCCGTAACACATTTTGGTTTCGTTACACCACGTAACACATTTTTGCCACATCGCGTTACAGTCGTTGGATGGAGTCAGAAGTCACAGACATTGCATGCTGTCAGAAGTCGGACGTTGGATGGAGCCTGTCAGTCCACAACTGCAAAAATGGTAAGGACGTGATTTATTCCTTTTTTATTAGCCATTTGTTTTCTTTTTTACATGAAGTCAAAGACGTTGGATGGAGTCAGAAGTCACAGACATCTGTCCATTGCCAGCCTGTCTTCCAGATTCTAGTGGGGTCTGTGGGGCTATTAAGGAATCACGTTGTCCGTAAAATCTCGTCGCATCCAGTAACACAGTTTTGTTTCGTCGCTCCCCGTAACACATTTTTGCCACGTCGCGTTTGCTAAAACATGTAATATCTCTTCTTTTCTGATTGAAGTTGCGATCAAATCCATCAGAGGCAAAGTTGTTTTGGCTGACTATGAAGCTGCAAAAAACAACCTGCTGCAGACGACACAACAGGTATACTACTAGAATATATTTACTATGAAAATGTTGCTAAAACATGTGATCTCTTCTTTGCTAATTACAAATGCGATCAAATCCACCAGAGGAAATATTGTTCTGGCTGACTATGAAGTTGCAACCACCAAGCTGCTGCAGGTGACACAACAAGTAGACTATTAGACGATACTATTTACTATGAAAATGTGGCTAAAACATGTGACCTCTATTTTTCTGATTACAGATGCGATCAAATCCACCAGAGGAAAGGTTTTTCTGGCTGACTATAAAGTTTTAACAACCAAGCTGCTGCAGACGACACAACTAGACTATACTATTTACTATGAAAATATTGCTAAAACATGTAATATCTCTTCTATTCTGATTACAGATGCGATCAAATCAAGTTGTTCTTGCTGACTATGAAGTTGTAACAACCAAGCTGCTGCAGACGACACATCAGGTGGACTACTAGTATTTAATATGAATTTATAATTTAAAAATTTACCGACATAATCAGCGTCAAAATGTTCGCATTTGATGTAATACGCCAAATGTGCAACCCTGTGCAGTTCTTCTGATGTCCCCCATACATACGGAAGTATTCCTCTCTCCTCTCCATTCCCTTTCTTCTTCCCTATGTGAAAGGGACATCAGAAGCACTGCACAGGATTTTCAAGCAATACAATGTCAATACGTTTCACAAACCCTTTAATTCATTTAGACAGCAATTAACACATGTAAAAGATGAAACCGACCCCTTAAAGAAATGTGGCGTGGTGTATTACATCAAATTCGAGCAATGTGATTGATTATGTTAGTGAACTGGGAGATCTTTAGATATCAATCTTAAAGAACACGCCACAGCCAGCCAGCCAGCCAGCCAGCCAGCCAGCCAGCCGAGCCAGCCAGCCGAGCCAGCCGGGCCAGCCGAGCCAGCCGGCCGAGCCAGCCAGCCAGCCGAGCCAGCCGAGCCAGCCAGCCAGCCGAGCCAGCCAGCCAGCCGAGCCAGCGAGCCAGCCAGCCAGCCGAGCCAGCCGAGCCAGCCAGTTGGATGGAGCCTGTCATCCCACTACTGAAAACATGGTAAGGACAAGATTGATTGATTTTTTATTAACCATTTGATTTTTTTTTACATAGAATCAAAGACGTTGGATGGAGTCAGAAGTCACAGACGTTGGATGGAGCCTGTCATCTCAGCACTGCCCAAATGGTAAGGACAATATTGATTTGTTATACAAATGTTTGTTCCGTCGCCACGCGTCTCAGATTACATTTTTTGTTCCGTTGCGTCACATCCCCTTGCGTTATATCCCGTTGCGTCACATCCCGTTACACTTTTTTCCGATGCGTCGCATTCCGGGAAGTCGCTTTGCGTAACACGTTTTTTATTATACCCCACTTTTCTCAAAGGGAAGTGAGGGCTAGTCGGGCTATAACGGAATCACGTTGTCCGTAACATCGCGTCGCATCCCGTAACACATATATTTTCGTTGCGCCGCCTAACACATTTTTCCCGCGTCACGTTACAGTCGTTGGATAGAATCAGAAGCCACAGACATTGCGTGATGTCAGAAGTCGGACGTTGGATGGAGACTGTCATCTCAACACTGCAAAAATGGTAAGGACAAGATTGATTCATTTTTCATTAAACAATTTGTTTTCTTTTTTACATGAAGTCAAAGACGTTGGATGGAGTCAGAAGTCACAGACATCTGTCCATTGCCAGCCTGTCTTCCATATTCTAGTGGGGTCTAGTGGGGTTATAAAGGAAACACGTTGTCCGTAAAATCTCGTCGCATCCCGTAACACATTTTTGTTTTGTCGCGCCCCGTAACACATTTTTGCGACGTCGAGTTGCTAAAACATGTAATATATCTTCTTTTCTGATTGAAGTTGCGATCAAATCCATCAGAGGCAACGTTGTTCCTGCTGACTTTGAAGCTAGCCAGCCAGCCAGCCGAGCCAGACAGCCAGCCAGACAGCCAGACAGCCAGCCAACCAGCCAGCCAGCACAGCCAGCAAAGCCAGCAAAGCCAGCAAAGCCAGCCAGCCAGCAAGCCTGTCGAGTCAGCCGAGCCAGCCGAGCCAGCCAGCCGAGCCAGCCAGACAGCCAGCCAGCCGGCCGGCCAGCCAGCCGAGCCAGCCAGCCAGCCAGCCGAGCCAGCCAGCCAGCCAGCCAGCCAGCCAAGCCAGCCAGCCAGCCAGCCAAGCCAGACAGCCAGCCAGCCAGCCAGCCAGCCGAGCAAGCCGAGCAAGCCATCCAGCCAGTCAGTCAGCCAGCCAGCCAAGCCAGCCAGCCGAGCCAGTCAGTCAGGCAGCCAGCCACAGACATTGCGTGATGACTCAGAAGTCGGACGTTGGATGGAGCCTGTCATCCCACTACTGCAAAAATGGTAAGGACAAGATTGATTGATTTTTTATTAACCATTTGATTTCTTTTTTACATAGAATCAAAGACGTTGGATGGAGTCAGAAGTCACAGACGTTGGTTGGAGCCTGTCATCTCAACACTGCAAAAATGGTAAGGACAATATTTATTTATTATACAAATGTTTGTTCCGTCGCCACGCGTTTCATAATACATTTTGTTGTCCTGTTGCGTCACATCCCCTTGTGTTATATCCCGTTGCGTCACATCCCGTAACACTTTTTTCCGTTGCGTCGCATCCCGGGAAGTCGCTTTGCGTAACACGTTTTTTATTATACCCCACTTCTCTCAAAGGGAAGTGAGGGCTAGTCGGGCTATAACGCAATCACGTTGTCAGTAACATCGCGTCGCATCCCATAACATTTATTTTCGTTGCGCCGCGTAACACATTTTTGCCGCGTCACGTTACAGTCGTTGGATGGAATCAGAAGCCACAGACATCTGTCATCCCACGACTGCAATAATGGTAAGGACAAGATTGATTCGTTTTTATTAACCATTTGTTTTCTTTTTTACATGAAGTCAAAGCCGTTGGATGGAGCCTATCATCTCAACACTGCAAAAATGGTAAGGACAAGATTGATTCATTTTTCATTAAACATTTGTTTTCTTTTTTACATGAAGTCAAAGACGTTGGATGGAATCAGAAATCACAGACATCTGTCTATTGCCAGCCTTCCAGATTCTACATCCGTCTATTGCAATACATAGTTGCATGTATTACAGCTTTTGCATACGTCTTCACCAGCCTGAACCTTCCAGATTCTAAACCTGTCTACATTGTAATACGTATTTCCATGTCTTTTAGATTCTACGTACGTTTTCAACAGCATATATTCCAGATTCTACATCTGTCAGTTGAAATACATATTCGTCCGTCTTCCAGATTCTACATCAGTCAGTTGAAATATATATTCGTCCGTCTTCCAGAATCTACCTCTCCAGCCCGTCTTCCGGATTTGTCATCTCTGGGAGCTCCGCTTGTAAGTGAGAAAGTGTCAATTATTACGGATGGCGGAAGGTATACATTACCGGTTATACCCAGGAAAATGTGGGTGGTCTGCTTCTTCCACCACTGAAAAATCATATATAGCCTAATATGTGCTGAAAATTAAGTAAAACTCCATTCAACCAACCAGATTCTACATCTGTCCATTGAAATACATATTCTCCTGTCTTCCAGATTCTACATCCATCTTCTCTTCCAGTCCGTCTTCTGTGAGAATGTGTCAATTATTACAATGGAGTGAGGTATACAGTAATACTGGTTCTACCCAGGCAAATGAGGTATACAGTAATACTGGTTCTACCCAGGAAAATGTAGGTTGTCTGCTTCCATCGCTAATAAAACGCCTGTCATATATACCCTAAAATGTCCTAAAATGATGTAATACATCATCCAGCCAACTAACCAGCCTGTCTGCCAGATTCTACATCCATCTTTGCTGTATTACATCTCCAACCCGTCTTCCAGATTATACATCCATCTTCGCTGAAATACATCTGGATCCAGCTCGTCTTCCAGATTCTACATCCATCTTCGCTGTAATACATCTCCAACCCGTCTTCCAGATTATACATCCATCTTCATTGTAATACATCTCCTGCCCGTCTTCCAGATTCTACATCCATCTACGCTGTAATACATCTCCAGCCCGTATTCCAGATTCTACATCCATCTTCGCTGTAATACATCTCCAGCCCGTCTTCCAGATTCTACATCCATCTTCGCTGTAATACATCTCCAGGCCGTCTTCCAGATTCTACATCCATCTTTGCTGTAATACATCTCCAACCTGTCTTCCAGATTCTACATCCATCTTCGCTGTAATGCATCTCCAACCCGTCTTCCAGATTATACACCAATCTTCTCTGTAATACGTCTCCAACCCGTCTTCAAGATTATACATCCATCTTCGCTGTAATACATCTCCAACCCGTATTCCAGATTATACATCCATCTTCGCTGTAATACATCTCCAAGCCGTCTTCCAGATTCTACACCCATCGTCGCTGTAATTCATCTTGATCCAGCTCGTCTTCCAGATTCTACATCCATCTTCGCTGTAATACATCTCCAATCCTTCTTCCATATTCTACATCCATCTTCGCTGTAATACATCTCCAACCTGTCATCCAGATTCTACTCTACATCCAGCTAAGCAGAGCTCTAGATAAGCTAGCATCTAGATATCTGCGTAATTTATGCTTACGCAAATAAATGAGCTAGGCGCAAAAGATTTTGTTCTATAAGAAAAACAAAAACATTTCAGTGCGTATCGAAACATAAATATACAGTGTTTAAAATCGTGACGATCTACATTAACAATTATTCTGAGTAACTGAAGAAAAAAGAAGCATATATAAACAAATGAACCCAAATTGCAAAATCCGTGCCTAGAGCTCTTGCTAAGGGTGTCCGGGTAGCGCACTCTTTCCATCAATGCAACCCGGGTTAGTTGCCCTGTCTCGGCGTTGTTATTGAGAGTATCCCGCTCGTGTGACACGTGGGTTTTCTCCGGGTTCTCCGGTTTCCTCCCACAGCATGACAGCGTGCTGTCATGTCATCCGCGCTGTCCTCAAGAAGCCGGAAGGTTGGTAAACAGTTGTAATATAAAACGTAATTATGCTTTATATAACAACAAGTCCTAGTCACACCTCCTCGTGGTACCAACTGGAAACTATAGATTCTCTAATCAGAAAATCTATAGGCTAAGGTGACGGGTCGCAATTCAAATATACACACTAATTATATTCCATTTTTCCAAATATATATAATATATATACTGAAGCGCAAAAAAAACGCAACTAGACAATTTCCGCTATATATTGTATATATTGCACACTTAATTCCACATAATATTCCAAAGAAATCCCAACATGTTTTGTAAAACAAATATTGCAGTTAAGTTGAGAAATGACACAACTGTGATGTTGTAGACGGTTTAATCACACTACACCTTGTAACAAGAAATTCATAAATGTTGAAGTTCCTCTTTGAAAATCTGAGTCAGTTTAGTACTGTATTTAACGTAAAGAGTTTGCAAAACTTTGCATCCTAAGTTTGCTCTCATGCTTGAGCCAAACGCATACTTTGAAGGAATACTGTTTGCTGTATTATGTGTTGTTTTTTTCTGGAAGGAAAGGTCTTACGTAGCCATGTACCATTCGATTAACATCAGCATATTGTACATACACTATTTAGCGGAAATTCCCGAGTTGCGTTTCTTTTGCGATTCAGTATATATGCGTTAAAAAATGCACCTTAATATGTTACCCTGTTAACTGAATTTAAAAACTCTCACAACTATATTTTAACTTTGCTCCTTTGCTCCTTTGAGGAATGTATGGTACGTATCACAGGAAGTTGCATATGTTGATTACTACAGTATGTCTATGACAATTATAATAATATACTCATTTGCAAAAGAAAGTGGACACTGAATTTTATTTAGATTTAATGGTATAAAGTTTTTTTAGAATTAAATTGACCAATTCCAAAATGAATATGCCATGTTTGGTACCAAAGTATTTATCATTACATTGCCAATATCATGTTGTCATTTGTTTTTCAATAAGGGACTGTCGTTTGATAAAGAGGATAGGGAGTAAAGTAAAAAAATGCAAAGTGTCCAGTTTCTTTTGCAACTGAGTATAGAAGGTAGTAACCAAAGGATGCAATTACAATAACATCGGTTTACCACATAATATATATTTGGTGGGATTTGGAAATAGATTTGGGTGTTTCATGACACCCCCAAAATACAGTTGGGCAGGGTTATGTATGGCGAAAGCTCATTTTACATGCAACAGTTTCTTTCCCATCCGCATTAAGGTAATTTGTTCTCCCATCTTTTTGCCTGTTTATTCGCCGTCTGCTTTTGGGGCAGAAGAAACAATTAATACATAGTTACGATATGTCAATCAAGCTTATGCGTCTTAAGATTCTAGAGATTAGAGCCACTTTATAACGTACAATAGTTATTTTCACCTGTATCAAAAGGGAAGCACCTTTTTGGCCGGGATCATAGTAAAGACTCTGCTTCTAAAGCTTTCCTTGCCTCACCACTGTGATTCGGATCACACGGGGAACTTGATTTGTCAAATGAGAAAATGTCAGTTCTTATGGATGGTGGGAGCTATACTGTACTGGATCAACCCTCTACCACAAACAAATCGACCGTCATATATGGCCTAACATGTGTTAAAAATGATGTAAAACACCAAACAAACTGTACCAAAAGCATGTTTTGTCCTACAAACAACTCTAAAATACAATACAGCGCATGGCCAATGTGGGAACAATAGAGGGCGGAGCTAGAAAATGTATGTCAGAATTATCGATTCCTTTAGGTACCCTTTGACTGTCAGTCAACCTCTACAGCATGCTTACTCGCTTGTAACATAGCCTGCAAGTTGAACGACCAGGTACGAGCCCGTATCAGTCATTAATCAGGCAACCTTAGTACACAAGGACCTGAGGGTTCGAGTTAGAAGGGGGAAAAAAAGATTGTCATGTGTCCTTTAAAATTTACGGTGCTAGAGAGCAATAATAAAGCAAACTGCCGTATATTTAAATAATTCAAGGGCCATGAGTCTGGTTTTACTCATCTGATATATCTAGTTTCGAATAAGGTAAGCATCCTGCCAAAGACTGTTCAAGATCAGATGAATAATTAAGGATCTAGAGTGTTCACAAGGCACAATAAAGCATTTTTCAATAAATTAAAGGCAGTAAATATATACAGGCGCTCTTGTTAAATTATGCCATGAAGTTATCGCATTTTAAACGCTCAATTGACAAGGTTTTTATATATATATAACAAAAAATGTTTAGCACCACTTTATTAAACATATGAACATTGATATAATTGTCTGAAGATATTAGAAATGCTAGGTTAGAAATGTAATTTTGAAAATATTTGTGTTTGAAAACATTTAATATTAGACATTGACAAGAATAGTCCATTCTGTCATTGTTTAAAAAACGCTGAAATGTGTTCAACGAAATTTTAAAATTACCTCCCTCGATAACGTATAATAATAACAGTATATTCCCATCCTATTAGTTTTTTTTATCACCGACTTTGTTTACAAATGACTTTGTAGCATTATTATTTGTCATATCTATGTCATTTTACCATTGAACCCGAACATACACGGCTTTGCATCTCGTCTATGAAAATGACATGTATTTTTTGTAATAAATTTATTTTGCTCAGTGTATGATGTCAATTATGACAAGTACTGTTTAAGAAACATTCAAACATTCATAAAATGCTGACATCCAAAAAGAAACGCAACACCATTTTAAATGTACAAATTACGCACACTGCTGCCATATGTATAACCTAATCTATGTTCGAAGCTGTTCCCTGTAAACATTTCCAACAGAGAATAAACACTCATTACTACTGTTTGAAATGTCCCCACACATAAAACATAACTATAAACAAAAATAAATAATAATTATAAAATTGGTGCGTTTCTTCCGGCATTCGGTATAATACAAATGGTGTACATACCAAACATATTGTGATGTACAGACCATACATGTTGTGATGTACATACCAAACATGTTGTGATGTACTGACCAAACATGTTGTGATGTACAGACCAAACATGTGATGTACAGACCAAACATGTTGTGATGTACAGACCAAACATGTTGTGATGTACAGACCAAACATGTTGTGATGTACAGACCAAACATGTTGTGATGTACAGACCAAACATATTGTGATGTACAGACCAAACATATTGTGATGTACTGACCAAACATGTTGTGATGTACAGACCAAACATATTGTGATGTACAGACCAAACATATTGTGATGTACTGACCAAACATGTTGTGATGTACAGACCAAACATGTTGTGATGTACTGACTAAACATGTTGTGATGTACAGACCAAACATATTGTGATGTACAGACCAAACATATTGTGATGTACTGACTAAACATGTTGTGATGTATGTATAGACCAAACATATTGTAATGTACTGACTAAACATATTGTGATGTACAGACCAAACATGTTGTGATGTACTGACTAAACATATTGTGATGTACAGACCAAACATATTGTGATGTACTGACTAAACATGTTGTGATGTACAGACCAAACATATTGTGATATGTTTGGTCTGTTTGGTCTGTACATCACAATATGTTTGGTCTGTACATCACAACATGTTTAGTCAGTACATCACAATATGTTTGGTCTGTACATCACAATATGTTTAGTCAGTACATCACAACATGTTTGGTCTGTACATCACAATATGTTTAGTCAGTACATCACAATATGTTTGGTCTATACATACATCACAACATGTTTAGTCAGTACATCACAATATGTTTGGTCTGTACATCACAATATGCTTGGTCTGTACATCACAACATGTTTAGTCAGTACATCACAACATGTTTGGTCTGTACATCACAACATGTTTGGTCAGTACATCACAATATAATTGGTCTGTACATCACAATATGTTTGGTCTGTACATCACAACATGTTTAGTCAGTACATCACAATATGTTTGGTCTGTACATCACAATATGTTTAGTCAGTACATCACAACTTGTTTGGTCTGTACATCACAATATGTTTAGTCAAACATGTTGTGATGTACAGACCAAACATGTTGTGATGTACAGACCAAACATATTGTGATGTACAGACCAAACATATTGTGATGTACAGACCAAACATGTTGTGATGTACAGACCAAACATGTTGTGATGTACAGACTAAACATATTGTGATGTACAGACCAAACATATTGTGATGTACAGACCAAACATGTTGTGATGTACAGACCAAACATGTTGTGATGTACAGACCAAACATGTTGTGATGTACTGACCAAACATGTTGTGATGTACTGACCAAACATGTTGTGATGTACAGACCAAACATATTGTGATGTACTGACTAAACATGTTGTGATGTACAGACCAAACATATTGTGATGTACTGACCAAACATGACCAAATACTGACTTTATTTATCCTGCGTCATTTTGACTTTAAAACTGCTTGCATATCATCAGTAATTAAATAAATAAAAATGAGATTTCCATTTTCTTCATTATTTTCCAATTTTTTAGTGATGTACTGACCAAACATGTTGTGATGTACAGACCAAACATGTTGTGATGTACTGACCAAACATGTTGTGATGTACTGACCAAACATGTTATGATGTACAGACCAAACATGTTGTGATGTACAGACCAAACACATTGTGATGTACTGACCAAACACGTTGTGATGTACAGACCAAACATCTTGTGATGTACTGACCAAACACGTTGTGATGTACAGACCAAACACGTTGTGATGTACTGACCAAACACGTTGTGATGTACAGACCACACACATTTTGTGATGTACAGACCAAACATATTGTGATGTACTGACCAAATATGTTGTGATGTACTGACTAAACATGTTGTGATGTACAGACCAAACATGTTGTGATGTACTGACCAAACACGTTGTGATGTACAGACCAAACATGTTGTGATGTACTGACTAAACATATTGTGATGTACAGACCAAACATATTGTGATGTACTGACTAAACATGTTGTGATGTATGTATAGACCAAACATATTGTGATGTACAGACCAAACATATTATGATGTACAGACCAAACATGTTGTGATGTACAGACCAAACATGTTGTGATGTACAGACCAAACATATTGTGATGTACAGACCAAACATGTTGTGATGTATAGACCAAACATGTTGTGATGTACTGACTAAACATGTTGTGATGTACATACCAAACACGTTGTGATGTACAGACCAAACATGTTGTGATGTACTGACCAAACATGTTTTGATGTACTGACCAAACATGTTGTCTGACCAAACATGTTGTGATGTACTGACCAAACATGTTGTGATGTACTGACCAAACATGTTGTGATGTACAGACCAAACATGTTCCTAAATGCGAGGCAATATGCAGTATACTTTAATTGCACATTTCATATGAAACTGAAGCACATTATGAGGGTTTTAATTTGTATTTGGAATAACACCAATACTCGCCTCCAAATCGCATCCAGTCCCTTTAAACAAAACACCTTGTCTTTTTAGGTAGCTATACAGGCTGGTGGGCATGAATAATCTAGCTTGTCATAAATTTATCACGCAATTAAAAAAATGACACCTACGTTCCTATGCAAAAATGAAGGTAAATCAAATCGACAAATCTACAAAACGATAAAAACGATACTATTAATTTGATTTCATATCAATATTTACTTATATAGACATACAGAATAGTATATTTAAAGGGACACATGACAATCTTGAGTTTTATTCAAACGTTAAAATGTGCTCCTCGATTTATTTATCCTGCGCCATTTTGACTTTAAAACTGCTTGCATATCATCAGTAATTAAATAAATAAAAATGAGATTTCTATTTTCTTCATTATTTTCCAATTTTTTAAATATATTATTGGTGCATGTTATAACAAGTTAGTAACATGTAAAAATAATTTGCTTTGAACTATTCTAACAATTAATATTGATGATTGAACAAATGCAAGTTAAGAAAAACTAACTATGGCCTTGAGTTTTTAAAATATCAAGATTGCCGTGTGTCTCTTTAACATATATAACGTCTACATTTGTGTGTCGCCTTCATATCATGGTAGACACTTTAAGCGATCATTTTGTCCGTGGTCCGTCCGTCTTCGTCCGTCCATCGTCGTCCTCCACACTTGTCAAACCTGCAACCTAATCTTGGCTATTACTTGAAAAGTTTTAGATTTATGTTCATGAAACTTCACCAACATCTTCGTGTTACCTCAAGGAATGTCGTAACACATCTCCAATAACTGACTAATTTCGGCAGCGGTATGCCCTATCCCCTTTCCTAATTTCGGCAGCGGTATGCCCTATTCCCTTTTCATAACACTTTAACCTGCAACATGAGCAAGCTCGACTGGCCATAACTTCAAAACTATTTAAAGAGACACACGGCAATCTTCATTATTTATAAAATTCACGGCGTTCCGCTAGTTTTTCTGCATGACTTGCATTTGTTTAATAATTAATATTAATTAGAAGACTTTGTTTTGCATATTATTATTTGTTGATTTTATTGCTTGAAGGGAATAGTTATCACAACAGGTTACGTGGTGTAGTGGTTATCACGTCTGCTTTACACGAAGAAGGTCCCGAGTTCAATCCACGGCGGAACCTGTGATTCCCTTTTGGTGCTTTTTTTCTTAAAAGATGACATTCTAACCTGAAATATAACCTGAAATAGCTTTTGTTGTTTTTCATCAGGCAGAACAGTTTTCGTGTTTTTATGGGTTTGGACGATATAATTGGTAGGTCCTCAATTAAGCATATGCACACACTCATTAAACGTATTGTACTGTCTTTATAAATGAATTATGTGAGCGTATATCGAACATAGGTGTTATATTGAAAGTGCCAGAGCCTCCTAAGTCATCCCCCTCCTTTAAACACACCCCACTATATGGCTGCTATAAATGGAGACAATCACAAACCCAAACTGGCTCTGATATGTGTAGTTATGGTCAGATACCACTATTGATTTGGGGCTTCTGATTGGTTGAAAAAAGTATAGGGTCTATTAGGGCATATAGTCAGATTGTAAGGTAGATTCTGATTGGATTAAATTACCCAAATCATAACAAATCCCCATAAAACATCAAAATATTATGTTTCCATCATAAAACATGTTGATTTAGGATATTTTGACTGAAATTTGCATTTTTATGGATACAATTTTACTGAGAGTATATTTGCAAAAAGTAAAATTTCTTTACTGCCATTCTGGGGGTGGCCACCTTCAGTGAACTATTAGAGGCTGAAAGCATCAGATTATCCCCAATTTGCTGGTCATTTTTGAGTGTCTCTAAGATAGTTCTTTCAAAACAGTTAGGTTTTTTCATCCGTTCCGATATAGGAATAGGGGTTGTAGGCCAAAAGGCTATAATGGAGACCTATGGGAAATGCAATAGTGGTATATGACCTAAAGCTAGATTCTACATGTGGTAAAAGTGAAAGTAGACATACTTTTTTCCTAACACAATGATTTGAAAGTGTGAGAAATGTTGAATTATGTTGTATTTTGACTTTTCTTGTAACTTTTTAAATGATTTTTAAATATTTGAAAGTTTTATGATGCAATATAGGTAATTTAAATTCTTTTATTAGGGTTGTGGACACAAAATTAGCCATACCTGACACCTGGTATACACAATTGGCCTGTAATGCACCTATTTGACAGAATTAAAGGTATATCTAGTAAGTTTATTAATTTATGAGGGCTTTGCATACATTTTTTGGCAAAAATGTCAGAAAGCGACAAGCTGGGTCTGTCTGCTAAGATGTTGAAAAGGCGCTTATGTCTGTTTTGAAAAAGCTGTTGAGGTAAACTCTGATTCTGAGTTCATCGCGTCTTGACGGTTAGTGTTGATATGCAAATATGTTATGCGGTTTAATACATTTTACAAATTAAATAATTTAGTTGGCAAAAAATATGACATTTTCTATTTTTTTTAAAAGTCTTTATCTACCCCACCCCCTTCATTTTAATGAATTTTCATGGATCTGTACTGTCAACAGTGCTTTTTGTCTGCATGGCTGCATGAAAATGACCTGTAAAGGTGGCACAAACAATATCTAATAAAAAAATACATTAAATTGTACAATTACAGGCAATCTTGTGTAATGAGCATATTGTAAAACATGGCATGGCCTTAAAAATGGAGTTGGGGAGAATATTCTCAGAATTATTTTTTGTCATATTTAAAGTGAAAAGTTGCATTTTCTTGATGGTTTCACATATATAAACTGCTGCATAATGTTAATTAATCCATTTGAAGGCAGAGTTAGAATATATACAAAAACAATGGCATTTTTTGGTTAAATCTGCTATTTTGAGCCCTGAAAATCACAAATATCATTTTTCAGTAGAAATGATTTTCAAGAGAGCTTCAACTGGTTGAAAATCACATGTTATTGATGAAATCAATTCAAAATCACTTTATTTGAACCAAAAGATTGGAACGGTTGTCGAGATATGGCATTTTGAAGATTCTGGATTTACGCGTAAAAATCGCATGAATTTGACATCAGCCGAAGCCCTTTAAAGCCCTCAAAATTTGTAGAAAAGTATTTTTTTCTAAAATCATAAGACACAATTTTCCTCAGAATGAATGTATGAAACAATTTAGCCAGAAAAAACAAACTTCAGTTAGGTTTGAATGTCTATTTAGGTCAGATACCACTATTGATTTGGGGCTTCTGATTGGTTGAAAAAAGTATAGGGTCTATTAGGGCATATAGTCAGATTGTAAGGTAGATTCTGATTGGATTAAATTACCCAAATCATAACAAATCCCCATAAAACATCAAAATATTATGTTTCCATCATAAAACATGTTGATTTAGGATATTTTGACTGAAATTTGCATTTTTATGGATACAATTTTACTGAGAGTATATTTGCAAAAAGTAAAATTTCTTTACTGCCATTCTGGGGGTGGCCACCTTCAGTGAACTATTAGAGGCTGAAAGCATCAGATTATCCCCAATTTGCTGGTCATTTTTGAGTGTCTCTAAGATAGTTCTTTCAAAACAGTTAGGTTTTTTCATCCGTTCCGATATAGGAATAGGGGTTGTAGGCCAAAAGGCTATAATGGAGACCTATGGGAAATGCAATAGTGGTATATGACCTTATAGACGTTTAGTTTACATGGTTACCATGGTTACATTATGTAGATTGCAATATAGTACATGACCAAAGAGTGCTGATAAATAGCCTTAAGTGTAAACAGTCAGCTTTATCGATTGTCAATCCTGGCATCTATGTCCTTACCGTGACCTTATATGTATATCACTTAAAGAAACTAAATCGTCCAATTTCGCTTCAAAATCTTTATTCCAAACTTTATCCATGTACTGAGGTCATAAAACAATGCATATGTGCCGATTAAAAATCCAGATTTATTCACGGATACTTGAAATACCCGTAATTGAATATGCATAAAATGAATTGCTAATTCATAATTCGACGCAACACATGTGTTACATATATACTTCATCGTTAGTACGCTAAGAAACGGTCGTGCCTGTTTTTGGAGAGATAGCGATTATTACGGATGCGAAAAAGTGGGTGTTCTGCCTCCACCACTCAACAAATATAGAAGTAAATAGTCCTAAATAGGCTGAAAATGACGTAAGACACCATTCAACCAACTATCACACATTTAAACAAACACATTTATATAGATTTATTTATCGGATTTCTCCCCTGGCATAAATGTCCTTACCGTGTCCTTATTGTAATCACGTTTAAACAAATACATTTGTATAGATAGATTAACCGGCTTTTCAACAAACATAAATGTATATTTGCATAATTATGGCTATAACAGATGAAACTTCAGAATCGAGTATTTGAGATGTCGGTGTGCATTACCAGGAGAACTGTGTTCTCCACAAACATTTTTTTTTTTTTGAAGAAGAAGAAGAAGAAAAAAAACAAGACGAAGTAGAGAATTGATTTGAAACAACCCAATCTCCCACGAGACCTCAATGTAAAACACGTGTGTCATTAAAATATATATAGAACCAAACAGCTAACGCACCAGTAGACAATACCTTTAATATCTAAATAATAACAATCAATAAATCAAAACAAATTTCATTATGAACGAGACAAATATCTTGTCAATAACGACTGTAAATTAAAAACAAATCGTTCAAATCACCTGTCTCCAACGGTACCAATCGGCATATATAAATAAGTTCACATATTAAAGGTATTATCTACTGGTGCGCTTCGGGGTTACTTGATAAGCGTTTTAGATGACCTTTCTAAAATCATCAACTGTGTTACACAGATATTCTGATTTTTAAAGAACATTAATATAACGGGACCAACCCAATGGCCTATTCTCATTGGCCTATAATCAGAATACTTGATCTGTATTGCACTGTATACATACAATAAGACCGATAAGGTATCTTAAAGGTATAGGTACAATAGAGTCTGGACTTGTTTGAAATCAGTGTCTCGATTTATATTTTACCCTGGTGACATTTAAATAAATATGTTGGGAATTCTGATGTGCAATAATATCAAAAATTAATAATATGCAAAAACAAATTACTTAATACTATTCTTATAATTAATATTAATGATTGAAAAAATGATTCAGAAAAAATTGCGAGACGCCGTGACGTTTCAAAAATAAAGTTTGCCGTATGTCTCTTTAAACGTACACCAGTTCATTTTGAATATCGAGCTGGGTTTTACATTTCGAGCTGGCTCTGAGATCGATATTATCGAGCTGGGCTTTACCTTTCGAGCTGGCTCTGAGATCGATATACAACAAGGCATTTTGAATACACAGCTGGGTTTCAATTTTGAGCTGGCTTTGAGATCGATATTCGATTTAAACGTACAATAAGGCATTTTGAATACCGAGCTGAATTTGAATTTCGAGCTAGCTCTGAGATCGATATTCGCTTTAAACGTTATTTTGAATTCGATCTGAGAGTGAAATTTGAGCTTTGAAATTGAAAATACTTTATATATTTTTTCATCCGATTTTCATAGATCTTGGTATGAAGTATCAGCTTTCTAGTAGCGCGTATTGTCTGTCAGGACGATCCGGTTGAATTATTTTTGAAAAGAGTTACATGACTTCGAAGTTTTTGAGTTGTAAACCGCTTCCGTTCAACTCTTCCTACACCACTATAAAGAGCGATCGCAGAGCCAGCTCTGTATTCAAACTCAGCTCTGCATTCATAATGCCTTGGTGTAAGTTTATAACTAATATCGATCTCAGAGTCAGCTCTGTATTCAAACCCAGCTCTGCATTCATAATGCCTTGGTGTCAGTTTATAACGAATATCGATCGCAGAGCCAGCTCTGTATTCAAACTCAGCTCTGTATTCATAATGCCTTGGTGTACATATATAACGAATATCGCTATCAGACGCTCTGTATTCAAACCCAGCTCTGCATTCAAAATGCCTGATTGTATGTTTATAACGAATATCGATCTCAGAGCCAACTCGAAATTCAAACCCAACTTTGCATTCATAATGCCTTGGTGTATGTTTTAAACGAATATCGATCTCAGAGCCACGCTCTGTATTCAAACCCAGTTCTGCATTCATAATGCCTTGTTGTATGTTTATAACGAATATCGATCTCAGAGCCAGCTCTGTATTCAAACCCAGCTCTGCATTTAAAATGACTTGCCGTATGTTTAAAACGAATATCGATCTCAGAGCCAGCTCTGTAGTCAAACCCAGTTCTGCATTTATAAGACCTTGGTGTATGTCGATCTCAGCGCCAGCTCTGCATTCAAACCCAGCTCTGCATTCAAAATGCCTGGTTGTATGTTTATAACGAATATCGGTCTCATATAGCCAGCTCGAAATTCAAACCCAGCTTTGCATCCATACTGCCTTGGAGTATGTTTTAAAAAAATATCGGTCTCAGAGCCACGCTCTGTATTCAAACCCAGCTCTGCATTCATAATGTCTTGTTGTATGTGTATAACGAATATCGATCTCAGAGCCAGCTCTGTATTCAAACCCAGCTCTGTATTCAAAATGACTTGTTGTATGTTTAAAACGAATATCGATCTCAGAGCCAGCTCTGTATTCAAACCCAGCTCTGCATTCAAAATGAGTTAGTGTATGTTTAAAACGAACATAGATCTGTATTCCAAATGCCTTGTTATACGTTTAAAACTAATATCGATCTCAGAGCCAGCTCGAAATTGCAACCCAGCTCTGCGTTCAAAATGACTTGGTGCATGTTTAAAACGAATATCGATCTCAGAGCCAGCTCGAAATTCAAACCAGCTCTGCATTCATAATGCATTGGTGTACGTTTACAACGAATATCGATCTCAGAGCCAGCTCGAAATTCAAACACTACTCTGTATTCAGTATGCCTTCTTACAAGTTTAACCGAATATCGATCTCAGAGCCAGCTCGAAATTCAAACCAGCTCTGCATTCATAATGCATTGGTGTACGTTTACAACGAATATCGATCTCAGAGCCAGCTCGAAATTCAAACACTACTCTGTATTCAGTATGCCTTCTTACAAGTTTAACCGAATATCGATCTCAGAGCCATCTCTGTATCAAACCCAGCTCCGCATTCATAATGCCTTGGTGTACGTTTAAAACGAATATCGATCTCAGAGCCAGCTCGAAATTCAAACTCAGCTCTGTATTCAGTATGCATTCTTATAAGTTTAACCGAATATCGATCTCAGAGCTAGCTCGACATTGAAAACCCAGTTCGATATTGAATGTCGATCTACGATCTTCGATCTCACAGCCAACTTCACACAGCTGAAATAATAATACTAATTAATAGCGTTTCTTTCCAAAGTAGCGTACTCGTAACAAAATTAATTGATCATCTTAAAAGTTGATTTCATCCAATTGTAATGCATTATTATAACGGAAAATATTTGTACATAAATAACGTGTTTAGTCTATGTCTTCTGCGTTTACGTTTTTACAGTTACATTTACTTTTGTTGACATTATAACTACCACAAACAATTAAGAAATTCAACGCAATCAAAAACAAATAAGAAAACGGCACAATAAAGTCACAAACAAGATGTCCAGTCATTCCGCAAATTGTTTATATTAATATAACATGCTATGATATATATGCTGTTGTTGAGTTGTATATACTATATCAACCTTGAGGTAGAAGCCGTATTAAATCAAAGTGCTGAAGGCACTGATGGGCGGTGCTTTTTGTAAGTGTTGGAATGGATGGGAAATGGAAGTGCTGTAAATGTAACTTCCATGGTTTGTTTTTTACATTCAGTGATGTTTCAGATGATTGATATTCATTACCAATTTCATATTTAAACATATTTTAGCTAACTCATCTGGCCCGAGTTAGCTTCCGTAGATTTTTTCTGAGCAAGCTCTTCAGCGAGGCATAGTATATTATACAGAGTGGAGTCTTGGTGTGGAGTCTCTTGGAGTGGAGTGGAGTGAATAATTGGAGTTACCTTGGAGTCACAGTTTGGAGTGACCTTGGAGTCAGATTTGGAGTGAATAATTTGGATAATTATCAATTTTATATTTTTGAATGACCCTCACAAGGTGCACAGTTGCTAACATACTCAGTACAGCTGCATTGTCCCATGAGACATGTGCTAACCTTAATGTGAGGGACAGACCATCTAAAAACAACATAAATGAACTTGGATACCCAAACATTAACCCCAGTATTGAAGCATTATGACCCTTTGGCCTGACATAAACTAGTCCCGAGGGACCAACTAATCTTAGGTCAGGACACTGACATCCAGTGTCATGGGTATACAGGGTTCCAATATGTCCAATATGTCAGTCATACCACAGAGACTGAAAACAAAAAGCATTACAGTTTTAATAAGGGAACTTAGAGCTCTCTCAGCCTAACTGTTCCAAAACATGGATTTTTTTAGAACATGTAGTAACAGTGCCCAAGTTAAAATTAGATGTGCAGTTTTGGAATTAGTTGTTAAAATTGGGTAGCTTAATAGACACATGCATTTTAAAGAATTATTTAATAAATAAATAAGTGTATGTGCGAATGAAGTAACCCATGTAAATGTATTAGTTTCTAAAAAGTTATTAATTGTAAGAGAAATTAAGACTTCAAGTTTAGACTAAAAAATTGACTCCAAAATATTCACTCCAAATTTGACTCCAAGGTCACTCCAAAATGTGACTCCAAGGTCACTCCAATTATTCACTGCACTCCACTCCAAGACTCCACACCAAGACTCCACTCTATATAATATGCTATGCCCTTCAGCGAGCACTGACTGCTCTATTTTTAGTAACATGATACACTTTCTATTATACAAATATCGTCTGCCTGTAGCACGATTATAACTCGAGTTATAACCTTTTAAACAGATGATAAAAAGTTTTAGTGAAATTTTGATAAAATAGGTAAAATAGGTATGTATGACCTAAATAAATAATAAATTGTCTTTATTATGAACATTGTTTCTTATTTAGGGCATCAAATTAAAGGCATGCATGAGAGACTACTTCTTCAAGCGTAGTGTTGCATAGTGTTGCAGTGTGCTGTTAGGTTTGTCACATTCCTAGAATTCCATTTAAAACCCCTTATACCTCTGACAGTGCTTTAGCACCGCCAATAAAATCACAAAATCTGGTCCATTACTATATAACTGTTCTCAGCCGTTGTTCCCTGTAACATTTAAACTATTTTAAGACCTGCCACCTGCAGCTGGTTTGATTCATCAAATCTGGGATTTATAAAATCGTACGAACAACAACACAGGAAAAGCTTCACTTTCACGCACCATAGCGGAGGTAACTAATGTATACAAATATTAACTCAGCTATAATAGTTTTATTGTTATATATGATATGTGTGCTGTTTCCGTGAGCATGTGTCTGCCACGTACGTGTGTCAAATGTGTTGTACATGTATGTGCGCCCACGTGTGATTACCTGTCTGTCTGACGGCCAGCCTGCGTGTGTGTCAGCCTGCGTGTTTGTCGGTTTGTATGATGTGTGCAGACAGACAATACAGTATTCTTATCTCTCTATCTCTCTCTCTCTCGCTCTCTCTAAAAAAAGATGAGATAAGAAGATGTATTGTTCATATACAATATATGGTCCATTTATTTCCCGGCAGTGTCCAGTTATTCATAGCTATGTCCGGTTGTTTCATAGTACGTTATTCCGTCTATACCGTATCACTGCCCTGATATAATACAGTATTGTAACGGATATTATCAGCGAGAAAAAAAAAAAGAAAAGAGATATGATGACATATTGTTCAAATACAATATATGGTCCAGTTATTTCCTAGTGATGTCCATTTATTTCCCACTATGTCCAGTTATTTCCCAGCACGTTATTCTGTTTACTATATCACTTCCCTGATATAATAGAGTGTTGTTGGGTATATTATGAGCGAGAAAACATGAAATATGATTACACATTGTTCAAATACAATATATGGTCCACTTATTTCCCGGCAATATCAAGTCATTTCCCAGCTATCTCCATTTATTTCCCAGCACATTATTCCGTCGACCATATCGCTGCCCTAATATAATAAAGTATTGTTACGGATATTATGAGCGCAAACACACGAAAGATGAGTCCAGTTATTTCCCAGCACGTTTTTCCTTCTAGCATATCACTGCCATGACATAATACAGTGTTTTTACGCATATTATGAGCGAGAAAACACGAAAGATGAGATATGATGACTTATTGTTCATATACAGTATATGGTCCAGTTATTTCCCGGCAATGTGCAGTTATTTCCCAGTATGTCCAGTTATGCCCCATTACGTTTTTTCCGTCTACCATATCAGTGCCCTGATATAATAGAGTATTGTTACAGATTTTAATACCTCATTAGAGAGCTTGACATAAAAATGGGCGGAAAAACGTCTTAGATAACATATGATATTCAAATATAATATATGGTCCAGTTATTTCCCAGCAGTTATTTCCCAGCATGTTATTCCGTCTACCATATCGCTGCCCTGATATAATAAAGTATTGTTACGGATATTATGAGCGAGAAAACATGAAAAATGAGATATGATTACATATTGTTCAAATACAATATATGGTCCAGTTATTTCTCGGTGATGTCCATTTATTTCCCAGCTATGTCCAGTTATTTCCCAGCACATTATTCCGTCTACCATATCACTTCCCTGATATAATACAGTATTGTTATGGATATTATGAGCGAGAAAACATGAAAGATGTGATGACATATTGTTCAAATACAGTATATGGTCCAGTTATTTCACAGGTATGTCCAGTTATTTCCTAGCACGTGTATTTAGTCTACCATATCAATACCCTGATATAATAGAGGATTTTATTACCTCATTAGAGAGTTTGACATACAAGTGGGCGGAAAAAACGTCTAAGATAAGATAGGATATTCAAATATAATATATGGTCCAGTTATTTCCCAAGAATGCCCAGTTATTTTCCAGCTATGTCCAGTTATTTCCCAGCTAGGTCCAGTTATTTTCCAGCACGTTATTCCGTCTACCATATCGCTGCCCTCATATAATAAAGTATTGTAACGGATATTATCAGCCAGAACACTTGACATATTGTTTCAATACAATATATGGTCCAGCTATTTCCCGGTGATGTCCAGTTATTTCCCGGTTATGTCCAGTTATTTCCTGGCACGTTTTTCCGTCTAGTATATCACTGCCCTAAAATAATAGAGTATTGTAACTGATATTATGAGCGAGAAAAAATTATGACATTGTTCAAATACAGGATATGGTCCAGTTTTTTCCCCGGCTGTGTCCAGTTGTTTCCCATCGGATATTTTCCTCTAACAATGGTACCGCTCTGATTTAATAGAGTGTTATTGGTTATACTATTGCCTCCTTAATGAGGTTGACATGAGGGATGGGCGGGAAAACATTGGAGTTGAGATATGATAACATATTATTACAAAAGTGGGATTGCATAACAAACATAGAAAAAACTGACTGAGAATCATCTTTTATGTTATTTTTTGGCATAATTGGCCATGGCTGATTTTATGTATTTAATATGGCATTATAATTAATAATGTATAGATAAAGTGATAGTTCAACGTATGTTCATTATGTTCCGGACAATCAGAAACAGATGAACATATAATTACTTATTCCGGACAATCGGACAAATTGGCAATTCGACATTTATTTCATCTTCCGGACACAATTGGAGGTAGCGACAGATCAACTTCAATAGTTTCATATTCCGGACAATCGCAAATATTGACAGTTGAACATACAACTACTTGTTCCGGACAATCGGAAATATCCACAGTTGAACATACCACTACTTATTCTGGACAATCGGATATATTGACAGTTCAACGTATAATTACTTATTTCGGACAATAGGCATTTTTTCGGACAATGCATCAATACGTATATTCCGGACAATCGGGAATATTTTCAAATAAATTGGACCGCCGCCTTGTATAAACGCAATCAGCATTTTTGGCTGGTCATTGAATAGTTTTGCCTCCGGAAAATCGGAAGGTCAAGAATATATATATTCCGGACTATCGGGAATATTTTATAATAAATGTGACCGCCGCCCTGTAAGAAACGACCGGCAATTTGGCTGGTCAAAATATTAGACTCCGGAAAATCGGAAGATCGCTGAATATATTAGACTCCGGAAAATCGGAAGATCGCCGAGATTAGAAATGTTTTACCTTAATTCATACTCCGGATATCGGAAGCATAATAATAAATTAATGTTTATTCATCATGTAATATATACTCCGGATATCAGAAGCATAATAATAAATTAATGTTTATTCATCATGTAATATATACTCCGGATATCGGAAGCATAATAATAAATGTTTATTCATCATGTAATATATATCGTTTTCATTCACTGTTAGGCAGATACGTGCTGGCAATGCCTATTTGGAGTAGAATCGTGATTAACAGGGAAAACTTCAGAAAGCCAGGAAATCTGCGAGCCAGCTCCCCCAACCCTAATTGAAACCTAGCATTTTTATATTTCAGTTATTTTTTTATTCCTATTTTTTCTTTGCGTAGGAGGGGAGGTAGGAAGAATCTACGCTCAGACCAGAAAGGCATCTTCTACCCTCCTGACTTTCTTTAGCATTTCGATCTGAAAATCTGTAGGGAAACAGGAAAGCAATGGCGATTCAATGTTATTGGAATTCGTGACGTTAAATGATATTTACAGGGATGAACATTCAGTATCTGTACCTGCTGTTATAAAAAATACAAATGTAATAAATGGAAATTAGTAAAAGCGTTTTATTATTGGCATGTATGGGAGATATGTATGAGAACATGTCCAGTTATTTCCCGGCGGTTATTTTCCACTAACAATGGTACCGCTCTGATTTAATAGAGTGTTATTGTTATACTATTGCCTCATAAGTGAGGTTGGCATGAGAGATGAGCGGTAAAACACTGGAGATGAGATATGATAACATATTATTGCGATACACAATACTGTCCAGTTTTTTCCCGGCTGTGTCCAGTTATTTCGCGGCAGTGATTTGCCTCTAGTATTGGTACCGCTCTGATTTAATAGGGTGTTATTGGTTATAATGTGTCCAGTTATTTCCCAGCGCCTATTTTCCTCTAACAATGGTGCAGATCTGTTTTAATACATTGTTATTGGTCATAATTTTGCCTCATTAATGAGGTTCACATGAAAGTTGAGCGGGAAAACATTGGAGATGAGATATGCTAACATATTATTGAGATACACAATATGGTCCAGTTTTTCCCCGGTTGTGTCCAGTTATTTCCTGGCGGTTATTTTTCTCTAACAATGGTGCCGCTCTGATTTAATAAAGTGTTATTGGTTATACTATTGCCTCATTAATGAGGTTAACATGAGGGATGTGCGGGAAAACATTAGAGATGAGATATGGTAGCATATTATTGAGATACACAATACATAATGTCCAGTTTTTTCCCGGCTGTCTCCAGTTATTTCCCAGCGGTTATTTTCCTCTAACAATGGTGCCGCTCTGATTTAATACATTGTTATTAGTGATACTATTTCCTCATTAATGAGGTTTTCATGAGAGACGAGCGGAAAAACATTGGAGATAGGATTTGATAACATATTGAGATACACAATATGGTCCAGTTTTTTCCAGGCTGTGTCCAGTTATTTCCCGGCGGTTATTTTCCTCTAACAATGGTATCGCTCTGATTTAAGAGAATGTTATTGGTTATACTATTGCCTCATTAATGAGGTTGACATGAGAGATGAGCGGGAAAACATTGGAGATGTGAAATGGTAACATATTATTGAGATACACAATAATGTCCATTTTTTTCCCGGCTGTGTCCAGTTTTTTCCCAGTGGTTATTTTCCTCTAACAAGGGTGCCGCTCCGCTTTAAGATATTGTTATTGGTTATACTATTGCTTCATTAATGAGGTTAACATGAGAGATGATCGGGAAAACGTTGGAAATGAGAAATAACATGCTATTGAGATACACAATATGGTCCAGTTTTTTTCTCGGCTGTGTCCAGTTATTTCCCAGGGTGTTGTTTCTTTTAATATTTCCGTCGCTCTGATATAATCGAGTGTTATTGGTTATACTATTACCTCATTATTTATATTGACATGAGAGTTGAGAGGGCAAACTTCAGATATGAGGTATAATAACATATTATAAAGATACGCGATATGATCCAGTTTTTTCCCGGCTGTGCCCAGGTATTTCCCTGCGGTTATTTTCCTCTAATAGTGCCTCTGTTCCAATTTATTAGATTGTTGTTGGTTATACTATTACCTCAATAATGCGGTTGACATGAGGGATGGTTGGGAAAGAGATGAGGTATGATAACATATTATTAAGATACACAATAGTGTCATTTTTCCCCAGCTGTGTCGATTTATTTCCCAGGGTGTTGTTTCCTCTAATATTGCCGTCGCTCTGATATGGTAGAGAGTTGTTTGATCCAATATTTGTGAGGCTGCGATTTTTATCTAGTGCGGATGACTTAAAAATTAGGCAACTTGATTAGACATGCCGTAAAACAAAGTTGAAAAATATAAAAGAAAATGTAACTTATGGCATCCTAAGTAGATTTCGTCCATCCATTTTATCCGTTTCCCGATACTGTTCAGTTATTTCCAAATGCATTTCTTCCTCCAATGTTAATTATAATTTGAGTTTATAAAGCTGGGTGGTATGCAATTACACCAAACTGAGACAAATAGTGTAGAAAAGCGATAACAAAATGTGTAATTTATTTTCCAGGACATTTTCTTTTCGGCAAAATATTTATATCTTGTTTGCATACAACTACATTAACAGTAAACTATCCAGCTTTAATCCAGCTCTAATTTGACTTCGTTTATTGTATTATTTTAGTACTAATAAACTAATAAGTAGTGGAAAGTATATATACACGAGTTATTTGTGTCAGTAGGAATTTGTATGCGAAATTTCTGGTGTAAACTATGAGTCTTCTGCATGTATGAGTACGTTAACATTACTTTAACCTGTTAGATGGTCCCTGCAAGCGGATATGTTATTTTTCGCCCTAAGTGATACGCGCATGCTTATTGTAACTTCCGTCCAGTTTTTTCCTGGTCCAGTTTTTTCCCGTTACACCGGTATATAAATTGAGGCCCGCTCTTAGTTTTTTATTTGTATAGCATTGCTATATTGAGAGTAAGAATAACTTAACAACACTTTGTAATTTACTTTAATGAAGAAATATATGTTCATAATTTAGCTTTTGAAAACAAAACTTATCTGGTATTTCGTAATTGTTTTTAGACAAAAAATCAGAGCACAACACAATAAATATACAACATTCTTTAATGTGTTATTATGTGTACTGGCCACAAATGCTTTATTCGGTGGGCCTCATAATCTGATGAAAAATTGAATATCACATTTTGCACATGAAATGGTATGGCTAACAGTGATTAACAGTTACCTATAGAAATTCCCCCCCCCCCCCCCCCCCCACTCCCAATAAAATAGGCTCGAAATATGTCTTTAATTATGTTTTCGTGGCTTTTTTCACAGCCAGATGAACTATCAAAATCATAAAATGTGCTGGTAAGGTTAGAGACGGCTTGGATTACTTCAACGTGTAAGTATGACATTGGCTTTGACGGTTATGGCTTCCCATAGTTGGCGGTATTCACATATCATGGTGGTGAACATTTAACATTTGTGTACAGGCTTGATAGTATTTGATATAATAATCTGTGAATTAAGTTAATTCACTGCAATATTATCTTCAGCTCGGGCCATCCTTACAAATATATTTGTTTGCTGTTTCCCGACCCAGGATTTTACAAGTGGGTGGGTAGGTAGGTGATTTAATTGTTTTTGTCAAAGACAGTAAAATGAAATAAACATTCTATAGTAAAAAAATAAAAAGGTTAAAGAATTGCATTAAAACATGGGTAGGGCCCTTTTTCGTGGGTAGGTAAGGGAAAAAAAGCAAACCAATAATTGTCTATGGTCGGCCTCGTTCAAGTGAAAGTGTGAGTCTGACATACCTTGATGGTAGGCACATATCTTTTGTCGCATCAACAAATTATATTTCCAACACAAAACATATTCGTTTAGGATATTTTGACTGACATTTGCAGTTGTATGGGTACAATTGTACTGAGGGTAAATTTGAAAGAAGTAAAATGTCTTTACTGCCATTCTGGGTGTGCCCACCTTCAGCGAAATATTAGAGGCAGACAGCATTACATTACCCTCAATTTGCTGGTCATTTTTGAGTATCTCTAACATAGTTCTTTAAAATTCTTTAAAATACGTTTTTTTTCATCCGTTCAGATATAGGAATATGGGTTGTGAGTCAAAAGGCTATAATGGAGGCCTATGGAAAATCTAATAATGGTATATGACCTTTGTAGACAAGTAAACCGACTACTGTATATACTGACTGTACCTGAATTTTTTTTTGAATGAATAACAACCCCGTTTGAGGAAACCCATTGTATAATTTATTCTGGTTATGAAGGTGACATTACTTTAATAATCATTCGGAAATTCCTAAAAACGAACTAGATTAATACATACCTAATTATGTCTAATTAGGTTTTCAAAAGGAACTTTCCAAACACGATATAAGAAAACAAATGGCGGAATTTACATGCAGGGAGGTAAACCAATACCGAATGTTTTCCAAAACCGAACGACTCCAAATCGTTTCAACCCTTGCCAATCTTAACGTGTTGGGTGTTGGACGTTATTTACTAAAACTAGATAACGTGGAAGTGAGTATAGATCTACATTAAATACAACATACGTACTATATTAACGAGAAATTGGGTATCGAATATTTTCAAACATTAAATATAACTTTATGCAAGTAACTGTTCGTAATATATATATACATGCCTTACTCACGGAGGCAATCAAATAATTTTATTTAATCTACAAATTGTTTCCTGTCATTCAATGCCCACAATAATGACAAAATCAATCATTCAGTCAATTATCTAAAATTTGGAATTTTATTTAAGAAATAATAAATATGTACCTGTGTTTTATCGGTGAATAAAATACAGTTATGAGTTCGGATTATCACGAGTGCGTTAGCACGGTAGTAATTAAATAACGCACGAGTGATTTAATTATTCGCATCCGAACGACTAACTGTATTTTAGTTACCGACTAAATACAGGTGCGTATTTATTATTTCGATTCTAACACAACAATAATCCCATTGTTTACGCTATTGTTGGGGCACTATATATTATCTCGAAGGTCAAGGTAATCAGGCTGCTATGTTTACAGCTGTTCCATTGGACGTCCCCGTATACAAAGTTCTGCGTTTCAATACACTAGTAGTCACGTGACAAACAATATTAAGTCGTTGCTTACGTAAGAAATAATAAATATGTACCTGTGTTTTATCGGTGAATAAAAAAAAAAGTTAGGAGTTCGGATGCGTAGTAATTAAATCACGAGTGCTTTTAATTACTTGCTAACGCACTCGTGATTTAATTACTCGCATCCGAACGACTAACTGTATTTTATTCATTTTATTCACCGATAAAATACAGGTACGTATTTATTATTTCGATTCTAACAAAACAATAACCCCATTGTTTACGCTATTGTTGGGGCACTATATATTATCTCGGAGGTCAAGGTAATCAGGCTACTATGTTTACAGGATGTTCCATTGGGCGCCTCCGTATACAGAGTTCTGCGTTTCAATTAGTCTCTATCCAGTAGGAACGCCACGGACCTATAACATATCAGTTCTGTTCGCATTTTAACTCCGCGAACATGGACTATTTTTTTGTATTTTACGGACTATTTTACGAATTTTCAATTAAAACAGACGCCATTTTTTTTACACCCGAAATTGTGCGCGCTGCGTCGGCGAGCACTACGGGAACCTATGGAGTCTAACAACAAGCGTAAAGTGTTTCATACCGTATATTATGTAAAAACTAATATTTTACAGGACGAAATAAAGTCCCATTATGTGTCAACACGATGCAGTGTTGGTGACTGACAGGTCACCGTGACATAACTTGACACGTGAAATTGACATGTTGGTCAAATTGGATTTGGGATTACTGTCTGCTGCTAGAGGTCCATGATCAAGGTATTAGTTTTGTCATTAAAATGTGTTTGTTAATAAACAGTTCACACCACTTTTAGATCGTACATATTTAGACATTAGCCAAATATAGTGCTAAAAAAGTGGCGTATACTGTTTAATAGAAAGTTCATATTTTTCGTGTACTCCGATCTTTCCAGTAACTGGATGTACTGTAAACTGTAGAACGTTTCGTGGAATAAAACAGTTACTAGTAGAAATGCTATCAATGTCCCCCGCACCCCCGCCCACCCAAATACGGTAGATGTGGGGGGGGGGGGATGGGGGGGGTAGATGGAGCTTGAATACCGAAAACAAGGAGGGGGTAAGGAAACTAGAAACCCCCACCACCCCCACCCCTCAGATGCATGAATGTAAATTGTTAGCGTTGTCTCTTTATCGTTATCTTATCCCCATTTTCTCGCACATTCGTGAATACATACCCGATACAACTACCATTGAAACAATGTAAACAGCCATTGACAGGTCAGATTCATATGTATGTACAGTAACATAGATCTACATACACATATGTGTACATATATATCCATGACAGTAAGTAGAGTTTTCCTTTATAAATATGTTACATTATGTATAACAAAGGATAAACTCTGTCTGTTTGATCATTGACATTGGATTGATGTTGTTTTTCAGAGAGGCCTCAAATGTGAATCGTGCCCTTGAGCAATTCTAAGTGAATTGATACTGACGACTTCAGAATGTCAAGCCGAGTTAAATGCCATTGGATTATTTTGAGGTGGGAGCCCTTTTAAAAAATGTTTACATTTGTGTAGTTCTTTAAATGCAGCTTGTGTTATGCTTGCACGGTGCTGTTCAAAGTTACAGTAAAAAATGTTTTCTGTGATAATGCAGCGTGATTGTCATATGAGCTCGTGTAAACTACATGTACTGGATACATGCGAAAACAAGTTGTGTTAAAGGGACACTAGGCAATCTTTATTTTTTTTAAACTTCTGGAGTTCGGTCAATTTTTCTGCATAATTTGCATTCGTGCATCATTAATATTATTTATTAGAATAGTTCAGAACTGTTGATAATAGTGCACCTATAATATAGTTAAGTATTTGATAAAATAACGAAGACAAAATGAAACACTTTTATTTAATTTTTAATGCAAGCGTTTAAATTTAAAATGTTACCAGGTTAACAAATGGAGATGCTAATGTTAATGCTTGATAAATACTTCAAGAGTGCCGTGTGTCCCTTTAACATCAACTAATTACAATATTATTATGGTCTATGTGATGGGTCCCCAATTTATTAAAGGGACACAGAGCAAATTTTCAATCTTGTGTCTGTTTTACACATTTTCACATCAGAACAGACCACACATCTACAAAAGTGTCTTCTCAACTGCCCTATTTAATCGTGTTTTATTACTAAAACTAGCGGCATCACCAGGTTTTGAGATAGAAAATAAATAGTTGTATATTAATATTTTCTCCCCATGTAAAATGACCTTACTAAGTCATTAAAGTAAAATATCCTATGAACAAAACGTGTAAAATTTAACAATTTTAGATTTTTGGCAAGAGTTGTATTTTATTCCCCTTCTAGTAAAAATGGCTCATAGTGCATTGCACCATCTGTCAGATTTAACTTTCCTTGTAATAGATTCTTGCTGTAGTACTGTTGGGTGAAAAATACATTAAAATTGTTCTGTAATCATGTCAGGTCAATCATATACTCGTATGATACACAATATAATATGTATTGACCCTTTATTTGATGTGCCATTTACTCAGTTTTGGTCAAAGGACGTTTATAGCATATCGGCTTTGAATCCAGTGAACACGGATTCAAGTCTTATTGGCGCTAATGGGTTACTTCGATGTATCCTGCTAGCCCATTGTGTCAAACTGTCCCATTCCCCTTAACATGCCCTGGCTCCCCTTAGCAACATCTGATTCAAATTGAATACTGTACGCGACTTATTTTTTTACTTTCTTTCAGGCTGCACGTCATGTGGAAGAAGACTCCATGTACACCACTGGCCAGAGTCAATGCTGAAGTTTATGTTCGCTTAATTATTTGCTTAATAAAGTATACATATGACTAAAATATTGTCTTTATAAATATGTCTTCCACCACAAAGTGGTAGGTGAGACAGATTATATTTGGCCTTTCCGTTCGTCCGTCACAAATCTTGTCTGCGCTATTTGTTGGATTTTTACGAAACTTTGTAAGAAGCATCAGTATGTGCATATCAAATAGTGAAGGTAAAGAGCGCCGTGACCCAATAATGATCATGAAAAACCTTGTCTGCACTGTGCACTTCCCCAGAAGCAAATCTCATCAAAATTCATGCTCTGAGTGCATTTGGTGAGAGAATGATGCCTTTTGATTTTGATGTCATTAGGTCAAAGATCATTGTCACCGTAACATGATAATGTAAAATAATGTAAACTGAAAGTCAAATATCATGAACTTAATGGATGGATTGCTTCTGGCGAGAGGGTGATCCTTTTGATTGTGAGTGGGTCAACGGTCAAGGTCACAGACCGGATAATGAAACGCATTGTCCGCACTGTAACTTCTGTTTTCCTGAAGGAAGTATTTTTGAAACGTCATGGGTTGACTGCCTGTTATAAGACTATTGCATCGTTTGATGATTTTGAGGTTTATGTGTCAAAATGACAAAATAACCCTATTACCTTGGCCACAACGCAACTCCTTATTTACTGAAGCAAATACATGTATCATGAAACTATAAGGGTTGATTGCATTTGGTGAGAGAATGACCCCTATTTAGTTCGAGATCAAATGTCAAGGTCACTGATCCGATCATGAAAACCATTGTCCGCACCGTAACTCTATTTTCCCTGAAGTAAATATATTCAAACGACATGGGTTGACTGCCTTTGGAAAGAGTATGATCCCTATTAATATTGAGGTCAATAAATCTAAGGTCAACGTCACAGTGACTTGATCATGAAAAATCGTGTCCGCAATGAAACTCTGTTTTACTTTCTCTAAAGCTAATTTCATAAAACGTCATACTTTGACTGCCTTTGGTGAAATGATAATCCCTGTTTATTTTGAAGTCAGTAGTTGAAAGGTCCGTTACCATGACCGGAAAATGAAAAGTCTTGTCCACACAGTTTTTCCTTTTACCTAAAGCAAATTTCATGAAACTTCATTGGTGGACAGTGGAAAGAGGATGATCCGTTTGATTTTTAGGTTAAAAGTCAAGTTCCTGCTGACATCCATTATCAAACATTTATAAACAAGGATAAGCATATGGTACAACACACATGTTATAATAGTAATGGTATAATATATGAATATTTTCTTGCACAATGTAGAATCCAGTAAAACAAGTGGTTTTGTTCATCGATACTGTCGCCTGTGAACCAAACCACTTGTTGTTAAATTACAGGATTCAACAGTGTGTAAGACATATTCCGAAATCATAAATTAATTTTTATTTTATTAAAAGAAACAAAACATGCTATTTGATGAAAACAGACGTATTCAAATTTTCAAAGTAGCAATATTCGCAGAATATAGTAGATTTCAACTGCTGAAAACAAACATGTATTTTTTTTCAGGATTTTTTTTTCTTTGAATATAGTATTTATCATCGTTATATATTTTTAGGGAAATGTTTAATATGTCTGTTTTCAAATACCACAGATCGTAACACACCGCACATGTATATTAAGTATTTACTTTCAGTAGTAGTGAGTATGGCTGCGTTCTGGGACCATACAAATAAATATAAATTAATAATATATATATATAAATATATATATATATATATATAACTATATATGCCCTATAAAGATAACAGACCTGCACTTTCCGGATTCACGCGTGCAGTGTTTCACAACACCACAAACCATTGACAAAATTTCATGTCCACATATTTATGTTATGCAATCTTCGAGTTTACACAAAATCATATTTGTTACTGACAGTAGCATGTCTGTTACTCGTCAGTCATTTACTCGAGTCGCCCCCTCAGTTTCAAACGAACAGTTAAAAGAATATACTTCTTTTTGCCTGTTAAACTTATATTAGCTTATCGCTTTTTCTGATTTCGAAAATTAACTCTGCAACGTATCATGATTTCATTTTCCGATATACCGTTGCAACATTGTTTGTTAAAATAAATTGGGCACTCTGACATTAACCCAAACCATGTATAGATCAACAATTTAGTGTAAAATACATAGACACATACATTTTAAATATATGTGTTTACATAACAAAATTATTTAATTGTTTCTGTAGCCGGTCGTCTTTTTAAATGAATATGAATGTTGCCGTCTTGGGTCGGATAGCCGTATTACTAAATTAGTACTTGTCTCCGTTCATTGAAATTCAACATATATACAGAGGAGAGCTGTATCTATATGATTTTGTTTTTATTCTCGCTTCTAAAATGACGAAATAAATCGATTTAAATAAAAGGCGCATTTTCAGCAATACACAACGTATTGTGTGTACGTTGGTGGGATGCCGACGGGTTGGAGGGATACAGTCATACTACCGTAATGTTGCTCTCATAAACAATGCTGAAATCGATTTATCTTTATAAATGAATTCATAATTCCACAATTTTATTCCGTGCGAACATCGATTTGGAACGTCGAATCGGCGTATTTAAGCGATTACGGTGTACTTCGTTAATTTTCGTGGGGTGGGGTGGGTAGGGGGGGGGGGGGGGGGTGGGGGGGGGGGGGGAGTACTTGCCTCCGGGTTTTTTATATTTTACATATCTACAGAGAAAAAATGTATTTACGCGTACATGCTTTTTTTCTTTCTAAAATGATGAAATCAAAATGATGAAATCAATCGAATTTGATTAAAACTGCGCATTCGCAGCTATATACAACTTGATCAATACGGTATAGAGGGTGGTGGGGGTGGCATGAGGGGCGGGGTTGCAGGGATACTACCGTAATGGTGTCCTTGAAAAAAACTTCGAACATTCTTCTCTAATAATTTATTAAATACAGAACAATGTTGAAATCAATATATCTCTTAAAAAGGATTTCACAATTTCATGGTTTTATTTCCCGCGTGTACATTAACTTCGAAAGGCGATTGTTCATATTTTAGCGAACACGGTGTACTTTGTCAATTTTGGGGGAAAAAAAGTACTTTTTTCTGATTGACTTTAAATTTTGGTTTTTAATAGTAGACATGTCAATGAACACTTTCATGAAAAAAAATTCATTCTCGTTGTTAAAACTTCATTTTTTTTCTTTTTTTTCGGATTCAAAAAATTAGCACTGGTATATATATTTTAACCATCCTCATTTCCTTTCTCGACGTACCGTTGCAATTTGGTTTGTTAAAACCTATTCCGAGCACTCCGGCATAAACCAAAAGCATGTATAGATCAGAAATTTAATCTGGAATGCATGGATACATACATTTGAAATATATGTATTGAAATAATAGAATTATTTCATTTCTTGTGTACCCAGTCGCGTCTGTAAATGTATATGCGTTATGCCGTCTTTGAGTCCGTGGGTCATGTTAGTTAATTTTGGGGGGAAAAAAGTATTTGTCTCCGATTTCATTAAAATTTTGCATATATATAGAGGAAAGATTTATCTATGCGTACATGCATTTGTTTTTATTCTCGCTTCTAAAATGACGAAATAAATCGATTTTGATTTAAAAGCGCATTGTTGGCAATTTAAACCTTAAAACAACCTAAATTCATCCCTTTGAAAAATACCTTTAACTATTAATGGAAATTACACGAAGTGTACACCAATTATGTTCGACCAATGTAGTTTGTGAATATTATTACTTTAACAACGATCTGTGATTGTGTTTTGTCATAATCACAGTTTATAGATAAGAGGTGTATAAATCTGACCAGTGACAATTTTCCAAATAATGTCATTTTGTTATCGATTTTATCACGTGACCTTGTTTGATAAATATGCCTACGCCATAGGGCTGGCGTTCCTACTGATCATCCAGAGACACACTCAAGCTGGCTGCGAGCGCTAGCGAGCGTCTGGACTCACTGTTCTTTAAAAATGTTGACCGATAGACGGCGCCAACCGTCAAAACTGACTGCGACGTGACGTCATTTTGATTGCAACATCAAAGTGCACGTTGAATTACGCGCAACATTAGTTCCAATGGGATGTGTGTACGTCCTTATTAAATATACAATAAACTTCGTTTTATTGTAGTTTCTCTAAAAACATAATATAATCTTACAAAATGATGTTCAAAATTGAATTTTTAGCATTAATCGTGATCCGCTGGCTATGTGTGGAGTAATTTTATTGCACAACACAATCGCGAACGCTCGGCCAATCCCGTCATTCCTCGGGATCCCGCCTCGTGTGTATCACGGCGCTTCGGTATGTTCAAAATTAGTCTGCTAATTGCGCGTAACGTCACGTATTTTTTTACGCCGTCGTGACGTAGGGGGTGATTCCCACGGATTTCCATAACAAACTGAAGTTGACCAATCAGAGGCCGGTGATTTATTTTTGTCCACACCTCGTTTTGATGTCAAAAATGTTAAAGAAGCTTTACTCCAGACCATCGTTTGGACTTCTTTCAGAGAAGTCTCGCGAGAGGTCTGGATGATCGAGACTACGTTTCAATACACTAGTAGTCACGTGACAAATAATTGCTTACGTCATATAGCTTGCGCTGTATGACGTCAAATGTTCTAACCTTGTTCAAGATGCTTATTAATGTTATATGTACTGATGCATATGATGGGTTTATATCCGGGGTGTACACGGTTTGGGAGCATGGCAAGTTTGTTGTAATTAACATATGAGCCGAAACACGCGAAAACGACCCTTCAGACAAAATGTTCACATTTTATGTTTTTTGATGTTTATGAAACACGGTGATTTTCTCTTTAAAAATCTATTTTTTTTATGTTGATATCTTATTTAAAAATGATTTTATCTTAATTTGAAAATTAAAGATCGTAATCACCATTAATTTTGACGTTGACGTCGGCGTCTTGGATGACGTCGTTGATTAAATAACAACAAAAAACATAACCAATTATCATTTTCAATAGCATCAACTATTTATATTAAGAAACATATTCCCTATGATATAATAATTAGGTAAAACACAGAAATGACGAAAATTTGATTAGTAATTAATTGATTACCGGCCGACGTCATAAATTGTTACGTTATGACGTTGTCGTCTAAACGTCCAAAGGGACGTTTTCGTGTGTTGCGGCTCATATCATTAAAATTACTGTTGAGTTTGTCTTCGTGACGTATATTTACCAAGTGACGTCATGTAACGTGGCGCTTCCAACGGATGAAATATACGCGGGGAATTAATGGAACAGCTGTATTTTATCTTTTCTTCTTTGTGTCTCTCTTCTTAGTGTATATGAAAGACTGCGGAGGTCGTGTTAGAATAATTAGTAATTTTAGATTGTTTGAATGATGTGTTACGTCATTTTCAGCGCATATTCGTCCATATATGACGGACGATTTTTTTGCAGTAGAGGCAGACACCCCATTTTTCCTGGATACTTCTAGTATTGTATACCTCCTGCCATCCGTAAGAATCTACACTTTCTCATCTGACAAGATACTTTAAAGTCATTCATTAATGCATTATATAATAGTCGTGTTTTATGATTGAAATATGCTTTAACTGAATTATAGGTGCAACTCCTTGCATCTTGAACAGCATTAATATTTTTGATTTAAAGACAAAAAAAAAACGCCGAGTCGTCGCATTTTCTCATATCTTACATTTTCATAACCAAAAAATTAAACCGAAGGTACATGCGGAAGGTACATGCGGATCAATTTAATGTACATGCTGAAATGGTTTGGATTGACACTAAATACTCTTTCCGAACGCCTCTAGTACCGTTAAGACATATGCTTACTAATGTGTCTGCTGTCTGCAAATATAAATTAAAGATGTATGCGGGGATAGGGTTAAACAAATAACCACTAAGTAAATAGCGAAAATCATTTTTATTGTTCAACTGCTTATGTAAATAAAATAGAACTGAATTGGGTTATCATCAACACATGAAATGTTATATGGCGCCTAACAGGAGTGAACATGACATTTACATCAAGATAAAATATGGAGTATGGGCCTAGAATCTTCTTACCTGCAGAACTGCAGAGTTGCTGCAAATTCTATAGTAGACATTTACGATTTACGATGGAGCATCGTTTCCACATTTGCATACGCGGTGTCATGATAAAGACATTGAATGAGCATAAAAAAAATATGACAAAACGAAGACGAAGTTGGGGTGGGGGAGGGGTCCTACCCCTCTGCCTCTAGCGGGATTTGAGTGGTTGTATTCTACCCTGGCAACCATACGGGGGAAATAAAATAGAGTAACATTAAACTAGTATCCTTGATTAAGCATGAAGATAAAGCACATGAGCCTATACCATTATTGATTTGGAATTTCTGATTGGTTAAAAAAACATAGCGTCTATTAGGGCATGGTCAGGTTGTAAGTTAGATTCTGATTGGATGAAATTACCCAAATCATACCAAATTATAACAAAATATCAACATATTTTATGTTAATCACACAACTTGTTCATTTAGGATATTTTGACTGAAATGAAACTGTATTGAGGGTATATTGGTAAAACGTAAAACATTGTTTACCTCCATTCTGGGGTGATCACCTTCAGTGAACTATTAAAGGCTGAAGGCATGACATTATCCCCAAGTTGCTCTTGTCATTTTTGAGTGTATCTAAGACAGTTCCATGCTTAAAGTTAGGGTTTTCAAGCCAGCGGGATTTAGGACAAGACCTCGGTCTGAGTGTCTCGCCCACCGCGACAAACCGCATATGAAATATTGTATTAGTGCCCTACCGGTGTGTCACCGGAGGGAACTATAGGTTTACCCGCTGCAAACTATTGTATTAGTCCCCTACCGGTGTGTCACCGGAGGGAACTATAGGCTTACCCGCGGCAAACCGCATATGAAATATTGTATTAGTCCCCTACCGGTGTGTCACCGGAGGGGACTATAGGTTTACCTCCCGTATGTCCGTCCGGAAAACTGGATCCTGCGATAGCTTAAATAGTACAAACGATATTTTCATGACACTTTTTACATATGGTAGAGGGGCATAAGGAGATTATGTATGTAATTTAATTTTGTTGATATGGCCAAAATTGTGGTTGCTATGGAAACATATTAAAAAAAAACGTCAGTCCGACCGGAAAACTGGATCCTGCGATAACTTAAAAAGTATTAAAGATTTTCATGAAACTTTTTACATATGGTAGAGGGGCATACGGAGATTATGCACGTTATTTAATTTTGCTGATATGGCCAAAATTGTGGTAGCTAAGCACACAATTTTATTTGGTGATAAGGCCAAAATTGTGATTGTTATGGTAACAGAATTAAGTCGTTTGTGTTATACAGCTGAGTAAGGGAGCGTAATGCGTCTATCTTTATACTCAATACATATTCGATATTTACTTATTAATACAAGACTTGAAATTGGTGTTAATTTCTTTGCGTATGCATTTGTATTACTTGTTGTAGTATATCTGTAATGTGTTTGTAAACTTACTGGATTAAGAAAAAAGAAGAAAGGTGAGGTATATCTTTTACAAATTTGTAAGGAAGATTGTGTACTCAAACTTGTTTTGTTGAGGTTCCGAAATGTAGCATGCCTTTGTTATTTGTCTAAATCAAAGCCTTTTGTTTGGTCTGGCCCAACAAAAACCATTTACTGTCAAACATCTGACCGGTAGGGGACATCATGTATTGCCATGCAATACTGGAGTATCTTGTTAAATTGCGCTTAAATAATGTCCACCAAAGACAACACTTCATATGACGAAGTATCAAACAAATAAAAGCGAGGTAATCATAAGAAGTTAAGTTACTGAGGTTAAGTGGTTTAACCTGTTACCATGGTGTAGTTTTGAGAAAATAACGCAAACTATGACCCTGACCTTGGTATTTTTGTCGTACAGCAAGTCCACCAATGCCAACAATACACATGGCCAAGTATCAAAGACATAAAGTGAGCCAATGGCCAAGTATCAAAGACATAAAGTGAGGCAATCACATAAAGTTAACTGATGCAAATTGAGTTTGGGGAAAATAACGCAAAATATGACCTTGACCTTGGTATTTTTTTTGTCGTTTAGTGATGTCCACCAATGCCAACAATACATATGACCAAGCATCAAACAAAGAAAATGAGGCAATCACATACAGTTAACTGAGGTTAACTTACCTAACCAAGGTTAAGTTACCTAACCAATGTTAAGTTTTGTGAAAATAACGCAAAATAATACCTTGACCTTGGTAATTTTGGCATAACGTGATGTCCCTTGGCCCGAACAAAGCATCTGACAAAGTTTCAGAAAAAATCGAGCAGCGTTTGTTGAGATATAGTTGATTTAATATACGAACGCCGCCACCGCCGGAAATGTGACAGCTTTGTCTCGCTACCCACTATCGTGGGCGAGACAAAAATGAGTTGAAGGCCCAAAGACTATAATGCGAGCCTATGGAAAATTCAGTAGTGGTATATGACCACATGGCAATAAACCAACACAAAATGTGGTGGTAACAGATATAAAATCATGGTATATAAACTATCACACCATCACGACACACTGACAACAGTTAACAAATTATATAGTACGATATAGCCACTTATAAATTATCCTTTAAAAAGCGATTGCATTGGTCCTGTGCTTGTTCTTGTACATTTTTGCTTTCATCCTAGGCACACTTTTAGTATTTTATATCACTAGTAGAGATATATACCACAAGCTGCTCTACAGTTTCCATACACAATTATTGTTTAGTAACTGTTTAAAGGAACTAATCCGTCAAAATTACACAACAAAACCGTTTATCAAAACTCTATCCATGTGTTCAGGTAATATAATAATGTATAAGTGCCGACTAAACGTACAGGTTTAAATTCATGGGTTCTTAAAATACCCGTGATTGAATATGCGTAAAATGAATTATGGGTTGTTAACTCTTAACTACACGCTCCAGATTAGGGTTTCAAGTCGTTTATAGTCTGTCTAAAGAGTTTGAATTCTCAAAATATGTAAGTTTTATATGTGTATTTCGTCGTCAGTAGGTTTAGAAACGGTATACATCTGTTGTACAATGCTATGTTGATGGCGGGATAGCGACTTAAGAGGGCATGCATCGAGCTTTTCCTAGATATAGCTTAAATTTTAAGAATAATACATGATAAAAACGTCATATCATTCTATCAAAATACGGCGAATGCCTCATTTTGTTCTGTTCCGAAATTTTAAATTTATGAAATTCTTTCAGAATAGAAAATCATCTTTATTTGTACATTTAATTCGGATCCATAGACCCGCAAAAAAGCATGTAGTACACCATTTAAACGTTTGGTAGTACCGCGGTGTCCTGCTTTTTGCGAGTCCATTAACAAAACAAATCAACAACAACTGAATTGGGGTTTTAAGGCGCACCAACACATGAAAGGTTATATGGCGCCTAACAGGAATGAACATGCCAGGCTCATCCTCCATGTACATCGAGATAACATATGGAGAACGGGCATAGAACCTTCTCACCCCGAACTGCAGAGTTGCTGCAAATTCTATTGTAGACACTCCATTTACGCTGGAGCGACGTTTATTGTTTTTCTTCCACTGCTCTAGTGATATGAGCCAGATGGCACCTGAAACAATGCAGGGGTCATGATGAAGACCTTTAATCAGCATGAACAAAAAATGATAAAATGAACATGAATTTGTGAGGGGGGGGGGGGGGGGGGGGGGTGCGGGGGCCTACCCCTCTGCCTTTCCCTCCAACGGGATCTGAAGTGTCCCTATTCTTTGCCCCGTAACCACACGTGGCAAAACAACAACAAAAACAAAAACAAATTATCCTGAATATTTTTACATGTAACTTGCAGTTTAATATGTCTACACTTTTATCAGGACAGCGCTGTACTTGATTAATAAATACAAGCGTGATACAAGTGTGTCCACATTCAGCTTATGTCTTACTCAGGTCATGTGTGTATTGACTTAATTCACATATTTATAAAGTATGTATTTGTAAATCAAGGGTCGCACTGCCTAGATAAATGTATAACTATATTAAACTGGAAGTTTCATGTATAAATATTCAAGATTATTTGAGTTCTATTTTTTTTTATCTTTTCAAATGCAAACTCAGTGGGATTACACACAAGGAAATATAAGCCTTTATACGTCATGAATAGCAATTCTTACGGATGGCGGAAGGTGTACAGTACTGATTCTATCCAGGAAAAGTGGGTGGTCTGCCTCCACCACAAAAAATCGACCGTCATATATAACCTTGTATGTGTTGAAAATGACGTGAAACACCATGCAAACAAACAAATCATTTCACCCAGAAAATGGCTTTCATTAACGTTGGCCTTTCACCCAGCTATCCCGCCAACAACAGCCACATTTTACAAAATATGTACACGGTTTCTTAATCTGCGGACACGAGGTATATATATGATTATCTATTTTGAAAATCCAAACGCTATATACATAATATGAACCGCTTTAACTAGCCTGGACAACCCACAGGACCGGAGCTTCGAATTAAGAGTTACCAACTCATAATTGACTTAACACATATTCAAACACGGATATTTTAAAAACCATTGAATAAACCTATTATTATAGAGTTAGGCATTAACACGCTAAATACCGTAACAGCAACATTCACTAACCCACCAAATAACGGTAAAATTACTTTACAAAATCGTTTATCCAAACTCTATCCATGTGTTCAGGGTTTTACGGCGTACCAACACAATAAAGGTTATATGGCACCAAATAGGGATAAACATGCCAGGCTCATCCTCCATTTACATCTAGATAAAAATATGGAGAATAGGCCTAGAACCTTCTAACCTGCAGTGATGCTGCAAATTCTATTGTTGGGGGTTGGGGTGGGGGTCCTACCCATCTCCCCCTAGCGGTATTTGCAGTGGTTGTATTCTACCCGGCAACCACATGGGGAGTGCTGATAAAAGTATAGGTTTATCAAATACTCAAGATTATAATATATGCAGTTGGTAATTCTTAATTCGATAGTCCATTTTTGGTTTTGGGCTCGGCTGGTTAAAGCCGTTCATATTGGATCTATAGTCTTCAGATTTTCCAAATATGTAAGTTATATATATATAACTCGCTGTCAGTAGGTTAAGAAAAAGTATACATCAGTTTTAAACTTTGTCTAGTGATGGCGCAATAGGGACTTTAATGATCTGCTGCAAGGGTGACATGTATCCAGTCTCCTGTGTTGGGTAAAAACCATAACAAAATTAATCCGAATACTTTCGTTTGTCTATCCTACGGATAGACTACATGAGGTTGAAATGTCTACAATGCATACTTAACAATTATTTTACACAATAGAATATGTTTATTTGCGTGTCCTTGTTTACAATGAAATATACATACATATATACACTATTTTATAAATAAAACATCAATTGTAAACACCATTCTAAAATAAGTATAGGAGACGATATTATTATTGCATATTAACATAAAACATTCAATAATCATATCAAAACATCGTTTTGACCGGCACATGAGTTACTTATAATACATTTAATTTGATAAGAACTGGACAGCTATTGTTAAACGACTCTATGAGTAGCACATATATGATACTCAAAGTTTAAAATGTAATTTTTACCATATATTCTATAACATGCACGAGTGATAACTTATTGGTAAGTGCGTGCACGGGTGATTACTAATTGAGTGTCTACACCAATTGCTGTATTTCGCCGACAGGTGAAATCCAACTGCTACAAACATTGGTGTTGCTTCTAACATTACCTCTCATGAACAGACTCAATAAAACCGAGTCTGCTGCTTGGTTCTCTTGATCGTGTTTGTTGCTTCCAAATGATCCCCCTTATTGGCTGAAGAAAGCATGTGCTACATAAAGTACACGTTAATGGAATTTCTCCTGTGTATATACGCGTGAGAACTTGGCTGGTAGACTCCTTTGCTACGCGCGCTACTTCTAAAAATTTATCTTATGCATGTCTACGCATACGTATTTTAAGATCACTTGATCGAGATATCCTTTGCAACTCTTTGCCACAAGTAGATGGTGCCTTTCCTGTATACATGATCGTATGTACATGTAGTGCCTGGGCAATCCTCTGCAACAAGTACACACGTCTACAAGTACATTCTGTCTCTCCTTTATGCATGGGCATGCGTTTTAAGAGGATGTGACTGGGTTTGTGTTTTGCTAAACACGGTACAACTAAATAGAATTTCCCCTGTATGTGTACGAATGTGTATTTGAAAATCATTTGACTGGGTAAATCATTTCTACAGACGCTAACAGTAATGTAGTTTCTCACTTATACTTCATGAAAAAAACATTTGCAACACAAGCTTGAATGTGTGCCCATGTGTTTTATAAGATGGCTTGAGTAGGTGAAGTTTTTCTATACACAGTTAACAAATAAATGGAGTTCTCATGTATGTATGCACATGTGCATTTTAAGATGATTATAATCTATAAATCCTTTGCTACACACACTACAAGTAAACTTAGTTTCTTCTTCTGTATGTATCTGCATGTGTTTTTTAAGATTACTTGACCGGGTAAAACCTTTGCTACACACGCTACAAGTAAACGGAGTTTCTCCTGTGTGTGTGAACATGTGAAGTTTAAGAGAACTTGACTGAAGAAAACATTTGTTACACTCGCTACAAGTATATGGAATATCTCCAGTATGTATAGGCATGTGTAGTTTTAAAGAACCTGAATGGCTAAATCCTTTACAACACACGGTACACGTAAATGGAGCTTCTCCAGTATGTGTGCGCATGTGTATTTTAAGAGAACCTGAATATCTAAATCCTTTGCAACACATGCTACAAGTAAATGGAGTTTCTCCAGTATGAGTTAGCATGTGTCGTTTAAGATAACTTGACTGGATAAATCCTTTACTACACACGCCGCAAGTAAATGGAGTTTCTCCAGTATGCGTGCGCATGTGTATTTTAAGATCACTTAATTGGTAAAATCCGTTGTAACAAACGCTACAAGTAAATGGTGTTTCACCTGTATGCATGAGAATGTGTCTTTTAAAATGACTTGACTGGTAAAATCCTTTGCAACAAATCTTACAAGTAAATGGGGTTTCTTCTGAATGTGTGAGCATGTGTTTTTTAAGATGACGTGAGAGGATAAATCCTTTGCTGCATAAACTACAAATAAACCGAGTTTCTTTTGCATGTGTGCCCATATGTAATTTAAGATGATCTGACTCGATAAAGTCTTTGCTACACACACTACAAATAAATGGAGTTTCTTCTGAATGTTTGCGCATGTGTATTTTCAAAGAACCTGACCTAGTAAATCCTTTGCTACACACGCTACAAACAAATGGAGTTTCTCCTGTATGTATGAGCATGTGTTGTTTAAGAGAACCTGACTGAAGAAATTTTTTGTTACACTTGCTACAAGTAAATGGAGTTGCTCCTGTATGTTTGAGCATGTGTATTTTAAGAGTACTTTTCCGAGCAAATCCTTTGCTACACACAATACAAGTAAATGGAGTTTCTTTTGAATGTGTGCTCATGTGCTGTTTAAGATAACCTGAACGGCTAAATTGTTTGCAACACACGGTACACGTATATGGAGTTTCTCCTGTATGAGTTCGCATGTGATTTTTCAGATTACTTGACTGGGAAAATGCTTTGCTGCATACACTACAAGTAAATGGAGTTTCTCCTGTATGAGTTCGCATGTGTGTTTTAAGATTACTTGAATGGGAGAATCCTTTGCTGCACACATTACAAATAATTGGAGTTTCTCCTGTATGGGTTCGCATGTGTAGCTTAAGCGAACTTGAATCGATAAATCCTTTCCAACACACGCTACATATAAATGGAGTTTCTCCTGTATGTGTGCGCATATGTATTTTAATATCACTTGAGTTGGTAAATTCTTTGCTACACACACTGCAAATAAATGGAGTCTCTCCTGTATGTATGCGCATGTGTATTTTCAAAGAACTTGACCTGGGGAATGATTTACTACATACGCTACAAGGAAATGGAGTTTTTCCTGTATGTGTGACTATGTGTCTTTTAAGAGAAACTGGCTGGGTAAATCTTTTGCAACACACGCCACAAGAATATGGTGCCTCTCCTGTATTCATGATGTGTCTTTAAAGATGACTCATCTGGTTAAATCCTTCGCTACAATGGTTCTAGTAAATAGGCTTTCCCTGTATGTGTCGGCAAGTCGTCTTTTTAGATACTGGATTGAATATATTCTTTGGTGTTTCTCTTGCTTGCATACTAACAGATGCCTGAAATGGATCACAGAATACAGTGATAGAGTTTGTATTGTGAAGGTGAATTTAAAGATGTCCTGTCAAGTTAAATCATGCCCTAGTTTCAATGCACCTACATGAATATCACTGTTGTCCTGTTTTATATTACACTGTAATGATAATGTTTAATAAATGTATGTTTTGCATATGTCGATATGTTCCTCCCTCCGGCCCACCAAACCCACCCACCCACCCATCGACCGTCATATACGACAAAGTTTGTGTCAAGCCATTTTTACCATTCTTTAGCGTTAAAATCTGTAGTGAGTGATAATTATAATATTTTCGTCAATGTCATTCACAAAAACTTGGAAAATCAGGTTTTTTTTCTAGATGTCCCTAGGGACTGAAAAACGGACCTGTTTCAAATGAAAAATTTCCCCTATTTACATGTATGTTTTACTGATACATCCCTTATGTTACATACTAATCCATATACGTGTATGTACACCTTCTAGACATCTTTTCAATGAGTTAAACTGGATGTCATTTGAAACAAGATGTACATTTCAAGTAGGTGTGTTAGTTTATAAAGCAATTCATAATCTTACACCAATAAACCAAAAATAAGTAAATTTAATAATATGTTCTCAAAATAACAGATATAATTTAAGACCATGCACTAAACATGACATTCAACGTCCTAAGACCTAACATATACCATAACATATCGCTCTGGTAATTAGCGATCAGGTCTCTCAAAAAGTAGGTCAACATCGTCTGAATCAGTCACAACTACCTCGCTTGAGTAGAATAAAACAAAATATAGTTAGGAGGTGTACAGTATATCATTGCGAATGCTATAAAAAGAAAATATACATATATACCTATGTTTAGTGCTGTTATTTTGCAGGAACGTTCAATCATGCGAACCCATTCTTCTTATGCAAATGGCGGAAATTGCATGAAGGGAGGTAATTCAGATTAGTGGTAACATTTCTTTTACGTCGATTGCTAAACAAGTTCTTGCAAAAATGATATTAATCGCTCCAGTACTTCGCGATGTGGATTAATTAACTTGCTCAAGTATAAATAACATGGTCACAGCGAGGATCTCGATTTAGAGTCCGACGCGCTACCACTGGACCACGCACTCAACTTGACTACAAGCTTTAGAAGATAAACAAGGGGCGTCTATGGCCGAGTGGTAAGAGTCTGACTTGAAATCACTTGCCACTCACGGTTGTATGTTCGATCTCTAAGGGGCCTAGGAACTTTATGTGAGAAAGCTATCCAGCTGGCTTGCGGAACGTCGATGGTTCTACCCAGGTGCCCGCCCGTGCACGAAAATTTCCCAGAGGAGTACCTGGGTTGTTCCTCCACCAGTGGAAGCTGGAAAGTCGCCATATGACCTTAGCTGTTTGTGCGACTATAAAATCAAATTTAATCTCAATTCAACTGAGAAACATATACCATAACATGTCGCTCTGCGAAAAACCCTGTCTAAGTAGGAATAATTAGCGATCATGTCTCTTAAATTGTTATTAATGTTGCTTATTATTTCTCCATCGATGACCCATTTGCATTGATGCAAATCGAGAACAGAAGCGACAGTATCAGAAATATTAGCTTTGTTATTTAGGATTTAATTATTTAGTAGAAAAAAAGGTTGCCAATGTTTAATATATCATCCAGGTGGCGTTTTAAAGTGATCGATGACATCTGCCTCAGTATCTGGTGAAAGACCTAAATAAAATCTCTTTCCTAATAGGAATACATATAAACAAATCTGCGGGAGGAGGTGCACCGTTAGTACTCAACAATTTTGTCTATAAACAGTAGTTCCATATATACATGTATCTGACGAAACTATTTTCTAATAGGTAAGTGATTCACAAACTTAGTGGCAAGTTCACATAATGTAATTGTCTAAACTGCCGTTGGTACTTCGAATAAGAACAGCTTGTCTTATCAGATGTGCGGTATAAAAGTCATAAGTACTTATAGAGGACACTTGACATTTAATGCAAATGTTATCAAGAACTAATTTGTAACAGTATAATTGACCAAAATAAACGAATTCCAGGGAGATGTTTGTAGTGGTGCAGGCGTAAGATTGGATATGTTTGTAGGGGTGCAGGTGCTAGATAGGAGATGTTTGTAGTGGTGCAGGCGCTAGATTGGAGATGTTTGTAGTGATGCAGGTGCTAGATTTGAGATGTTTGTAGTGGTGCAGGCGCTAGATTGGAAATGTTTGTAGTGGTGCAGGTGCTAGATTGGAGATGTTTGTAGTGATGCAGATGATAGATTGGAGATGTTTGTAGTGGTGCAGGCGCTAGATTGGAGATGTTTGTAGTGGTGCAGGCGCTAGATTGGAGATGTTTGTAGTGGTGCAGGCGCTAAACTGGAGATGTTTGTAGTGGTGCAGGCGCTAGATTGGAGATGTTTGTAGTGGTGCAGGCGCTAGATTGGAGATGTTTGTAGTGGTGCAGGCGCTAGACTGGACATGTTTATAGTGGTGCAGGCGCTAGATTGGAGATGTTTGTAGTGGTGCAGGTGCTAGACTGGAGATGTGTGTATTGTGTAGTGGTGCAGGCGCTTGATTGGATATGTTTGTAGTGCTGCAGGCGCTAAATTGGAGATGTTTGTAGTGGTGCAGGTGCTAGATTGGAGATGTTTGTAGTGGTACAGGTGCTAGATTGGAGATGTTTGTAGTGGTGCAGACGCTAGATTGGAGATGTTTGTAGTGGTGCAGGCACTAGACTGGATATGTTTGTAGTGGTGCAGGCACTACACTTGAGATGTTTGTAGTGGTGCAGGCGCTAGATTGGAGATGTTTGTAGTGGTACAGGCGCTAGATTGGAGATGTTTGTAGTGGTGCAGGCGCTAGACTGGAGATGTTTGTAGTGGTGCGGGCGCTAGATTGGAGATGTTTGTAGTGGTGCAGGAACTAGACAGGAGATGTTTGTAGTGGTGCAGGTGATAAACTGGAGATGTTTGTAGTGGTGCAGGCACTAGATTGGAGATGTTTGTAGTGGTGCGGGCGCTAGATCTGAGATGTTTGTAGTTTTGTAGGCGCTAGATTGGAGATGTTTGTTGTGGTGCAAGCACTATAATTACAAATAAAACGGGATTTATAAGGTTGTGCAATTTAGGAATTCAGTACATAGTTGGACGTTTCATTTGCTTTTCGTCTACTCCAGCCTTAAAACAGTGCACATATAGTTATATGCGTGGAAACGACATCATCCTCGGTAGACTGAACGGGCAGCTGAAGTGGACAATATTACTTCAGCCAAAATTTAAGATTTCTACATATTTTTAAATACCCTTTAGGCGTATTAACCTCTCAGGAACACTACAAGCCATCCATTTTAAGATAAATATTTAGCTGCAAGTTATATTTATCCATACCATTATTCATAATATTAAGAACATGCCTTAAATCGATAGAAAAAAGTGTTGTATCCATTTTGACTTAATATTGCTAAGCTTTATGAATATGGACCTTGGTTATAAGAATTTAGTGCTGCCGAGTTTCAGAAATAAAACATTGCCGTAATGAAGTCGTCAACCAATGATACCATTACATAGCTGCTTTATCAGCAGGAACTAATATGTATTTGTTATGAAATTCTTGAAGTCCCGATTTCAAATTGCGAAACGAAGATCTAGGGCTCGGAGGAAATAAAGGAGTGGTTAGCTGTATAAAAAGAAAGTGTTTCTACGATTTTTAAGAATTGATTTTTTTCCAAGTCGAGACCGCATGTTTTCTACGACACCGTTTTATACAAAAATGGTCAATGGATAGGGCGATATGAGTAAGACACGCATCAGCATCAGTCTATACTTCTGACCTTTAGAAAACAAATGCCGAATATGCTGACCTATATATAATATAAAAATTACCAGTGATTACATGACAAGCCGGATCATAGCACATTTGGAATGTGTACAATCACATTCCTTAGGCTTGTATTTTCTGTTAAAGCTACACAATCCCGATAAAAGGCACACTAGAACTGAGCAAATCTAACGGTTATTACGTATGTTGTACTAAGTGATTACTGTATACGTGTTGGTTCATATATACATGTACAACATGCGAACTACCTAAAATTCACTGAATATTAATGAGATAAGGCGGTACTGTATGAGACGCTTCAGGTACTTTGTGAATCGACCACTGGTCTTATGTCGGGTATAAAAGCGGATATTAGCAGACGACATTTGACCACCGAACTGATGAGATCAATCTTCAGTAGAAAGACCTAATAGGAAATACAAGTCATTAGAAATTGAAAAGGAAGCTAAATATGTACTTACTCAAACAACCTTATAAGTCCATATTTATATAATCCAAAACAATACCTATAATTAAACGTAGCGGCCTTTTGAAAAAGACCCTTTCCAACTATCCCATTGCAAATATTATATACAAATAATCCTCCATTTTTATGCGTGTGTGTGTGTGTACTGTATATTGACACAAAACACAAGGGAGGCATTGTTTATCAAAATTGGAATATTGTTAGAGGGGGCCCACACCAACGCTCATAACTAATGGTAAAGGTGGAGATATAGTATTTGTTATGTGAAGTTATGCATGCAGGGTTTACACATATTAGTAGATTATAAATCAACATATTTGTAATAAATTCCTCTTAATTTACGCATGAATTGAAATATTGAAATTGAAAATAAAATGGATAGAGAGACACAGAGAGACAGAGAGACACAGAGAGACATAGAGAGTCAAAACAGGGAAAATGAAAGAGAGAAAGAGAGATAAATAAAGAGACCCACAGAGAGAGAAAGAGATAGATAGACAGAGAAAGAAAGAAAACGAGAGGGAGGGAGGGAGGGAGAAGGAAGGAGGGTGTGGGGTGGGAAGAATTGAGAGAGAGTTTCTATATAGTCTTATAGACATAGGCGTAAGAGCCGGAAGACCCCACACCCCAATGTTTCGGGGTGGGCCCCAATATCGATGTTTTCACGAAACAAAAAATGCAACACAAAATGTATGAATAGGCAATCTGAACATCAAAATTCTGATTGATCAGATTTCAAAATCAAAGAAAATATTTTATTCAATCTTTGAAATCAAAAAGTATATGAAAGATGTCAGCTTCCGTCTGTATGACAGGGTAAGTGTTAACTAAAAACCGAAAGTTTTAGTATGACAATTAGTTCAAATACTAGTAGTTTACTTTTCCTAAGTTTACTTATTTAAATCTTTAATTTTCTTTAATCAAGTTAAATGATTTGTAAAGTAATTTTAAACGAAAACAGGCCCGTAACAAGCTGAAATTTAACCGAGGTATATCCCTTATTTTGGTGTCCGGTGGCATTAACCTCCCTCCCCACCTGGATTTGTTTTGATTTCCTTCAATGTGTTGCATTTCAGGGTCTTTTTATACTAGTATATAGTTGTTTTTATGTAAAGTATGTACATTCCCAAAATTCGATCAAGGCAACTGCATCTGTGTGCCCCAGTATAGCTACGGACCTGGAAAAGCAAAATGGTTTATATTCACGGTGGACAGACGTAACGGACACTGGGTGCTCAAAAACAGCGTTACCTTGATCCTGGTTGTTCATGTAAAGGACCCTGGGGCGTGAAAACACGTAAACTATTGGACGTGCTGTTAAAAGATATTTAATATTTCTTTCCAATAAGACACTTTTTAAAATTGATCACATACACGGAACACTAGATGCATATGTGTGTCTGAATTCATGAAGAACGGGTTTTAAAAACAGTGTTTTACATGTGAAAGAACGCGCACTGTTTACACACCGACGCGTGAAAGTACGTCTCGTTCTAAGAAAATTGTGTTTATTTAAAAAACGGAGACTACTATGCTATATCTGGAATTATGTATTTTCAGCCATAACATCTATTGGACGTATTTAATACATAATAATATCTACCGATTGCCAAAAGCGTTAAGTTGTTTGTGAATTGCAAAGTAACGGATCCTGGTCGCTCATGGCACCGGATCCTGTTTGTTTCTGAACAGGATCCTACGTGGTAGTAGAAAACATACATCTTAAAAAAAACGACTAGATATGTTCCCCTGTTCGAAATATCTCAGTTTGATATCAGCGGTGGAAGATAAATCTGCGACATTTTCAATTGGGTGTGGCTTTTGCGGGAGTCAACTTGTGGAAAAAACAATGTGCTGTGATATTTCAAAGTTTTTTACATTTAACGAGTTTTCATCCTCCAAACATCGGCGAGGAACTCGTACTCTTCAAGGGGGCTGGCATGGTCTAGTTGATAGCACGTTGGATTTGATCCGGATAAAGCCTTATCGGCGCAAGTCAATTTCGTTTGTGTATTATTGAGTAAAACATGTTCCCTTAGTCTCGTCCGTCGAATTGGTATGTTCACCGGATCTGTGTTCGGAGTCTATCCTTGGAACAATTTGCTAATCAAAGGAAAATATATTCGTTAATAATAGTAGAGCAGCTTCTCGGATTTTTATGTATCCTTCCTTTCTTTGCGGCGACCGGCTATACATATTTAATATACTGTCTTGATAAACCAACATTCAGTTAAATGTTATGTGATAACCTTTTCAAATCATAGAATGACTCCGATGAGGGTGCTCCCCTCGATATCCGCTAAAAAAACGTGGTAAATGCCTATTTAAAACTTCTAATTGACATTATTCGGAGATTATAAACGGAAAGCTAAGCATTTCTATAGGAGGTGTTGAATGTATTACTTTACGCAATTATATTAATTTGTGCATGATTGTACACAGAGTTATTTTAAACAAAATATCTAAATAAAAAACCTTTTTCTTATTTGTTGCGTACAACTACGGTTGCCTCTCTATACGATATGTCTGCCTACATTATGCCAACATTCATGTATACAGTCTACGTCATTAGTTGTTCACATTGCTGCATTTGTATTACTTGTAATATTTGATTTTTTATTCATTGATGTATTTTGTTTTTAAATATCATTTATGATCAAACAATTGTTACCTGTTAGGGCTTAGCTAGAGCGTTACTAGTGTGGTCCCGGGGCAAACTACATGAACTTGTTTTATTCCCAGATAAGCTGTGGTTCATTTTTGGGAGTATTTCCCACTATTTTATATCTTATTTGACGCTGACATGTTGATGATATAGTCTGAATCCTTATATCCTCTCGCCACTCGTTTTTCGTTGTTGTTTTTTTTGTTTTTTTATTTCTCGTTTTTTTTTTAATTTTCTGATTTTTGCAGACAATGTGTACACAGCTGCGTACTCTAGGATAATGCCTTTTGAATAACCCTTTTTTTTTTAAATATAAAAACTGTGTGAGGTCATTGTCGTGTAAAACGGCGACAAAAACCGTCATGAAGCGCGCTACGGGAAAGTGTCTATTGCGGGCCCATGGTTTATTTTAGGGTACTGCCGACGGAAGACAGGTCGTGAAGAGAGAATTATCTCCAAGTGCAAACGTATATACACGAACATAGTTTCGGAGTACATTTGTTTAGTCGTGTACGACATAGATGCATTTTGCCAAACTCACCACCAGATTCTCTCACTATAACAAGATCACACCCTCTACATTCTACATCCATAACCGATTTAATAATTCTATATTGGGCTGTTCCTTTTTATTTTTCATCATGCTGTCGCATGAATGGTTTTAGTACCGGTGGTCCAGAGTGATGCCCTGTTTCAAGTTCACCGCTACGGTCGTGGGTACGAATCCAGCTCGTTCTCAGATTTCATGAGGCATGCAGTACTTGTCCTACTTATAAAAATGTGGGTGGTCTGCGCCCCCCACACCCCCCCCCCCCCCCCCCCCACAGGAAGAAATCAACCATCACAAATAACCTAAAATGTGCTGAAGATGACTTAAAACACCATGAAACCAACAGATGTTGTTTTGTTTTTTTATTGTTTTTGTTGGTGGAGCCAAAGTCTCGATCGTCATTTTCTCTTTAATCTGAAGGTATATAGAAAACAATCTATCAACCAGGATCCGGTGCCAATGATACGGATTGTGTCCGTTGCCTTCACGCGCATTTTTTTACAGAGCAGCCAGGGTCCGTTACGTCTCTCCACCGTGATATTAGCACAGGGTCCTTCGAGATTGAGCATATTTCTGTAAAGTAACTTAATTAGTACAACAGGGTTAATCGGCCTACGTAGCCCAGTAGGTTAACGCACTGTCTTAGTATGCTTTCACCGTTGCGGACGGGGTTCTAGCCCGGGCTTCAGCACTTTTTTTCTTGTGTGAATTTTCTTTTTTATGAAGAAGTAGTATTCAAATGCCTTTCAGATTCATCAGATTTAGATATTAACAAACATATGCATAATAGCACGCACACAAGAAAAGCTAACGCACGCGCCCGCAAGAACGATATTTTTTACCGAATTTACTCTTATTTTCCCCCAAGAAGCTCTTGAATTGAAAAGTGTAATTGAAGGATAGACGGATGGGCGACCTTCATGTGTATACCCATTCCCCACATCCTGAAAACTACTATTTGCGAGAAATAATATTGCTGGTCTTTTACCAATAAAAGAAAATTCCATATCTATAACTTAATTTGAACAATACCCTTCAAGCGTCTCATTGTAAACAATAGTTTCTCCCTGTCCAGTGTCAACACTTGAGCATGTATTTCACGTTACATACTATTGGCTACCGATACACGCTCTCTGTATATGTATACATGAATAATATGTGTGTGATGTTGGATTACTGCAATGACATTATAGGAAATAAGTATATACAATATATGGAACATATGTGGAATATGCGGGTAAGTGTTTATAAGTCTCTACATAGTGATGTATTTACGTTATGCCTTACGCATTTTACTTGTTCCCTTCCGTTTAACATAACAATCATGTATATATTTACATTGCACGCCATTGAATATCCTCATCGAGTTGAACAGTCTGTAGTTATCGGATATCTGAGCAAATTGCTATATAAACGTTTAGGCTTATATACCCGTAATCGCTGGGTGGTACACTTTCAAAGTTACCGAAGCGTTTATCACGCCTATTATGCAAATGTCTCGATATACGCTACGACAATATACCAGCCTAAACAATGTATACAACACATCCAGGAAAGAACTTCATCTATAGCCGTTCCTATATTTAAACAAACTTGAAATTGTATTATTTTATCGGGATTGTGTAGCTTTAAGGTCAGAAACTATTTTGATGAAGTTGAAAATATTTATAATTGTTTTTTGTTTTTGTATACCAGGTCCGAGTTGCCTCGGTACTTGAGAAGGTGCCAAACTTTGAAGTAGGCAGTTGAAGTAGGCATTCAAATTGAATATCAAATAAAATCACTAAAATAAACTTGAACATATTTATCTAGCTTAAAACTGAAAATCTGGCCGGGAATGCACTAACATGCAGGAAACCACATGTAGAAATCAAACTTTTTCCTGGGTACACGTCCTCAGAATCCGCTAGGAGATTTACCTCGTTTAAATTTCAGGACTGCCTACAAGCCTGCATACTCATAGCAAATAAATGAACTTTCAGAATTTGTGAAATACTTTGGAATATAATTAATAACACTTTTTAGATCTCTTGAGATATCAATATATGTATTTCATATTTATTTCATGTACGATAAAACTTATAAATTATAATTACCTTGTGGTAAAACATGGTGAAACTGTGGCTCTTACCGTCATACCGTATCGTATCGTAAATATGTTCATCATTTATTGTATCATGTATAGTAATGTAAAAACATACATAGGTGGATATATTTTTTTATCACATGGAACTGCTTGTATTCCGTATAATATACCCATTACGTATTTCCTTATATTAACCATGTGTAATACAAGGCGGCCGAATCAGTCGGTCGTTGAAGTGCAGTGTCAGTACGTTCGTCTAGTCAATGTCCCGTAACACCCGTTTAGTCCGTGGATATAGCACTGAATCGGCGATGTTGTGAGGGTAACAGTCCGCCGTATGTACATTCACCACAAGCAATAATGTGTAGTTTCTTGTCGGAGGCTCGCTTAATAACAAATTCCTGAACTCGTTTAATAAAATTTTGTATGAAATGACAACTCAAGTCAGATCCTCTATATATTAACAATACATTAAAGAGATATTAAGACATAGATAAATATTTAAATATAAGTAAATAGAATCCATACAGTGCATTCACATTCTGTACATCATTTAAAATATAACAATTATTATCATAAGCAGGGTTCTCATTCGGTCATTAAGATATATAAAAATATGACATTGTCAGTGGCTAACCTCAAGGGGAACTTGTAGATTATCGTTACCAGTATATACTACTCAACGTTTGCACCAAACCTTTTTCGCCTTTTTTTTTTAACCCAGATGAAGGATATTTATGGTTTCTTTTATATGGTTTAAGAATAGATATACGGAGTATAGAATGATAACCTAACTAAATATTAAAACAAAATTAATTTTTGGGTTTTATGTTGTTGGTAAAACCAGCCACCGTAAAATGTCGATTTGAAATATTGGTGCTTAGCAAACTTTGAGAAGTATATATTAGCTCAAGGTTTCGGTGTTCTTCAAAATAAACAAGAGGCCCAAGGGGACCTGTATCGATCTACTGGCTACCACAAGGACGGGGCTCAATTTTTAACCCAGGTTCACCATTTGAACAAACTTGGTAGAGGATCCAAAAGCTGATAATAAATAAACAAGAGGTCAATGACCTTGAAGCTCTACTGATTGATTTTGATTTCAGGAAGAAGTCGCTACAAACTTGTTTTTTGAGAATTTATTTTTAGCCGTGGCGGCCATCTTGAATTTCCGGCCGACCTGAAATTTTGCTAGGATCAATTAGACATCAAGAGCAACATTCCTGCGAAGTTTCATGAAAATCCGTGAAGTAGTTTCAGAGGAGTAGTCGCTACAAGTTTTCATTATATAACTCTATGTAAACAAAGATGGCCGCTGACAGCCATGTTTAACATCGAATCAAAACGATTTTTGACAAGGACCAACATCATGTCATGCTGATCATTTTAGAAAAAGTCCCATATCAATATCACTTATAGTTTTCAAGAAGTAGTCGCTACAAACTTGTATTTTGAAAATCTATTTTTAGCCATGGCGGCCATCTTGAATTTCCGGCCGACCTGAAATTTTGCTAGGATCAATTAGACATCAAGAGGAACATTCTTGTGAAGTTTCATGAAAATCCGTCAAGTAGTTGCAGAGGAGTAGTCGCTACAAGTTTTCATTATATAACTCTATGTAAACAAAGATGGCCACTGGCAGCCATGTTTAACGTCGAATCAAAATAATGTTCGACTCGGATAACCATCATGTCATGCTGATCATTTTAGAAAAAGTCCCATATCAATATCACTTATAGTTTTCAAGAAGTAGTCGCTACAAACTTATTTTTTAAAAATCTATTTTTAGCTGTGGTGGCCATCTTGAATTTCTGGCCGAACTGAAATTTTGCTAGGATCAATTAGACATTAAGAGCAACATTCCTGTAAAGTTTCATGAAAATCCGCCAAGTATTTCAGAGGAGTAGTCGCTACAAGTTTTTACTATATAACTCTATGTAAACAAAGATGGCCGCTAGCGGCCATGTTTAAAGTTGCATCGAAATAAATTTTGACAAGGATCAACATCATGTCATGCTGATCATTTTAGAAAATGTCCCATATCAATATTACTTACAGTTTTCAAGAAGTAGTCGCTACAAGTTTATTTATTTTAAATCTATTTTTAGCCGTGGCGGCCATCTTGAATTTCCGGCCGACCTGAAATTTTGCTAGGATCAATTAGACATCAAGAGCAACATTCCTGTGAAGTTTCATGAAAATCCGTCTAGTAGTTACACAGGAGTAGTCGCTACAAGTTTTCATTATATAACTTTATGTAAACAAAGATGGCCGCTGGCAGCCATGTTTAACGTCGAATCAAAACGATTTTCGACAAGGACCAACATCATGTCATGCTGATCATTTTAGAAAAAGTCCCATATCAATATCACTTAGAGTTTTCAAGAAGTAGTCGCTACAAACTTGTTTTTTAAAAACCTATTTTTAGATTTGGCGGCCATCTTGGATTTCACATCAACATGAATTTTTGCTAGGATCAACTAGACTTCATGGGCAACATTTCTGTAAAGTTTCATGAAAAATCCATTCAGTAGTTTCAGAGGAGTAGTCGCTACAAAAAAAAAGTTAACGGACGGACGACGGACACCGCACCACGGCATAAGCTCTAAAAACATTAAACCTTTATCTCTTGTAGATTCAGAGAAGATGTGTGAAGTTCTTCCCTATAACTCTATGTAAAACTATTCCAACAAGGGGAAAATAAATAAATAAATAAACAAAAATTAAATAAAAATAAATATTTAATTTTTAATTTAAAAAAAAGAGGCCCAAGAGGGCCTGTGGACGCTCTACTGGCTCAAGATAAAGTTTATGTATAAGGGGTCATAAGTCTTTCAAAAATCATTCAACCTGAACATCGTGATGACATACGCATCTAGGCTTGGTACTGATCATCCCTGCAAAGTTTCGCTGAATCCAGCCAGAGGGTTCAGGAGAACTTGTCTAGACAAAGTTAGTGTATTAAAACCTTTAAGGGCTCATAACTCTGCCAAAATTCATTCAACCAGAACATGGCAATGACAGGTGCAACTAGGCTTAGTACTGATCATCCCCGCCAAGATTCGCTGAAATCTGACAAAGAGTTCAGAGGAGACTAATCTGGTCAAAGTTTATGTATTAAAACATTTAAAGGGCCTTAACTCTGCCAACAACCATTTAACTGAAATATGGCGATAATCTGCACAACTAGGTTTGATACTGATCATCCTTGTCAAGTTTCGTCTATATCCAGACAGGGGTTCAGGAGAACTAGCCCGGGGAAAAAAGTGGTATCAAAATCCTTTAAAGGGCCATAACTCTGCCAAATATCTGTAAACCGGAACGCGACGAGGACATGCACAACTAGGCTTGGTGCTGATCATCCCTGCAAAGTTTCATTAAAATCTGGCCAGGGGTTTAGGAGAAGTAGGTCAGACAAAGTGTGTGTATCAAAACCTTTAAAGGGCCATAATTCTGCCAAAACTCATTCAACCGGAACACGGTGATGATTTGAACAACTAGACATGGAATTGATCATCCCTAAAAAAATTGTTTAATCCGGCCAGTGGTTCAGGAGAACTAGTCAGAACAAAGCTTGTGTATTAAAACCTTGAAAGGGCTATAACTCCGCCAAAATCATTCAACTGGAACACGGTGACTATGTACAACTAGGATTGGTACTGATCATCCCTGTAAAGTTTTAATGAAATCCGGCCAAATGAAGGCCCTTTCGTCTTAATGAGGCCAAGATATAGCATATTTCAGAAAATCAAGGGCCATGACTCCGATGTAAATGGTCCGATCTGGCTGGGTTTGTTTTAACTTGTCCGAGCTGTCATTGATATCAATAATCTGGTAAAGTTTCGTAAAGATCGCATGAAAAATAAAGGCCCTGTCATCTTAATGAGGCAAAATATAGCATTTTTAACTTAATCAAGGGTCATTACTCCGCTGTTACTGGTCCGATCTGGCTGGTTTTCGAACTTGTCCGAGCTTTCATTGAAATAAATAATCTGATAAAGTTTCGTAAATATCGGATTAAAGATGAAGGCCCTATCGTCTTAACGAGGCAAAATACAGCATTTTTAACTTAAATCAAGAGCCATAAAAGCCGGTGCTGGCGGGCGTGAGAGCTGTTGCACATTATAGTACCTCTCATGAACAGACTCCATAGAACCGAGTCTGCTACGTTCCTCTCGTGTTTCTGTTTGCTGCTTACAAAACTTAACTGCTGAAGATTCATAGCTGACAACAGTGTCCGTTATAATCACATATTTACTTACAGTACGTGTAAATTAAAGATAGATATACCACACTAGACAAATAGCATACACACTTTGTTTAAAATAAATAAAATAAATATCTTCAAAATTAGCTTTTACTCGTAGAGGGAAATGCGGTACAGGAACCCTGGTTCGAGGTTTCGGGTTCGAGACGTCACCGTCACCTTGCCTTAGAGTATACTTATACTACTACATGAATTAGGGTTTACGGCGCATCTGCGCAAAACAGGAATAAAAGACGCCAATCTCAACCTCCATTAACATCAGCCCCGTGTGATTTCCGGAAAATAATAGTGCCTCTGCCTACCAAGACAGAGGGGTAAAATTCCCCCGAATTAAGGTTCATTTTGGTATGCTTCTTAAAGGTCTGCATCGTGATCCATGCATGGTTTCTGGTGTAACTTGAGAAAACAATGAGCGTGGCTCCAGCGAAAAATGGAGTGTTTACAAGAGAATGTGCAATAACTCTGCTGTTCTGCAAGGTGAAAATGTTCTATGCCCATTCTGCATATGTGTATCTAAATGTAAATTGAGAGTGCGTCTGGAATGTTCAGTCTTGTTGGCGCCATATAATCTGTTTGTGTTTTATGCGCCGTAAAAAAAATAAGCTCAACTCCATTGACATCGAGATACAATACAGAGAATAGACCTAACCTTTTGACCTGCAAAACTGCAAATTTGCTGCAAATTATGATGTAAAGAGCCACCTTACGACGGAGCCATGATCCCCCGTTTGCACTCATAGTTTCATGATGAAGACCTTTAATGACAAAACTGACAAAGTATTGCAATGTCTAGATAAAGGTATTAATATTAACCTAAAAGTTGCATGTAACACATTCATTATAATTTGAGTTCTTGTTATAGATCATTTTTCAATGACATTTCAATGGGGTTACACTTAAAGGGGCATACTCCTTAATGAATTGTGTTTACAACCCTTTAACAGCTTACTTCATGTACAATGGGGATACACAATACATTGTTGGACACGATGATGATACTGGACATCATTCACCTACCCCAGTTGGCTGCAGTGCTTTTGTAATAAGTTTGGTTATTTGAATTGTGTTTTACGTCATTTTTAGCACATTATATTGGCCATATATGACGGTCGAATTGTTGTGGTAGAGGCAGGCCACCAAATTTTTTTTCTGGGTAGATACCTCCCGCCATCCGTAAGAATCGACACTTTCTCATTTACAAGTTGAGCTCCCAGTGGGATTTGAGCCCACAGCGTTGAGAGGTGTAAGATGCTACAATATTTACTACAGCAGCGTAAAAGTTGACCACGAACGAATGAAGTAATATTAAAATGTTTAATTTAGTAATAATAATAATGATAACAACTTGGTATATGCTTATATGATTACATCGAGTCGAATTGTATTCAAGAGAATGGGACAACGGCAATTTGGCTTTGTTTAAAACTCGCGGCGCCTCGTTACTTTTTCAAAATAACTAGCATATTTGCAATCCGTAATACTATTAATTATTAGAATAGTTCAAAGCAAATTGTTTTTACATATTACGAAGCAAGTTAACTGCTAAATATATTGCACCAATAATATATTTTAACTTATCTTAGAATAACGAAGAAAATTGAAAACTCAAAATTGAATTTAATTATATGCAAGCAGGTTTAACATGGTGCTTGATTAATACATCGAGTTGCCAATTTGAATACTTGATACAAGCGTCAAGATTGCCGTGTGTTCCTTTAAACCGTGTACTCGTCTTAGATAACTGTTTTCACAAGTGATACATAATTCATAATTTTCCAATGCCAAAATGAGATTTAACCTTATTTTCACTAGGTGATAAAATTTGTTTTACTCGGTTTTTATCCTTAGGTTCTATAGTAAAATACAAATCTTTGACAGAATAAAAAGAATCAGTTTAGAATGTGCATGAAATATGCAGAGTTTCAAACTAATCACACAGTAAAATAAATACCTTAATTTTAACAGTAAACTTGGTCGAACATCTAGGACAAAGACAGAGTTTATCGTCTACCAGAATTTAGAGGCGTGTCAAATTTCTGGTCACTCATTGGTCAGTTTATTTTGATGATGCTTTATCTTACAGCAGTCTTTAAATTACTTGCTGTCTTTCTCGGACTCGGACAGGTCAAATCCTTCTGGTACATTCGCCACATCTCGTGTATGCTTTCGCATGTGTCTGTACAGATTACTTGACTGAAGAAATCCTTTGTTACACATGGTACAAGTAAATGGCGTTTCTCCTGTATGTGTGCGTATGTGTATTTTCAGATAACTTGACTGAGAGAATCCTTTGCTACATACATTACATGTAAACAGTTTCTCGCCTGTATGTGTGCGCATGTGTATTTTCAGGTCACTTGACTGGGTAAATCCTTTGCAACACACGCTACAAGTGAATGGTGTCTCTCCAGTATGCATTATCAAGTGTCTCTTTAAATGACTTGCCTGCGTAAATCCTTTGCTACACATGATGCAATAAAATGGATTTTCTCCTGTATGTGTTCGCATGTGTACTTTAAGATGACTTGACTGTATAAATCCTTTGTTGCACATGCTGCAAGTAAATGGAGTTTCTCCCGTATGTGTGCGCTTGTGTATTGTAAGAGAACTTGACTGGGAAAACCCTTTGCTACAGACAGTGCAGGTAAATAGTTTCTCTCCCGTATGTGTACGCATGTGTATTTTTAGATCACTTGACTGGTAAAATCCTTTGCAACACACACTACAAGTAAACGGAGTCTCTCCTGCATGCATGAGCATGTGTCTTTTAAAATGACTTGACTGGATAAACCTTTTGTTACATATGGTACAATTAAATTTAAATGGAGTTTCTCCTGTATGTGTGCGCATGTGTTGTTTTAGGATACTCGACTGGATAAATTGTTTGCTACATATGCTGCAAGTAAACGGAGTTTCTCCGGTATGTGTGCGTATATGCACTTTAAGATAACATGACTGTGTGAATGCCTTGTTACACAGGCTACAGGAAAAAGGTTTCTCTCCTGTATGTGTGCGCATGTGTGTTTTAAGATCACTGGATTGAGTAAATCCTTTGCAACACACGCTACAAGTAAATGGTGTCTCTCCTGTATGCCTGAGCATGTGTCTTTTTAGATGACATGCCTGGACAAATCCTTTGCTACACAGGGTGCAATAAAACGGAGTTTCTCCAGTATGTGTGCGCATGTGTCTTTCAAGGTAACTTGAATGCGAGAATCCTTTGCTACACACGGTACAAGTAAAACGTTTCTCTTCTAAACGTGAGAGCACGTGTATTTCATGTTCACTCGAATGGTGTAATCCTTTGCTACACATGGTTCAAATAAATGGATTTTCTCCGGTATGTGACTGCGTCTTTTAGTAAACTTTATTGAATAAATCCTTCGCTCCACTCGCTACCACTAAACGAAGTATTTACCTGCAGGCGTGTACCAGCGTCTTAAAGGACGCCAAAATTGATAAATGCTTTGGTTAACATAATGCAATAATACAGTTTCAGTATATATGAATTTAAAGATGTCCGACCATGTTAAATCCTGCCATAGATTCACCGCAGCTATAAGTTGTTCTGCTGTATATGAAGACCTTGCCTTTATACAGTTATTTGCCATTAAACATTTTTTGCAGAAAACCTACCAATGAAATGATGTTTTGCTGTATTTTTAGTCATCAGTTAACTGTTGGCTGTAGACGTGATTTGTGTATATTTTTTCTCTCTTCAGCACGGCTCTGGATGTCGAACTTCTGATGAATATTTTTGATACATATGATGGTTTCTGAAACAAAATAAATGGCATACGAGTTTGTTGTTTTATGTTAGTTATTCTGTTCTTCTACATAAAAAGCAACTTGATGCAAGTCATATTCTAAGCCGACATACATATTTTAAAAGGATCAAATTGTGCTCCATTAGACTGCATTTCTTTAGTTTTTATAGTATACAAGTATTTGTAACATTTTATTTGTAACAAATACAAGTATTTGTGAAATTTATATTATACACATCTTCCAGGCCAACTACAACTTGATTTAAATTATGATAAAAGCGAGATCATACAGGAAAAAGAAACGTGGAATTTCCAGATTTTCTATGATAAGATATCATAGAAAGTCTATTTCAGTGACAATTTTGGAACGAAGAATGTTTACCAGCCATTGTTTTCTGTTTATAGTATCAATGACCCTGACCCCTAATACCTCAGATGGCAAAGTGGCACTATAACGTTTAGCTTGAATGTGTAGAAAATAATTATTGTTGAGTATCGAATCTAACATATATGATAGCTATGGTACGTATCCCATCCCCACAGGCACACACACATGCAATGTATATGCTCTAAAATATGAGGCGTGTTTTGTTTTGGAAATGACTAAATCCTCTTAAAGCGACACACGACAATCTTGAAATGTTAGAAATGGATGTCTCGATTAAGTCGATTTATATATCCAGTATCATTTTTACTTTTTACCCTGGTTACACTTAAATAAGTATTCACTATTTCGTCTTATTATACAATAAGTTTTAATATATTATTAATGCAAACTTACTAATATGCAAAAACAAATTGCTTAATACTATTCTTATAATTAATATAATGATTGAACAAATGCTAATACCGCTAGCGGGACGTCGTGAGTTTTAAAAAAAATAAAGATTGCCGTGTGTCCCGTCAGATAGTTATTTAAATTACACATACGAGGGGCACACATACTCTGAAAGTTCTGATAATGTGCGTATAACTCTGCCTAGAATTTATCGATTTTTATAAATTATACATGTACTGAAAGCGTGAACATTACCGCGTCTGCTTGTGCCCGTTTCCCTCGTGCTACGCGTGCGGGAATATAAACGTGTCGCATTTTATCAGGCATGGTTTTATGCATCGGTAATAATTAAGCGTACATGTACAAAAATGGCGAAAAAAGAGCAGAGGGTCTATGTAAAAGTGCAGTCGCTGCTAAACTGTTCGGCACAGGAAATAAAAGCCGATTTGGATAAAGTATATGGGAATGATGCTCTGTCATATCCTACCGTTGCTAGATGGTCAGCTCGATTTAAAGGCGGCAGAAAAACGGTTGAAGATGACCCACGTTCAGGACGGCCTTTAACGGCATTTTGTGAAAATGACGTAATTTCCGTTAAGAAAGCAGTTGATGAGATGCACGTTACACGGTGGAAGAGTTAGCTGACATATGCGGCCTTAGTTCGGGGGCGGTTTTCACCATTTTGAAGGATAAACTTAAACTCAGGAAGATCTGCGCACGATGGATCCCCCATTTGCTGACCGACCACCAAAAACAGGAGCACGTTAGAATTGCGACAGAATTATTGGCAGTTTATGAACACTGTGATGACAGACGGCTATTTGACATTGTGACAGGTGATGAAGCTTCTTTGAGCAGGACGGAAAGGAAAATAACAAAGTTTGGGTTGGACAAAATGGAGAAAGGCCACAAATTGCCCGACGTTCTAGAAGTGTCAGACGGGTTTTGTATGCATTATTTGTTGATGCACGTGGAATGGTATTTCAGTTTCCTGTCCCAGAACGCACCACTGTCACGGGAAGGGTTTACGCTGAGAAGATTTTACCTGCCGTCGTTAATCATTATTTAGAGGCCCGTCCACGAACCGGGTGCGGGGACCTAAACTTCTCCATGACAACGCTCCGGCACACAAGTCAGCCGTCGTAATGGATTATTTGAAGACCAACGGACTTCATACTTTGCAACATCCACCATACAGCCCAGACCTATCACCTTGTGAGTTTTGGCTGAATCCATATATCAAGCAGTGCCTTAGAGGTCGCCTGTTTGAGACACGCCCAGCTGTTGGACGCGCCTTATTCCAATGCACAAGTACTATACCCAAATCGGACTATAAAAAAGCATTTTCTGATTGGATCAAACGTCTGAAAAAGTGTGTACAAGTCAACGGAGAATACTTTGAGGGACTACAATAGACAAATTTCACCAGGTAAGAGCAGTATTACTAATCCGCACACATTATCAGAACTTTCAGAATGCCCCTCGTATATAGCTGTATCTGTGTAATGAAGTATAAAGATATCGGCGTCTTATAAAAACAGTAACCAGAATTAAAGACGTGTAAGAAATAGGCCAATAACGATTACTTTGAATTAGATTTGTTCTAAAAGTATAAACGAAACTAATGAAAATCTTGAATCAGAAACACTTGAGTGTAAAAGTAGGCCAAGGCTGGTCACCGACTCACTGTGACATACTTTAGCTGGTACGAGTTGTAGTAATCATATATAGGGCTGTGTTTGACGAGAGTAGGGGTCCTCAACGCTTTATAAGAATAAATACTGAAAAGTGGATCCATTAGAAATAACAAACACAAACAATAGAAAAAGGTAGCAGACTCGGTTTTAATGAGTCTGTTCATGAGAGGTAATATTAGGTGCACATCACGCTGCCTAGCACCATCTTAAGCGGTATTCTACTACTTTAGAGCCACAAAGATTTGCCTCGAATGACCAGTAAGTAGTACCATTACTGATGTGTAGTCGGTGCGACTACATAACACTACAAATGCTACTTGCCAATGTCAATAAATACTGAAAGGAAGCAAGCTCGATGCAACAAACACAAAACACAGAACAATGTAGCAGACTTAAGTCTGTTCATGAGAGGTAAAATAGGGTGCAACGCCTCAGGGTTCAAACTTAACACTTATTTACTTGCTAAATGCAAGTAGGTTTCTGGAGATTGCAAGTAGAAAATATTAGCACTTGCTAAATGTTTTAAGTAATAAAAGAAATCCACTAGGTCTTAGTCCACATTTATTCACTGAAAATATCATGTATCTAACTTAGTTAATTAGGTGGATATAAGTAACTATAATTATATATTATTGCATTCCTGCATTTAGCTGAGTTTGAAAATGTCATTATTTACATGTATAGCAATCTTTCTTATAAAACGAAAGGTGGTGTTAAATTATTAATGCAAGTTCCTTGATTAAAATAGCAAGTAGAAAACCTTTGCACTTGCTTTTTTTTAGCAAGAGGCTTAACATATTAAATCTGATCCCTGCGCCTCTCAAGCAATCCCTAGCACCGGCTTAAGCGGTATTCTACTTTTGTCACACTGACTGGACTTGATGAAGTGTAAAAAGCAGGTCAATGTAACGCATGGTGTCCTACTTTTGGGTCAAAATGTGTATACTCACGAAGATGACCTCGCGTAGTATCTGGTATGACGTTTAAAGACTGTACTCAGTAGAGTTTTCGGTGAATTAGAAAGGGACAATATGAGAAAACTTAAACAGAAACAGAAGCGTAAAAAGGTGAGGTCAGTCAGAATGACCTTTTTGTCCTTATTTGTATGACTATTAAGTTATATCTACATATACAGAAGGTTATCAGTAACCCTATACACCTGACCTGACAAACACTAGTGAATGAAACTGTTACTTAATCAGACCTCACTATTAAATCCTTAATTAGAGATAGGCTTTCTCAGCAATGCTGACTTTCAAGTTGGAAGAGTAATTATGTTAGGTCAAAAAAACAAATAGATGTGTTTCCTATTGCATGCTCTAACAAAATAGGGTAGGTCGGTAGGCATTTTTTTTTTTGGAGCAAGATATTGTGAGAGTCTACATGTATTTATCTCATAAATCCCATACAAGTTGATGATACAACTGAAAGTTTCTCTGTGATGTCAGTTTACCTCGATATATTGTGATAAATTATTGTTCAGAACAAATTAAAAAAAATGTTTGTTTTTTCATAAACAGTTTTAGGGTCGGTCCCTTAAAAATAAGGTCGGTCTGGCCACCGGAAACACAGGTATTATTTTTTGTTGGTCTTATAGTTGCGCTTTTCTTACAAATATGCCGTTTTTGAACTAAAATGCAAGATTTTACTCCTATTTTTTTTAAATGCTGATTTCACAAAATGTTAATTCGGAAATACATCTAAAAGTTGCTGGAACAATGGCCGAACCACACATTGACTACTCATAGCTAATGCAGGGTCTATATGCATTTTCTTCCCATGTCATGTTTGTATTTATATGCCATACATGCATGATGTACATGGTACTTTGTCTTTATATACTGTACGTGTTTAGCTTGTACTCACACTGCACTGACGCGCACCTGTGCATAACATTATTCAATCATGGAATCCTCGCAAGAGGGTCAGGTGCAGTATTAATATATATATATATCGATCTGGCGAGCATTAGGCTTGTAGCAATATTATACCGAACGTCAGAATACGTATACTGAACAAAGCTGTATAAAAGCAGGGAGTACGTTATATAACGTACTCCCTGATAAAAGCCAGCAGGCGCGTATCTGGACGATTTTTCGTCATACGCAAGGTTGATTGCAATACTAACAAACCCTTAAAATTGCTTTGCATTATTTTATTTTTTCTTCTCAAAATTGTCGTACGCCTCTGCGTAAAAGCAGATACGCGCCTAAAATTACAATTAATTATTTATAACCTCTAGATCTACTCAATACTTCGCGGTCACTTCAGTTAAGGCTAAAATTGAGCAAATAGATTTAAACAACTGTTACGTATCTGCTTATATCTGCTTGCCGCAGAATAAACCCATTGTTTTGTTCTGGTAAAAATGTGTATATTTATTTATTTCATCAATGCGATTTTTACAAAAAGAACTAGGACATACCTATTTCGACTGATGTTTTTTGTCGCTATCCTGAACTGCTATTTTTATGCAAATGGCGGAATATACTTGAAGGGAGGTAATGCGATACAGAAAGTGTTCGATATTTCAACACTATCTATATCGCTCCTAAGCGTTTCGACCCCTTCTCGTCCTGATGCTTGTGTGTGATTTTCCGCAAGAGTTGAAAAATATGTACATGGTAGACTTCAACATTTGGTTATATAGTTGTATACTGGGTTGTTCAACTCAACGTGGCATAGCAACTGCGGGTACTTACAGACAAAGTCCAGATAACTTAGTGATGTGTTTTGCATTCAAGTTTTGCGTTTAGATCACTTTCTCAGGAACTGTACGCACTAGAGACGTCTAACTTTGGGTGAAGTTGGTTGTAACTTGCAGGGGTAAAGCTGGCCTTTTTGAAGCTGCAGGCCCGCTTAATTTCTGAGCAATGTAGTGGGGTCCTCCCACACACAGTATTTGATAACTTTTTAATCGCAATAAATTTTAACAGTAAAACATAATAGTTTAGTGAACGTGTGTCCCATAAGGTTATTATAGATAACAATAGAATAGTTTTTGTTCTGTTTGACAAATGGTTATACTTAAAAGTAAAAATTAAATACGATATTTATTAATTCAACAATTACTAGTATGAATTAATGGTTATTAGAAAAATCAAAATCAGTGGCACGTAATTCTGCCAGATAAAACATATTGCGAAATGTACGAGTTGAGAAACAATCTGGCCAAGATAAAATAAATGTGTGGTTCCTTTGACATACTAAGGATAAATGGGTAAACACCGATTTAAAAAAGAAAATAGTATTTGTATGTGTATACGTTTTGTCTTTTATCACATCAACACATGCTGTTTTACAGCAATAATCCGATTTATGACGTTCATTTTTACATATATAACAGCAATATCAGGCATCTGCGGTGAAATATCGTGGCCTGGTCAGCCGCGCGGTGCAATGTCAGAGTCTGGTCTGTCGCGGTGCAATATATCGATCTGGTCCTCCGTGCGGTTCAATATCACTGTCTGGTCCCCCAGGGTGCATATTGCACCCGTTTTCGGTAACATAAGCACTTAACATAAATATTTTCAGAGTTGTGAAGGAATAACAGAAGTATGAAAGCTGTGTTCCGAGTGTGCACATTGTGACAAGACCAGCGACGACGTCGACTCTCCGTAAAATATCCACCGCCATTTTACATGACGTTCCACTTGCCGTTCCGTCGGTATCCCGTGAGGACTTGGTGTGTTTTTCGTCGGATCTTTTGGTCGGGATCGTAGTTGAAGACGTCGAGGGCGTCGGCAACTTTGTCCTCGAGATGCGTAGGTGATCCATCACAGAGAGTGTGCAGGACCTACAAAATGCGAAAATGTGAATCTTTGTTGTAAACCTCGTTACTGAAGGCCATTATCAACCTAACCTATAATTCAGATACAGGTAAAGGCCAAGCTTGAATGTAGACAACGGGTTAGACCACGAGACAATGTGAATCTGTATGAAAACCGCAGTTTTCCATGCACAGCGGTATGATGTATCACACTTAAATGCTAAATATCAGAATTTATCACATAACTTTGGTGTCGGAGTGGAATAACACCATTCTATATTTTCGATATACCACTAGTTGTATAAGTAAAATAAGCTTAGTATGCGCTGTCAAAAAAAATCGATATTGACTATGATACAATTCCCAGTGTTTATGTCGGTTTCGCGTGTTAAAGCGACAGGCAAAATGCAATAAAACGTATGTGACAAATAGAATGTAACATTCGTTCTCATTCATTACTGAATTTATTAAACGAGTTGGCAAAATTGATATAAAGCGGGGCAAGTATCATGTAACCAACTCGTTTAATAAATTCAATAATGAATGAGTACTCATGTAAGATTATCTATATAGTACAGTGAGTGTTTATGCAATTATTGTAAATGCCCGTTTTTGTTTTTTTGTTGTTGTTTTTTTAGCGCTCGATCTTTCTGCCGATGTCGCATTTCCTGTCCAACGTTTGCACTTACTTATTCATAACTTTCATATGACATCATCAAATTAATTTGACCGATCAGTGATCAATAACATAAAACACCTCCACATTCTGGTAGGTGGTAAACTCGGTGTTTACCTAAGCTCTTCATAAAACTAATTTGTAGTGATATTTATAGTAAAAGCTCAATATTTTGTGTACAGCTATGCATCTTCTTTCGATGCTATCTGATTTTAAAACACCAACATGAATACACAAATAATTTCAAATAGAGATAGAGGATAGTTCGAGCAAACCCCTTTATTTTCACAAACTGAATATCTCAACATCTCAAAAATGTGTAACGAATGACTATATATGAAAGTTATGAATATGGCACAATTTATATGTAAGTATAGTAGAAACACGATTCGTTATCATATTTGGTAAGAGGCAACAGCATACAGAGGTAACAGCATATACTTGTATTAATATTAAGAAAAAATATATGTGATTTATTTACCTGGTATCTGACATTGGCAGCATCATCGTTGATCATTTCGAGAACTCTATCCCAGAATTCCGTCAGATCTTCTTTTACTCTGCACGGACACATTTCCTTCAGCGCCCTCTGTCGAACTTTTGTGTTTGCATGTTTGGTCAGTGAGATGATGTTTTCTATAATGGTTGTCTTCTCGCACAATCGTACAGCCTCGCTTTCACTCATGGTGAGTATGACGTCTTCTGCAATCATGGCGGCCATTTCCTGTCAGATAAGCACCATGATTTAAAACTGACCTAAACTGTTACTGAGGTAGGGCAACGTGTGTATCAAATCTACTGTTCATGCATACACACCCTCAAAGCATAGCAATAAGTGTACTACAATGATCATGTTGTCAAGGACTTAGTCCAGCAACCCTCATTCGGGAATCGGTTTTTCAACTAGTTTTCGTTAGATGTATAGATAGATAGTTAAATATGCTTATTCGTGCAAACATGTAATACAACAAAAATACCACTTTCCTATTTAGACGTATTACGTTTTGGTTAAAGTATCTCAGTTCAATGGTCATTCCAATGGTCATTCCAATGGTCAATGTTCTTTTTCCGTATTAATACACGTTCTGTGCGATAACGAAAGAAAATATGTAAGCAAATTAAATCTAACAGACCTGGTAAGCCACATACCGTCGTCCCAACTGATGACCAAAACTGCATA
>JAWPHD010001004.1:0-140000 GCA_037043455.1 Cyrtodaria siliqua
CAATCATTTGATATGTGCTTTCATATGATATAGTCGAAAGTGCCCTAGCTCATTCGGAATTACTTGCTGTTTTTGCCAAAAACCGGCGCGGCAAAAAAAAACCGGCGGCTGTTATAAACGGAATATATGTATACGAACGGAATATATACGTGTAAGAACGAAATATATATGTGTAAGAACGGAATATATATGCGTTAGAACGGAATATATATGTGTAAGAACGGAATATATATGTGTAAGAAAGGAATATATGTGTAAGAATATATATGCGTAAGAACGGAATATATATGTGTCAGAACGGAATATATATGCGTAAGAACTGAACATATATGCGTTACACTGAACATATATGCGTAAGAACGGAATATATATGCGTAAGAATGGAATATGTACGTGTAAGAATGGAATATATATGTGTAAGAACGGAATATATATGTGTAAGAACGGAATATCGACGTGTAAGAACGGAATATATATGTGTAAGAACGGAATATCTATGCGTTAGAACGGAATATATATGTGTAAGAACGGAATATATGTGTAAGAATATATATGCGTAAGAACGGAATATTTATGTGTAAGAACGGAATATATACGCGTAAGAACTGAATATATATGCGTAATACTGAACATATATGCGGAAGAACGGAATATATACGTGTAAGAACGGAATATATATGTGTAAGAACGGAATATATTGCGTTAGAACGGAATATATATGTGTAAGAACGGAATATATATGTGTAAGAACGGAATATATATGTGTAAGAAGTGAATATATATGTGTAAGAACTGAATATATATGTGTAAGAACTGATAATATATGCGTAAGAACGGAATATATATGCGTAAGAACTGAATATATATTCGTAAGAACGGAATATATATGTGTAAGAACGGAATATATATGTGAAAGAACTGAATATATATATGTAAGAACGGAATATATGTGTAAGAATATATATACGTAAGAACTGAATATATATGCGTAAGAACTGAATATATATGCGTAAGAACTGAATATACATGCGTAAGAACGGAATATATATGTGTAAGAACGGAATATATATGTATAAGAACGGAATATATATGTGTAAGAACGGAAAATATATGTGTAAGAACGAAATATATATGTGTAAGAAGTGAATATATATCTGTAAGAACTGAATATATATGTGTAAGAACTGATAGTATATGCGTAAGAACGGAATATATATGCGTAAGAACTGAATATATATGCGTAAGAACAAAATATATATTTGTAAGAACGGAATATATATGTGTAAGTACTGAATATATATGTGTAATAACGGAATATATGTGTAAGAATATATATGCGTAAGAACGGAATATATATGTGTAAGAACGGAATATATATGCGTAAGAACTGAATATATATGTGTAAGAACTGAATATATATGTGTAAGAACTGAATATATTTGCGAAAGAACGGAATATATATGCGTAAGAACGGAAAATATATGTAAGAACGGAATATATATGTGTAAGAATGGAATATATATATGTAAGAACGGAATCTATACGTGTAAGAACGGAATATATATGTGTAAGAACAGATAATATATTTGTAAGAACGGAATATATATGTGTATAAACGGAATATATGTATAAGAACGGAATATATACGTGTAAGAACGAAATATATATGTGTAAGAACGGAATATATATGCGTTAGAACGGAATATATATGTGTAAGAACGGAATATATATGTGTAAGAAAGGAATATATGTGTAAGAATATATATGCGTAAGAACGGAATATATATGTGTCAGAACGGAATATATATGCGTAAGAACTGAACATATATGCGTTACACTGAACATATATGCGTAAGAACGGAATATATATGCGTAAGAATGGAATATGTACGTGTAAGAACGGAATATATATGTGTAAGAACGGAATATATATGTGTAACAACTGAATATATATGTGTAAGAACTGAATATATATGTGTAAGAACTGAATATATATGCGTAAGAACGGAATATATATGTCTAAGAACGGAATATATATGCGTAAGAACTGAATATATATGTGTAAGAACTGAATATATATGTGTAAGAACTGAATATATATGCGTAAGAACTGAATATATATGCGTAAAATTGAATATATATGCGAAAGAACAGAATATATATGCGTAAGAACGGAAAATATATGTAAGAACGGAATATATATGTGTAAGAACGGAATATATATATGAACAACGGAATATATACGTGTAAGAACGGAATATATGTGTGTAAGAACAGAATATATATGTGTAAGAACGGAATATATATGTGTATAAACGGAATATATATGTGTAAGAACGGAATATCGACGTGTAAGAACGGAATATATATGTGTAAGAACGGAATATCTATGCGTTAGAACGGAATATATATGTGTAAGAACGGAATATATGTGTAAGAATATATATGCGTAAGAACGGAATATTTATGTGTAAGAACGGAATATATACGCGTAAGAACTGAATATATATGCGTAATACTGAACATATATGCGGAAGAACGGAATATATATGCGTAAGAACGGAATATGTACGTGTAAGAACGGAATATATATGTCTAAGAACGGAATATATATGTGTAACAACTGAATATATATGTGTAAGAACTGAATATGTATGTGTAAGAACTGAATATATATGCGTAAGAACGGAATATATATGTCTAAGAACGGAATATATATGCGTAAGAACCGAATATATATGTGTAAAAATTGAATATATATGTGTAAGAACTGAATATATATGCGTAAGAACTGAATATATATGCGTAAAACTGAATATATATGCAAAATAACGGAATATTTATGCATAAGAACGGAATATATGTGTAAGAACGGAATATATATGTGTAAGAACGGAATATATACGTGTAAGAACGGAATATATATGTGTAAGAACAGAATATATATGTGTAAGAACTGAATATATATGTGTAAGAAATGAATATATATGTGTAAGAACTGAATATATATGTGTAAGAACTGAATATATATGCGTAAGAACTGAACATATATGCGTAACACTGAACATATATGCGTAAAAACGGAATATATATGCGTAAGAATGGAATATGTACGTGTAAGAACGGAATATATATGTGTAAGAACGGACTATATATGTGTATCAACTAAATATATATGTGTAAGAACTGAATATATATATGTGTAAGAACTGAATATATATGCGTAAGAACGGAATATATATGTCTAAGAAGGGAATATATATGCGTAAGAACTGAATATATATGTGTAAGAACTGAATATATGTGTAAGAACTGAATATATATGCGTGAGAACTGAATATATATGCGTAAAACTGAATATATATGCAAAATAACGGAATATATATGCGTAAGAACGGAATATATGTGTACGAACGGAATATATATGTGTAAGAACGGAATATATATGAGTAAGAACGGAATATATACGTGTAAGAACGGAATATATATGTGTAAGAACGGAATATATTGCGTTAGAACGGAATATATATGTGTAAGAACGGAATATATATGTGTAAGAACGGAATATATATGTGTAAGAAGTGAATATATATGTGTAAGAACTGAATATATATGTGTAAGAACTGATAATATATGCGTAAGAACGGAATATATATGCGTAAGAACTGAATATATATGCGTAAGAACGGAATATATATGTGTAAGAACGGAATATATATGTGAAAGAACTGAATATATATATGTAAGAACGGAATATATGTGTAAGAATATATATGCGTAAGAACTGAATATATATGCGTAAGAACTGAATATATATGCGTAAGAACTGAATATATATGCGTAAGAACGGAATATATATGTGTAAGAACGGAATATATATGTATAAGAACGGAATATATATGTGTAAGAACGGAAAATATATGTGTAAGAACGGAATATATATGTGTAAGAAGTGAATATATATCTGTAAGAACTGAATATATATGTGTAAGAACTGATAATATATGCGTAAGAACGGAATATATATGCGTAAGAACTGAATATATATGCGTAAGAACAAAATATATATTTGTAAGAACGGAATATATATGTGTAAGTACTGAATATATATGTGTAATAACGGAATATATGTGTAAGAATATATATGCGTAAGAACGGAATATATATGTGTAAGAACGTAATATATATGCGTAAGAACTGAATATATATGTGTAAGAACTGAATATGTATGTGTAAGAACTGAATATATATGCGTAAGAACTGAATATATACGCGTAAAATTGAATATATTTGCGAAAGAACGGAATATATATGCGTAAGAACGGAAAATATATGTAAGAACGGAATATATATGTGTAAGAACGGAATATATATATGTAAGAACGGAATCTATACGTGTAAGAACGGAATATATATGTGTAAGAACAGATAATATATTTGTAAGAACGGAATATATATGTGTATAAACGGAATATATGTATAAGAACGGAATATATACGTGTAAGAACGAAATATATATGTGTAAGAACGGAATATATATGCGTTAGAACGGAATATATATGTGTAAGAACGGAATATATATGTGTAAGAAAGGAATATATGTGTAACAAATTACTCTTTCATAGTATTAACATTGTAGTACCTTTGACGCATAGGATCAAAGTCTACACATTCCAACATGATGTGTTTGACCGTTAACGGTGCAGAACAGGGTATACATTCTGGTAATTGCTCACCTTGTAATACATATGAATGAGTATAACGTGTATACCCTATCCTGCACCGGGCTAGGACAACTTCTTCCCGACGAATGGGTCTACTAGAAGAACGGCATTCTCCGAGTAACGGTTTAATTGGTTGGAGTTTATTGTTAACTTATAAATCTCAAGCGGCTTGCCAAGAGTTACGAATATAATTATGTGTTAATACAACTTTTAAAATCAGTATAAGGTTATTTGACATTTGATATATGTAAAACTAATTCTGCCTTAGCATCAATATCAGCTCTATCAGCTCTATCACAAGGCTTGGAAGCCAGCAGAAAATAATAACATTATCAACTATAAGAGAATTGTACTTTTCAAAAGGTTGAAGCACAACTGGGTTATCATGTTTCATATTACCCAATGCATGTCTTGAAGAGATGAAAGGGGATCAGAAAATATTGCAAAATGGTCATCATCAGATTCCTGAATATAGTTCAAGGCAAGTTCAATTGCTCAGTTGCCTTAAGCTCAACTGAAAAGATGAAGGCCTTGTCAGGCAGGCGGCTCTTTATGCTGTGTTTGTGAAAAACAGCTGTTGAAGCCACTTTATATCCATCTTTAAAACCAGCTGTGTATATATGCTTTGAACGACCGTAGGGTCTGTACTGGATGTATTATTATTATTACAAAGATCAGAATAATTGTTGGTTTTTCCAAATTTCACTCTGGAATTTGTGGTACTTTGTATTTGGCAATCAAATTTAGGTCAATTTCAGTGTCTCTTAATTTTGGTTTAATACGAAGACAAATGGTCGAATGGCCTTCGGTTTTCGATCAAAAATAGGTTCATAACTAGGCCTAAAAACAGTATCGAAAGTTGGATTTGAAGGGTTGGATTGTAATTTAATGGCATACTGAATGATTAATTTGTCCCGTCTATGGGACAGTGATGATGATTCATTAGCTTCAACATACTTTCGCTGGTGAAGTACGAAAGTCACCTGAGGCGAGTCGTAATCCTTGATTATGTATAGCAATTTTTATGTTATGTGTTCTATCCGCCTCAACTTAATCGTTTTTCTAGATTTAATATTCGTAATTTTCGTATAACTCTTCTGCGACAAGGACTATCACAACCTGACTTCTATGGTGACGTGATTTTCAATCTTCGTAAGATACTTGGTCATGATCACTTTCATAATATCTTTGTTAAACTTGTCAAAAGAGGTTATGACACTATCATTTTGCAACGCACTGCATAATTGGTTGTGGACCCACTATGCTTTCCTCTTTATTTCTGCGATAACCGGACAGGCTATCGACCCTATGATGACGTCTACATAAAGCCCAAAGGACGGTGACGTTTTATATTTGTCTGCAATCTTGTCTGGTCATGCCCTCAATGGTTAATTATCTTAGTGCTCTGGTTTCTGCCAAGAAATATAAAAAGATCCGACAGGGAAAGTAGCATTCAAGGAGGACAGTCAACCACAAAACACAGAAACAAACACGCAAACAGACAAACAAAAAGGCAAATGTAATAATAAATGCAAACGACATCACAGACAAAAAAAGGTTGACAATAGGGCTACCGCCTTGGAACGGTCAGTGGCAAATGGGGTTTAAACCGGTTCTAGGGTGCACCAAACCTCACACTTACCCTGCTGTCGTCCCATTAAAACAGGACAGTGCAAATACAGAAATCCCCGCCATGATCTAATCTCTAACCAACAAGGCAGCATCAATAGGCAATGTAAGTAAAACACAAATATGCTCGTGTAAATATAATACAAAAAACAATAGCCTAGAAAGCCACAATGAAGGTACTCAATGACTTGGCAGAAGCCAGAGCAACAAGATAATAAACCATTAAGGGCACGCCAAGAAAGATCACAGACAAACATCAAACGCCACCGTCCCAATGGGATTTAGGTAGGTGTCATCATAGGGTCCACCGGTCATTGTACAATTAAAGAGGAAAGCATAGTGTCAAACTGTAAAAGGGTCCACCACCAACATGCAGTATGTTGCAAAATGATAGGGTCATAACCTCTTTTGATAAACTTTTTAACAAGTTTAACAAAGATAGTATGAATGTGATCATGACAAAGAACCTAACGAAGTTTATAAATCACATCACCATAGAAGTCATTGAGTACCTTCTTTGTGGCTTTCTAGAATATTGCTTTTGTATTTATATATACATGAGCATCTTTATGTTTAACTTATATTGTCTAGTAATGCTGCCTTGTTTGTTAGAGAATAGTTAATGGCGGGGATGTCTTTATTTACACTGTCCCGTTTTATTGGTATGATAGTAGGGTAAGAGTGAGGTTCGGTGCAACCTATAACCTGGTTTAAACCCACAGCGGCCTTTTTTGCCACTGACCGTTGCAAGGCGGTAGCCCTATTGTCAAACATGTTTGTGACTTCATATGCCTTCATTGCTTATTAACAGTGCCATTGATGTTTATCTTTTCTGCGTGTTTTTGGATTTACTGTGTTCTGTGAAAGCTGCTTTTCCTTTTCGAATTTTATACTTTTTCATAGTAGAAAGAGAGTTTGCGTCCACGTTTTCCCTATGACGCCATTTTATACTAAAATCCTCAATGGATTGGGCGATATGAGCACGACATGAGGTAATCTATACTTCGGGCATTTAATTGATGCTGAATACGTGCATCTATAATATCAAACTTACCAGTGATGACATTATCTACTAGAGCATGGCAACATTTTGATCCATTACACTCACATTCCAGTTATGAGTGTTATTTACTCTGTCAAGTTCAGAACATAAAATTATGTTGTTGTAGTTGACAATACGATTTCTATTTTACAGTTCGTCACTTTGCATTCCTCTTTGAGTGTGCGATGACTGGACATATTCTGGACCCTATGATGACGTCTACTTAAATACTTATAGGACGGTAGCGTTTGATTTTTTTCTTTAATTTTGTCTTGTCGTAAGCTTAACGGTTTGTGTTGTTGTTGCTATGGCTTCTGCCAAATCAGTGAGTACTTACTTTGTGGCTTTCTAGGCTTTTACTTTTTTATATTATATATACATGATCATTTATACATTTTACTTATATTGCCTATTAATGCCGCATTGATTGTTAGAGATTGTAACCGCGGGGATATCTTAATTTACACTGTCCCGTTTTATTGTGATGCAAACAGGGTAAGAGTGAGGTTTGGTGAACACTAGATCCTGTTTTAAACCCCCCTTTTCCCACTGACCGTTTCAAGGTGGTAGCCCTATTGGCAACCGTTTTATGTTTGTGATGTCGTTTCTTGCATTTTAGTCATCGTTAAGACCAGTTCAGTGAATGCTGCATTTTCTTTTCGACTTTTATATCTACTTTGAAAATTCGGCTATGGAGCGGTCAGTGGAAAAAACAGGCCGCTGGGGGTCCAAATCAGGTTATAGTGTGCACCAAACCTCACCCTTTCCTATTGTTATACACATCTACATTTCCAATTCGACCTTTATACCTAGATCTCTTAGAAAACACAACATACTCTCCTGACAGCTAAAAAGTACTTTGTCATGTAAATTATGTTCTGCTACATGTAATGGATTGTTTACCTGTTTTATTGATGTGATGTTAAGAAATAATTGCTTAAGCCCGTATACGTTACCTTTACATGGAAGCTTTATAATGGATATCGCCTTTCTATGGAAATAACTAATACTTTGGAATACATTGGTTATTAGCCAAAATCACTAATTAGTTGTAAGTTTTTTTCAGTAAACAATACAGGAAGTCGTGTTAATTCTGAAAAGTAACATTTAATTGCGATGTGTCATCTTATCGATAGTCGTAAATGGTATGATTCTAACCCTGAATTTAAAATGGCTGTTAAGAAGGCAATTCGCATTTCAAAGGGAGCTAGTAAAATAATCGCGATTAGTCCTAAATGTTTAAACCTTGCATATCTTAATTACTTAGATGTGTGGACGCATGATTACTTAAATGTATGTGCACAAGCTGATTTCTATATATACAATATCGAACATGGTATATATATAATAAATACAGTGATCTTTTGTGTTTAGTTTTTTTTCAGTAAACAATACAGGAAGTCGTGTTAATTCTGAAAAGTAACATTTAATTGCGATGTGTCATCTTATCGATAGTCGTAAATGGTATGATTCTAACCCTGAATTTAAAATGGCTGTTAAGAAGGCAATTCGCAGTTCGAAGGGAGCTAGTAAAATAATCGCGATTAGTCCTAAATGTTTAAACCGTGCATTTCTTAATTACTTAGATGTGTGGGCGCATAATTACTTAAATGTATGTGCGCAAGCAGATTTCTATATATACAATATCGAACATGGTATATATATAATAAATACAGTGATCTTTTGTGTTTAGTGGCCACACAATTCACATGCATGTCTCAACAGCAAGAATTAAAAAAACATGAACTATTACTGTACATTATCTACTTCTTACACATGAAGCTTCCATTTAAAAAAGAAGTAGACCAAATGGCCCGAATCGCTCACCTGATGACCATTGTCTATTATAGACTATTGCAACAACAATAACAAAAGTGAGTTAGATAAAAGAGGTCTGTGACCTTAGGTCATGTTAATTTGTTACCATTTAAACTAAGTAGACAATATTTCGTAATCTTTGTATAACTAAAAAGTTACTCAATCAGGGTTACCGTTACCATAAACTTCGTAAAACCTTTGCAAAATGTTATTATCGTAACCCTGATCTTCTTTCCAAATATAAATGTAATTTAAGGACTCTTCTGCGACAAGGACTATCACAACCTGACTTCTATGGTGATGTGATTTATAAACTTCGTAAGATTCTTGGTAATGATCACTTTCATACTATATTTGTTAAACTTGTTAAAACGTTTATCAAAAGAGGTTATGACCCTATCATTTTGCAACGTACTGCATGCTTGGTGGTGGACCCTTTTACATTTCGCCACTATGCTTTCCTCTTTAATTGTACGATGACCGGACAGGCTGTGGACCCTATGATGACGCCTACCTAAAGCCCATTGGGACGGTGGCGTTTGATGTTTGTCCATGTTCTTTCTTGTCGTGCCCTTAATGGTGTATTCTCTTACTGCTCTGGCTTCTGCCAAGTCATTGAGTACCTTCATTGTGGCTTTCTAAGCTATTGTTTTTTTGTATTATATTTACACGAGCTTATTTGTGTTTTACTTATATTGCCTATTGATGCTGCCTTGTTGGTTAAAGTTTAGATCATGGCGGGGATTTCTTTATTTACACTGTCCTGTTTTAATGGGATCAAGTAGGGTAAGTGAGAGGTTTGGTGCACCCTAGAACCTGTTTAAACCCCCAGTGGCCTACTTTGCCACTGACCGTTCAAAGGCGGTAGCCCTATTGTCAACCCTTTTGTGTGTGTGATGTCGTTTGTATTTTTTATTTGATCCTACGTTCACCATTTACACAAGCTAAGTAGAAGATTATCAGCATTTGCAACATACGGTATATAAGAACTCTTTAACTTGCGATTTCAGAGATGACGTTTTAAATATTTTCCTATATAAATATATCTAACCCTAACCATTAAACTTTATTCTTTGTTAACATTGCCATTCATATTTGTCCTTTTGCGTGTTTTGGGGGTTTACTGTGTTCTGTGAAAGCTGCATTTCCTGTTCGACTGTTATACTTATGACATCCAGGCCGGGACCTGATGTGACACTAGAATAACCATTTGAACAAGAATGGCAGGGATTTATAAACTTATGCTACGTATGGAAATTTAGACCTCTAACTCTATCAACTTATGCTACATATGGAAAATTAGACCTCTAGCTCGGGTAGTTTCAGAACAGAACACTTTTATCGATTACGTATACCATATACAACTCTATGTAAAGCTATGACATCTGGGGCGGGCCAGATTTTACCCTAAGATCACCATTTGAACAACTTAGTAGAGAACCATACATTTATGATACATGCAATTATGAGAGCTCTATGCATTGTAATTTCAGAGAAGAATTATTGTCCAGTTTTCCCATGTATGTCTTTGTTAAACATGCCAAAGTAAATCGAACATGGAAAGTAGCATTCAAGGACGACAGTGAACCACAAACACACAGAGAAACAAACAACAACTATAAAGATGAATAAAAGGCAAGATATGACAAACACAAAATATACACCCAGGAAGCGGACACCTTTTGATTCTGGAGGCTTTGCCACTGACCGTTCCAAGGCGGTAGCCCTATTGTCAACCCTTTTGTGTTTGTGATGTCGTTTGCATTTATTATTGCTTTTGCCTTCTTGTTTGTCTGTTTGCGTGTTTGTTTCTGTGTTTTGTGGTTTACTGTCCTCCTTGAATGCTACTTTCCCTGTCCGATCTTTTTATATTTCTTTATATGAAGAAACATATTCATTAAATAATCGATAAAAAACAAACCACAGTTGAAATACTTTATATTTAGTGACTCCAGATAATTAATTTTATTGTTTGTATCTTTTATGGAAATGGCGACCATCTTGGATGTTGTTTGTGTTTTGTAGTGTCTTTTTCACGGATATTTTATTTGCTCAGAGTTTGTGGTTCAGTGTGGACCATTGCGTTTCGGTGCTAAGGTTTCTTTTTCACATAATGAATAAAAGTAAGATACATGTAAAGAAACCAACCAAAGTCTAAATTTCAAACTACAAATAATTTGCAAAGGACCAGCAAGCTAGCCAAAGCAAAACCATCCTTCTGAGTTACACGTTCCACAATCTAGCACATCTGGACAGAACAACCACATCAAAACTATTTCACACTGGTCGACTTCCCTTGGAACTAAACGTTTGGCTAACTAATAAGTAAATATCCTAAAATGTTAGCTAGCGAACAGGTGACGATACAATATTTGCTGTTCTATCAATATGATGACTTACCGTTTACATCAACCAATCAAACTGCGATTAACATAAAACAAAACACTTAACCCAGTTATTGGAAACTATACTTCGGACCATGCTACAAAGCGTACAAATAGTTATAGACTATTGATGTTCATTAGGTACTATAGTCACGATCGACTGAATTATAATTTCAAGTAAACTAGCCCCGCCTCCCACCCACCACCTCTGACGTGCCATTGTTTTTTTTGATAATGACAAAAATACGTAAGTGCGATGTGTTTCTGATAGATTTGGTTTTGATAAACTAAAAGGCTTTGGAGACCTAACATTGATACTGTGGCCAGTTTGAGACTATTTCGAAATGTTTTCTAACAACAAATAGTGTTGATACTATTTTTTTATACTATATACCATGTGGCCGACGAAAAAATGAAGTTCAGGGGGAAGTAAACAGTAGTACCGAAATCCGCAAAGTCCGGTAGCGTTTGATGTTTGTCTTAAATCGTGTCTTGTTATAACCTTAATTGTTTGTTCCTTTGTTGCTCGACACTCGGCCAAGGCATGGTGCACTTGCATTGTGGCTTTCTAGGCCTTTGTGTTCTCTTTATATTCATATATACATATTCATCTATATGTTATACGTACATGCCTATTAATCTTATTTGTTAGAGGATATGACATGGCGGTGCTACCTTTATATAAACTTTTCCGTTTTATTGCGATTAAAATAGAGGAAGAGTGAGGTTTGGCGCACCCTAAAACCTGGTTTAAACCTCCAGCAGCATGTTTACCACTGATCGTTCAAAGGCGGTAGTCCTATTGTCGACCGCTTTGCGTTTTTGATGTGACATTCCCTGCGTCTTATCGCACGGCCACTAAACACTTCCTCGAGTGTTAGTAAAATGAGATTCGAAACTTCCGCTCTGGGGCGATCGTCATGCGTTTATGTCAGAAACGTCAGTACAATTCATGTATTTTCGTTTTTCGAGAAAAACAGACTTGTTTTCAAAAATCCTATTTATACCGAAATATGCTCTTTTTTTAAAAAGAGATGGAGAGATAGGCACGGTGCTGGCGGGATCGAGTAGGTGCTGGCCTATTCATTGACTTACTCGTATATACTGAACCAGTTGTAAACATAGTAAAGCTTTGACAGTTGCGTAAAATTATAATATTTACATATACATGCAGGTGTGAAAGTCTGTACCGCGCGAATTTAAAGATCTACCATGCAACGATAGTTTATAATGTCTATAAACAAATGTTAATAAAATCAGTAGAAAGTACATGATAACCACGCACACTCATCCAGATAGATTTATAGATATCTCCTATATATTTACGCAATCGATATCAAGTATTTCATTCATATTATATTACAATTTCTTTATTTTGTAGATGGCGATCTTTAAAGGCAGAAAAAGAAAAAAGTTGGTTTCTTACTTCCAAGAAGAAAAGACGCTACACAGTGAAACCTTCAATTTTTTCAAGTCCAATAAATACTAATACCTCGGCGAGAAAACCTATTAAATGAAAACTCGTGCCTGGAAGTTTAGCCAAAAAAGTAAACCCATATTCTAGAAAAAAATATTTTGTGTGTCCTCTTACATCATATTATAAAATATATCAGTCCAGTTATTTTACATTTCCTGATGATAATCAAGGATATTGTCTATACGGTCAGCAAAATAGCATTGACAATCAGTATTACATCAATACAGACATATGGGGAGCACCTAGTGATGACCAGATATAATGATTTGGGAAGTGACCGTAACAACACTTGAAATTCGAGTTTAAATCCGTATGAATACAATACGATTGCCTGATTAAATATACATGTTTGGGCGTATAGAATTATTTCATCGAAGAATCGTATGTAAAACATATGATTGAAAAGGTCATATGTGCTCTCATTGCTATGATTCACATATAAAGCTGTTGCATTATAGATTTTAGCACTCTCCTATGTACGCTTTTATCTAAAAAGATGCTGCAGAATTTTATTGGACATATATAAGGTAGTGTTACTACGCATTTATCATCGACTTGTTTCTGGATTGGAGTAGAGCTCATTAGTGCGTTTCTGTATTGAATCACGCTAGATTTCCAAGAATACTTTTATTTTTTTCTCAATGCAGCTAGTAAGGATTATGAAACTGTAAATTTGAATTGTGTTATTATTGGTATACCTAGAGAACTAACTTTGGATTCTATAATAACGAGTGTAGTTACAGAAGTAGTGGGACTTTTGGAGTTCATGTATATACAAATATATTAGAGTTAATAGTTTTTAATCACATATCACCGAACAAAATTACGTATATTTTGTAATAAAAACATAATTTTACGACGGGAAACATTTTTGAACATTCTGTTCTTTCAAGAAACTGAAATATAGCTCATATGTGAGATGTTTGTTTTTATATATAATGAAAATTTGCCCATCTCCAAAGATCAATCACAATGGTATAAAATGAACTCTTTGTGAAATGTTAGATCTAGTTAAATAGTAAGAGACTATATCAGAAGTATACGGATAGTTCCAAAAGGCATCATATATCGCCAACAAAGGAAAATGAACGAAACCTTCGATAACGTGAGTACACAAACAACAGACGAAGGGTTACCTCTATTTGCCAAAATAACAATTACATTGCAGATAATTATTATGTGTGTTGTCGTATTTGGCAATTTGCTCGTTTTGATGGCAATTTTAAATTTTCGAACACTCCAAGATATTACCGGAATATTTGTGGCCAATCTGGCTTTGGCGGACCTTATACTTGGAGTTTCTCTACCGTTTCAGATAGCATTTTTCTATTTCCCAGACATGGAGAAAAACAAGTTTGCTTGTCTACTGAGGTTCGAAATTATATCATTTGTTTGCAATGCATCATCGTATTCATTGTTGTGTACTGTTGTCGATAGATACATCTCAATAGCATACCCTCTTAGATATGTTCAACTTATGACAACTAGAAAAGCGTACATCATGGTTGTTTCTATTTGGATGGTTGACCTGCTATTTTCACTAGTTCCCATATTTGGTGCCAACAACTGGGAAGTTGCACCGTTTTGTCTATACGAACTAGTGATGAGTAAATATTTTCGAATGGCAAATTCGTGTACTGGTTTAGTGTTGGCCACTTTCATGGTGATACTATACGCAAACATTGTATTCATTATGCAAAAACACGTACGTCAAATACAAAGCCTAACTATTGAACAACCCGAAACCGTATACAGTGGTGCATCTTTCAGACGAACACAACAAATGAACACCATCATTGCTATCGTCGTTACCATTTTCCACATTTCATGGTTGCCTTTTTTCTGTATTGAGCTCACGATGCTGGATGTCGAAAGTGTGACAGAGCAAAAAGTGCTGGCCGCTAACTTTCTAGTGTTTCTCGGAATAATGAACTCTATGGCAAACCCGGTGATATACGCATGGAAGAATACACAATATCGCCGAGCTTTCAAGAAGCTTTTGTGTCTACGAGAAGGAGATGACGCTATGAATTCAACGACTGCATAGGAATTACTAGACAGTGCAGATGTCGTTCATTCTGGTAAAGTTGCTAGAAAAGGCGTGATAGTAGGTTGGATTCCAGTCTGTCGTTTTCAAAAAATACTATCTGTAAAAGTAACGCCAATACTAATATCGTTTGACGTCTGTATATATAACAAAATTAGGTAGAAACGTTGAACAAGAAATGCAGCAATCACAGGACACAGTGAACTAAAGCCAAGTATACTAAACAAATGACAATAACAAGGTACACATACATTATGCGACATCACACACATGGAAGAGTTGACAATATGTGTACCGCAATGGAACGGTCAGTGGCAAAAATACTATCAAACACTTGTATGCTACTAGTATGTGGCGACATGAAGAAAATTTAGAAAAATGGTCCCATAAAATCACAGTACCCAAACGCAATGGAACTGTAGATTTGCACTGTACCACAAACAAAGAGCAAATTAATTATACAATGAAAAAGACAATACACAAAAGAAAGAGTGGTGAAGACAGGATTACCGACATGGAACACCGGCAATATGGCCAACCACTTCCTTCTTATCTCTTTCTACTGATTTTTGTATAAATCTATCCTCCTCTTTTAACATCTCCCTGTCACAGGATGACCTTAGTGGTTGGGCTAACTCTGGAAAGAATCAATGACGGTGAATGCATTTACATAAGTTTAATGCAACTTTTAAAATATGTTTAATATATATACAATTATCTAAAAAAAACAAGCGAATACACAAATGAACTATGAAAAGAACGTTCTCATGAACGTTTAAGACGTTCTTAGTATTGTTATAAATATTGAATGTCTAAGACACTAAAGTGTTGTTAAAGCTATAACAATGTTGATCTAGCGCGATAACTGATGAAGATGATGATGGGCGAATTCAATGGATGATTGTCATCAAATGCTTTCTGTAAGGGTTGATGACGCGATGCAATGATAGTTAACCTCCACTGAGATTGTGAGTGATATTCCTCCAGTGAGGACTGGTAACGGGCCCACCTTGTGTCCCGGGGGTTGTCGTTAGTAAAACCTGGCCATGCTGACGTAGGTACGGGGACCGTCTCCACCGCTCGTAAACGTTAATCGTGGAAGCTTAGCTCCACTCCTGGATATCCAAACCTAGATGGCTTACTCCAACCCTGGATGGCTTAGATCCACACCTGGATGGCTAATATCCAACCCTGGATGGCTTATATCCTGGATGGTTTATATCCAACCCTGGATGGCTTATATCCTGGATGGCTTAGGCTGTAATTATACATACGTTTTAGATGTCGGTTGACAAACATAACAATCTTGCATAATTATCATTATCCAAAAAAATCATTATTCAATCAATATATGTAAGCTGTACTAATGATGAGTAGCAATGTATACATATTCTACAACGCCATATATACGCTATTTACGTCGCTGTTAATCAATGCCCATAATACATGTAATATAAACATGATCAAATTACTCATATATTACACTGAGTTATGCATGCACGCATTTATTCTTGTCACTCATCTCATTGTTAACTAATGTTAACAATCGAGTATTACAATCACTGAGTTATACGCCAACGTTAACTAATGCACCTATTATCCACTTTTATCAAATTAATATTGTTTTACAATTAATGATTGATTACAATAATTACATCTAATAAAGTAACTTCAAAATCATATGCTAGTCTAAAGTTATGTTTGAGAAACATCAATGCTAACCGGATGTCGTAACCGCCAAACATGATGGCGCCGCCCACTGAATACAAATGTACGATAAAAGTTTAATAAAACTACTTACCACATGTTGCCTATGTATTTAGCCGTCCAATCTCTGTTCCAACAAAGTACTATCGATCATCCCGGCGAGAGCTAGAAGACAATGGGTTTTATAGCAAACATTACGCCCAAATCATTATTTCCCCCGTTCAGTCCGTGACAAACGTGGCTAAATCTGCAGTATTGAACCTACACGAGAGGCCCCTTATACAATTTTGCCGTTCAGGAAAATATACCTATACGTTTACATGCATTAGCACAAAACTAAACTTATGACACGGCCTCTCTGGCGGCCACTTAAAATGTGCACGCTTTTACGTGTTACATGAATAGATCTTGAATATTGTGAAATTGTTTAACGAACAATAGATTTGGGTGTAACCGATAACTTACAAGAGCTATGTACGACCAGTACGCTCTACCCGTGACATTTTGTGACAACATCTCCCCACTTAAAGAAAGTGCTACACTTTTAAAATTCAACAAAATGATAATTAATATTTACACGTTAAGAAACTATTAATTCTTCTGAGCAAATGAGCGACAAAACGTACAAGCTGATCGCTCAATCGCTTGAGTATGTTAACTATTACTACTGAGGGATGCAACCTTCAGCCAGTAAAACGACCATCTTCCGGAAAACATGCACTGCAGTTATAACCTAACTATAATATGTAATTACAATTTCAACACTATTTTACAATTGTACACTACCGTGTCGTAACATATACTACTATTGTACAATACACTGCAATACACTATTGTATTAAACCGGTCATTATGTGCGGCGACTTAAATAGTCTGCTCCAATATTGTGCTTTCCACGGTCTATTACACCGACTTTACGATTGTTAATAACACTACTTCCTGTCACTACAAGAACTCCAACTTTACACATTGCATCCACCGCATTACCATTATACTGTTTGCGATATGGAGTAGGGTCTCTCGTTTCCCTAATCGGCTTTGCTAACGTGTGCTTAAAGCTACACTGCACTACATCTGTTGGTCTCGACTTATCGGACCGAACAGTACTACACTCAGAGTCTAAAAGACTTACCTCTCGTTTCTCTGCTACACTAAGCATGCCCGATATGTCTACATCGGCTGCTGTCTCCTTACCTACACTAGTGGGAAAATACATGGGACTAGTGTCCTCACTACTGTCTTCCTCACTATCCTCAATAACTGCAACATTAACTACGGTTAACACCCCTTTTTGCCAATTATCGGTTCTACTGATATACTCTTTCAGCATATTCGCATGAAAGGTCTTTAACTTTCCGTTTATCTCGATACGGTAATCCATAGTGTTCACTATCCCTCTAACGTAAAACGAACCTTTCCATTGTAATAACAACTTGTTATTGTCGGTTGGGAGTAACAGTAACACCTGGTCATCTATCTTAAACTTCCTAGCTCTAGCTTTCTGGTCATAGTACCGTTTGTACTTGGTACTTGCCTTAACTAACTGACTTTGAGCTATCTTACAAGTCTCCTCTAGTTTCTCCTTCAGATCTAAAACATACTGATATGTAGTCTTAACCTCATCACTATCTACTTCACCTGCCCACATCTCTCTAAGAATCCTCATGGGCCCTCTAACTGACCTACCGTACAATAACTCAAACGGAGAAAATCCTAAACTCTCTTGTGGAACCTCTCTAAATGCAAACAATAAAGCATTGAGATACTTGTCCCAATCGTTGGGTCTCTCGGTACACATACGCCGTAACATTTGCTTTAACGTCCCGTTAAATCGTTCGACTAACCCGTTACACATAGGGTGATATGGTGTTGTCATGATTTGACGCTAAGACAATAACCTGCTTACTTCAGCCATAAGTTCTGACGTAAACTGTGACCCACAATCAGTCAGCATTTCCTCTGGTACACCTAGCCTACTGAACATATCAACTAATGCCTCAGCTACTCTCTCAGTTTCAATTGAGGGCAATGCTACTGCCTCCGGATACCTAGTTGCATAGTCTACCATGGTTAAATGTACCTATTTTTCCTATCCGACACTGGAAAAATTGGTCCAACTATGTCTACGGCTACCCGCTTAAATGGTGTATCTATCAGGGGCATCTGACCTAAATGAACTTTGGTCACTCGACCTTTTGGTACTGTCCTTTGGCATACATCGCAGGACCTACAATACCTAGTTACATCTCCACTAACGCCTGGCCAATAAAATGCTGCCAATACTCTTAGACGTTTTCTTTACGCCTAAATGACCTCCCATAATCGACTCATGAGCTACCTTAAGCACTGTCGTTCTATACTGGGTAGGTACCACTAATTGGTGAAACTGTCTACTACCACTATCTTCAAATTCTCTGTACAATAACCTATTATTATGTACAAGCTTACAACTACCGGACCCTTTCCCCCTTTTTCACTGCACCATCCTTGGCCTTCACCTTACAAGGACCTAATGACTCGTCTTGAGTTTGTGCTTCTATAAACTCCGCTTTAGATATGTCACCTACGGCTGCAGGAACCTTTAATTTTCTATAAGCCTGAGCTTGCTTCTGAACCTGCGCTCTAGTCTCTACGGCATTACTTATGCTACTTCTAAAATCGGACATTACCGGAAGTGCTGAACCTTCTATGTTCCCTATCGTTAAATCATACATCGGGTCATCCATACATAGTGCCTCTGTAGTCCCTTTAAAGAAAGGTGTTTCTACATCTATTCTCGCTATTGGCACGTGCTCTACCGACCTATTTAACAACATACACGGTGCCTGTTTACCTACCAACTGGTCATCCGTAACTAAACTACGCCTAACTACCACACCTGTACAACCTGTATCCCTCATTACAATTACGTCCGTGCCATTCACTCTACCATCTGCCGTTGGAAGATTTGCATACGGAAAGAGACATGTTCCGATCTTCGCCATTACACCATCCGCTTTAACACAACAGCTACTACTCTCGGTTTTAATAACCGGACTATTACTACCTCTGCCTCTACCTCTACCTCGGTTTTGACCACCTCTACCTCTACCGAAATTCCATGGGTTGTTAAACCCTTGGTTCGGACTACCTACATTGTTGTCCACTCTACTACTGTCACTAAAATTGTCTACGACAGCGGACACTTTCACCGCTTTCCTACACTCATGTGAAGCATGATTCCCATTACAGTGACGACAACGAATAAAAGGTCTACCTATGTTACCACAATTGCTACCTCTTCTAGCACCCATCGAACTACCTCCACCTCTATAGTTTCCACTTTGGCCTTTCTGTTTATGATCGTCCCCTTGCCTATCTCTAAAAGTTCTGTCTTTCGACACTACATTATGAGCTCCACCTCTAGCCTCGGCAAACTGATCTGCTTGAGTTGCCATTTCATCTACACTAGTTAGTTTTCTTTCTTTCAGAAATAATAACAGATCTCTACTACAAACATTGAATAGCTGGTCCCGCAACAAGAAATCTATGAGGCCCTGATAAGTCTGCGCTACCTTCCCTAACTCTAACCACCTATCTAAGTAATTTCTAGACCTACTAATAAACTGAATAAATGACTCGCCTTTCTCAGGCAAGCAAGCTCTAAACCGCTTTCTAAAACCTTCTTCAGTTAGCTCAAATCTCTTTAAAAGAGCATCCTTTAACTTGTCATAGTCAAGAGCATCTACACTAGGTAATCTAGAAAATACATCTAAGGCCTTGCCTCTCAATAACGCACTTAAATGAACTGCCCACTTATCTTTGGTCCATTCCTGTAACTCAGCATAACATTCGAACCGTAACAAGTAACTGTCCATGTTATCTTTGTCAGCATCAAAGTATGGTAACTTCGAACCTTTTAACTTCCCAGAATAACTATCTTACCCTACAGTTCCACTGTCCTTACTATGTGTCTTAGCTGCTTCCAACTCTAAAGCTAACTTATGATCAAACTCTTTTTGCTCCCTTTCCATTATCATCTTAGCCTTAGCTAGTCTACCATCTGTTTCGAACCTCTCATGTTCTAACTCTTGCTTCTCCCTTACTATTCTACTTTCTAATTCTACCTTATCTTTATCATCATCTCGCTTCTCTTTAGCTAATCTACCTTCTAATTCTAGCTTCTCTTTAGCTATTCTACTTTCTTCATATCTTTCCTGCTTTGCTAATTCTCTTTCCTTCAGTCTAAATTCCCTTTCCCTAGCCTGTTCGTCTTTAACAAAGGTTCTAAGCTCCTCTCCAGCATACCCTAACTCCTTACCCATTTCCGTAAGATCCTTTATGGACGTCATGGTTTTAGACATTGTGAACTACACACTACAATAACTACAATACACACGTCACTAATAATTCTACTCAACTAACTACTAATGGTAAGTCACTGTGTCCTCAGTAAATACCTGGGCATCATCATAGGACAAGTTACATACAAATTTGTACTAGCGCTAACTACTAACGGTTATGTGTAGATAGTATCTAGCTTCCACAAAACATATACACTACATAAAATATCTTAATTTGATATTGGACATAAACCTTAAACAATCATCGAAATGTGTATAACATGGACATGTATATTTACTTCTCCCATCAATATAATTATACTAGAGTGTCACAGCATGAGTAGAACGTCTTGTTCGCCAACCTAATTGGATACTATTGGTATATCAGGGGAGGTAAAACAAACACCCAAATTATTGAGCAAAAAGTGCCTCAGACCCACTCGTGTAGACCACTGCGACCTCGCTCCAAGGAAAGAACGGACAAAACAACAGTTTGGACTCACCCTACCCTTGTCATGTCTTGACTTGTCTTCCAAGCTGTGGCCGTGATCGTCGACAGTCGCCTTGATGGATCAGAGGGTGGTAAACAATTCTAAAATAATAAGTAGAGATTTAGTATATCATAATAAAGATCACTTATTGATTCTTTCCCTCCGTAGATGCCCAAAATCCCACTACTCTGAAAACCAGTTGTCACAGGATGACCTTAGTGGTTGGGCTAACTCAGGAAAGAATCAATGACGGTGAATGCATTTACATAAGTTTAATGCAACTTTTAAAATATGTTTAATATATATATACAATTATCTAAAAAAACAAGCGAATACACAAATGAACTATGAAAAGAACGTTCTCATGAACGTTTAAGACGTTCTTAGTATTGTTATAAATATTGAATGTCTAAGACACTAAAGTGTTGTTGAAGCTATAACAATGTTGATCTAGCGCGATAACTGTGATGCGCGAGAGCTCATGAAGATGATGATGCGCGAATTCAATGGATGATTGTCATCAAATGCCTTCTGTAAGGGTTGATGACGCGATGCAATGATAGTTAACCTCCACTGAGATTGTGAGTGATATTCCTCCAGTGAGGACTGGTAACGGGCCCACCTTGTGTCCCGGGGTTGTCGTTAGTAAAACCTGGCCATGCTGACGCAGGTACGGGGACCGTCTCCACCGCTCGTAAACGTTAATCGTGGAAGCTTAGCTCCACTCCTGGATATCCAAACCTAGATGGCTTACTCCAACCCTGGATGGCTTATATCCTGGATGGCTTAGATCCACACCTGGATGGCTAATATCCAACCCTGGATGGCTTATATCCTGGATGGCTTATATCCATCCCTGGATGGCTTATATCCTGGATGGCTTAGGCTGTAATTATACATACGTTTTAGATGTCGGTTGACAAACATAACAATCTTGCATAATTATCATTACCCAAACAAACCATTATTCAATCAATATATGTAAGCTGTACTAATGATGAGTAGCAATGTATACATATTCTACAACGCCATGTATACGCTATGTACGTCGCTGTTAATCAATGCCCCTAATACATGTAATATAAACATGATCAAATTACTCATATATTACACTCACTGAGTTATGCATGCACGCATTTATTCTTGTCACTCATCTCATTGTTAACTAATGTTAACAATCGTGTATTACAATCACTGAGTTATACGCCAACGTTAACTAATGCACCTATTATCCACTTTTATCAAATTAATATTGTTTTACAATTAATGATCGATTACAATAATTACATCTAATAAAGTAACTTCAAAATCATATGCTAGTCTAAAGTTATGTTTGAGAAACATCAATGCTAACCGGATGTCGTAACCGCCAAACAAGATGGCGCCGCCCACTGAATACAAATGTACTATAAAAGTTTAATAAAACTACTAACCACATGTTGCCTATGAATTTTGCCGTCCAATCTCTGTTCCAACAAAGTACTATCGATCATCCCGGCGAGAGCTAGAAGACAATGGGTTTTATAGCAAACATTACGCCCAAATCATTATTTCCCCCGTTCAGTCCGTGACAAACGTGGCTAAATCTGCAGTATTGAACCTACACGAGAGGCCCCTTATACAATTTTGCCGTTCAGGAAAATATACCTATACGTTTACATGCATTAGCACAAAACTAAACTTATGACACGGCCTCTCTGGCGGCCACTTAAAATGTGCACGCTTTTACGTGTTACATGAATAGATCTTGAATATTGTGAAATTGTTTAAAGAACAATAGATTTGGGTGTAACCGATAACTTACAAGAGCTATGTACGACCAGTACGCTCTACCCGTGACATTTTGTGACAACATCTCCCCACTTAAAGAAAGTGCTACACTTTTAAAATTCAACAAAATGATAATTAATATTTACACGTTAAGAAACTATTAATTCTTCTGAGCAAATGAGCGACAAAACGTACAAGCTGATCGCTCAATCGCTTGAGTATGTTAACTATTACTACTGAGGGATGCAACCTTCAGCCAGTAAAACGACCATCTTCCGGAAAACATCCACTGCAGTTATAACCTAACTATAATATGTAATTACAATTTCAACACTATTTTACAATTGTACACTACCGTGTCGTAACATATACTACTATTGTACAATACACTGCAATACACTATTGTATTAAACCGGTCATTATGTGCGGCGACTTAAATAGTCTGCTCCAATATTGTGCTTTCCACGGTCTATTACACCGACTTTACGGTTGTTAATAACACTACTTCCTGTCACTACAAGAACTCCAACTATACACATTGCATCCACCGCATTACCAGTATACTGTTTGCGAAATGGAGTAGGGTCTCTCGTTTCCCTAATCGGCTTTGCTAACGTGTGCTTAAAGCTACACTGCACTACATCTGTTGGTCTCGACTTATCGGACCGAACAGTACTACACTCAGAGTCTAAAAGACTTACCTCTCGTTTCTCTGCTACACTAAGCATGCCCGATATGTCTACATCGGCTGCTGTCTCCTTACCTACACTAGTGGGTCCTCACTACTGTCTTCCTCACTATCCTCAATAACTGCAACATTAACTACGGTTACACCCTTTTTGCCAATTATCGGTTCTACGATATACTCTTTCAGCATATTCGCATGAAAGGTCTTTAACTTTCCGTTTTATCGCGATACGGTAATCCATAGTGTTCACTATCCCTCTAACGTAAAACGGACCTTTCCATTGTAATAACAACTTGTTATTGTCGGTCGGGAGTAACAGTAACACCTGGTCATCTATCTTAAACTTCCTAGCTCTAGCTTTTCTGGTCAGTAGTACCGTTTGTACTTGGGTCTTGCCTTAACTAACTGACTTTGAGCTATCTTACATGTCTCCTCTAGTTTCTCCTTCAGATCTAAAACATACTGATATGTAGTCTTAACCTCATCACTATCTACTTCACCTGCCCACATCTCTCTAAGAATCCTAATGGGCCCTCTAACTGCACCATCCGACAAGTAACTCAAACGGAGAAGAATCCTAAACTCTCTTGTGAACCTCTCTAAATGCAAACAATAAAGCATTGAGATACTTGTCCCAATCTTTGGGTCTCTCGGTACGGCATACGCCGTGTAACATTTGCTTTAACGTCCCGTTAAATCGTTCGACTAACCCGTTACACCATAGGGTGATATGGTGTTGTCCATGATTTGGACGCAAAGACAATAACTGCTTACTTCAGCCATAAGTTCTGACGTAAACTGTGACCCACAATCAGTCAGCATTTCCTCTGGTACACCTAGCCTACTGAACATATCAACTAATGCCTCAGCTACTCTCTCAGTTTCAATTGAGGCAATGCTACTGCCTCCGGGTACCTAGTTGCATAGTCTACCATGGTTTAAATGTACCTATTTTTCCTATCCGACACTGGAAAAATTGGTCCAACTATGTCTACGGCTACCCGCTTAAATGGTGTAATCTATCAGGGGCATCTGACCTAAATGAACTTTGGTCACTCGCGAACCTTTTGGTACTGTCCTTTGGCATACCATCGCAGGACCTACAATACCTAGTTACATCTCCACTAACGCCTGGCCAATAAAATGCTGCCAATACTCTATCGGACGTTTTTCTTTTACGCCTAAATGACCTCCCATATCGACTCATGAGCTACCTTAAGCACTGTCTTCTATACTGGGTAGGTACCACTAATTGGTGAAACTGTCTACTACCACTATCTTCAAATTCTCTGTAACAATAACCTATTCTTATGTACAAACTTACAACTACCGGACCCTTTACACTTCTTCACTACACCATCCTTGGCCTTCACCTTACAAGGACCTAATGACTCGTCTTGAGGTTTGTGCTTCTATAAACTCCGCTTAGATATTGCCACCTACGGCTGCAGGAACCTTTAATTATCTATAAGCCTGAGCTTGCTTCTGAACCTGCGCTCTAGTCTCTACGGCATTACTTATGCTACTTCCTAAAATCGGACATTACCGGAAGTGTCTGAACCTTCTATGTTCCCTATCGTTAAATCATACATCGGGTCATCCATACATAGTGCCTCTGTAGTCCCTTTAAAGAAAGGTGTTTCTACATCTATTCTCGCTATTGGCACGTGCTCTACCGACTTATTTAACAACATACACGGTGCCTGTTTACCTTACCAACTGGTCATCCGTAACTAAACTACGCCTAACTACCACACCTGTACAACCTGTATCCCTCATTACAATTACGTCCGTGCCATTCACTCTACCATCTGCCGTTGGAAGATTTGCATACGGAAAGAGACATGTTCCGATCTTCGCCATTACACCATCCGCTTTAACACAACAGCTACTACTCTCGTTTTTAATAACCGGACTATTACTACCTTGCCCCTCTGCCTCTACCTCTACCTCGGTTTTGACCACCCTCTACCTCTACCGAAATTCCATGGGTTGTTAACCCTTGGTTCGGACTACCTACATTGTTGTCCACTCTACTACTGTCACTAAATTGTCTACGACAGCGGACACTTTCACCGCTTTCCCTACACTCATGTGAAGCATGATTCCCATTACAGTGACGACAACGAATAAAAGGTCTCTACCTATGTTACCACTATTGCTACCTCCTCTAGCACCCATCGAACTACCTCCACCTCTATAGTTTCCACTCTGGCCTTTCTGTTTATGATCGTCCCCTTGCCTATCTCTAAAAGTTCTGTCTTTCGACACTACATTATGAGCTCCCACCTCTAGCCTCGGCAAACTGATCTGCTTGAGTTGCCATTTCATCTACACTAGTTAGTTTTCTTTCTTCAGAAATAAGAACAGATCTCTACTACAAACATTGAATAGCTGGTCCCGCAACAAGAAATCTATGAGGCCCTGATAAGTCTGCGCTACCTTCCCTAACTCTAACCACCTATCTAAGTAATTTCTAGACCTACTAATAAACTGAATAAATGACTCGCCTTTCTCAGGCAAGCAAGCTCTAAACCGCTTTCTAAACCTTCTTCAGTTTAGCTCAAATCTCTTTAAAAGAGCATCCTTTAACTTGTCATAGTCAAGAGCATCTACACTAGGTAATCTAGAAAATACATCTAAGCTTGCCTCTCAATAACGCACTTAAATGAACTGCCCACTTATCTTTGGTCCATTCCTGTAACTCAGCTAACGTTCGAACCGTAACAAGTAACTGTCCATGTTATCTTTGTCAGCATCAAGTATGGTAACTCGAACCTTTTAATCTTCCCAGAATAACTATCTTTCCCTACAGTTCCACTGTCCTTACTATGTGTCTTAGCTGCTTCCAACTCTAAAGCTAACTTATGATCAAACTCTTTTGCTCCCTTTCCATTATCATCTTAGCCTTAGCTAGTCTACCATCTGTTTCGAACCTCTCATGTTCTAACTATGTTCTAACTCTTGCTTCTCCCTTACTATTCTACTTTCTAATTCTACCTAATCGTTATCATCATCTCGCTTCTCTTTAGCTAATCTACCTTTTAATTCTAGCTTCTCTTTAGCTATTCTACTTTCTTCATATCTTTCCTGCTTTGCTAATTCTCTTTCCTTCAGTCTAAATTCCCTTTCCCTAGCCTGTTCGTCTTTAACAAAGGTTCTAAGCTCCTCTCCAGCATACCCTAACTCCTTACCCATTTCCGTAAGATCCTTTATGGACGTCATGGTTTTAGACATTGTGAACTACACACTACAATAATTACAATACACACGTCACTAATAATTCTACTCAACTAACTACTAATGGTAAGTCACTGTGTCCTCAGTAAATACCTGGGCATCATCATAGGACAAGTTACATACACATTTGTACTAGCGCTAACTACTAACGGTTATGTGTAGATAGTATCTAGCTTCCACAAAACATATACACTACATAAAATATCTTAATTTGATATTGGACATAAACCTTAAACAATCATCGAAATGTGTATAACATGTACATGTATATTTACTTCTCCCATCAATATAATTATACTAGAGTGTCACAGCATGAGTAGAACGTCTTGTTCGCCAACCTAATTGGATACTATTGGTATATCAGGGGAGGTAAAACAAACACCCAAATTATTGAGCAAAAAGTGCCTCAGACCCACTCGTGTAGACCACTGCGACCTCGCGCCAAGGAAAGAACGGACAAAACAACAGTTTGGACTCACCCTACCCTTGTCATGTCTTGACTTGTCTTCCAAGCTGTGGCCGTGATCGTCGACAGTCGCCTTGATGGATCAGAGGGTGGTAAACAATTCTAAAATAATAAGTAGATATTTAGTATATCATAATAAAGATCACTTATTGATTCTTTCCCTCCGTAGATGCCCAAAATCCCACTACTCTGAAAACCAGTTGTCACAGGATGACCTTAGTGGTTGGGCTAACTCAGGAAAGAATCAATGACGGTGAATGCATTTACATAAGTTTAATGCAACTTTTAAAATATGTTTAATATATATATACAATTATCTAAAAAAACAAGCGAATACACAAATGAACTATGAAAAGAACGTTCTCATGAACGTTTAAGACGTTCTTAGTATTGTTATAAATATTGAATGTCTAAGACACTAAAGTGTTGTTAAAGCTATAACAATGTTGATCTAGCGCGATAACTGTGATGCGCGAGAGCTCATGAAGATGATGATGCGCGAATTCAATGGATGATTGTCATCAAATGCCTTCTGTAAGGGTTGATGACGCGATGCAATGATAGTTAACCTCCACTGAGATTGTGAGTGATATTCCTCCAGTGAGGACTGGTAACGGGCCCACCTTGTGTCCCGGGGGTTGTCGTTAGTAAAACCTGGCCATGCTGACGCAGGTACGGGGACCGTCTCCACCGCTCGTAAACGTTAATCGTGGAAGCTTAGCTCCACTCCTGGATATCCAAACCTAGATGGCTTACTCCAACCCTGGATGGCTTATATCCTGGATGGCTTAGATCCACACCTGGATGGCTAATATCCAACCCTGGATGGCTTATATCCTGGATGGCTTATATCCAACCCTGGATGGCTTATATCCTGGATGGCTTAGGCTGTAATTATACATACGTTTTAGATGTCGGTTGACAAACATAACAATCTTGCATAATTATCATTACCCAAACAAATCATTATTCAATCAATATATGTAAGCTGTACTAATGATGAGTAGCAATGTATACATATTCTACAACGCCATGTATACGCTATGTACGTCGCTGTTAATCAATGCCCCTAATACATGTAATATAAACATGATCAAATTACTCATATATTACACTCACTGAGTTATGCATGCACGCATTTATTCTTGTCACTCATCTCATTGTTAACTAATGTTAACAATCGTGTATTACAATCACTGAGTTATACGCCAACGTTAACTAATGCACCTATTATCCACTTTTATCAAATTAATATTGTTTTACAATTAATGATTGATTACAATAATTACATCTAATAAAGTAACTTCAAAATCATATGCTAGTCTAAAGTTATGTTTGAGAAACATCAATGCTAACCGGATGTCGTAACCGCCAAACAAGATGGCGCCGCCCACTGAATATAAATGTACGATAAAAGTTTAATAAAACTACTAACCACATGTTGCCTATGAATTTTGCCGTCCAATCTCTGTTCCAACAAAGTACTATCGATCATCCCGGCGAGAGCTAGAAGACAATGGGTTTTATAACAAACATTACGCCCAAATCATTATTTCCCCCGTTCAGTCCGTGACAAACGTGGCTAAATCTGCAGTATTGAACCTACACGAGAGGCCCCTTATACAATTTTGCCTTTCAGGAAAATATACCTATACGTTTACATGCATTAGCACAAAACTAAACTTATGACACGGCCTCTCTGGCGGCCACTTAAAATGTGCACGCTTTTACGTGTTACATGAATAGATCTTGAATATTGTGAAATTGTTTAACGAACAATAGATTTGGGTGTAACCGATAACTTACAAGAGCTATGTACGACCAGTACGCTCTACCCGTGACATTTTGTGACACTTCCTCCTTTTCTTTCTTTTAAAAGTCTTTTAATCATAAACATATATTATTTCATCTATGTTTATAATGTACTGAATTGTAATAACATGTCATGTATCAAATGATGAAATAAAATAGTTTAATGCAAAAAAAATATATGGCCCACCGGGTAATTTAAATCGATTTTAAGTGTACACAACCTCGCTATTTTCCTGTTTTCAGTGCTCAAATTGAGAAGACAGTGTAAATCAAAGTACATCCCATCCAAAGGAAATCTCCAACAATAAGACTCATGTGATTATGTTATGGATCATATTTATGTACAAATGCATGTGTTGTCCTAGGATTATATCTCAGACATAGAATTACCTCGCTTCTCACAACATGAGTACTATACAGATAGTATCAATTTACTTGCTGTGTATCCTGTGTAGCATAGCAGACACTTATTTGTCATTATGTCCGTCGTCTGTCGTCGTCCGTCGTCGTCTGTCGTCCGTCACACTTTAGCCTGCAACCTAACCTTGGCCATAACTTGAAAAGTGTTTGACCTATGTTCATAAAACTTCACAGTTCTGTGATAAGTATTTTGTTTTGAAGACAGGTTAAAAGCGGGGATTGTGCGCATATAAAATCGATTCAAGCTAACCAGTAGGCCATATTGCCTACTGACCGTTCCATGTCGGTAACCCTGTCTTCAACACCCTTTCTTTTGTTTTTTGTCTATTTCATTGTATTATCAAGTCCTTGTTTGCAGTGCAGTGCGGACCTACGATGCCATTGCGTTCGGACGCTGTGGTTTCTATATGACCTATATCTCAATTTTGACCAAAAGTTTGTAAAATATTTATTTTTGTTGTTTTAATTGTTAAATCATTAATTTTCCCTCCTTTTATAAGAACTTATGAAATTATGCTGATAATTATCAGCATCACATGAATCAAAGTCCACTTAAAGGTATAAGCGTCTTAAGTTTGTTAGGATATACTATAAGAAAACATAAGTTTTATCTACGTTTTATCTACAATTACACATGGATATTCCTAAATTATCGCCCTTTAATTTAATATCGTTTGAAATTCAAGTAACTGTAATCCAAACATTTCTTTTGCAAACGCACTGTAGTGGTTTTATTTGGCATGTTTTAGAATTGGAAACATTGAAACTCCACTAATTCAAAATACTTTAACAAAATCCTAAGTACCCAGTAGTATACGTGTTATAATTTATTTCTAAGAAAGCACATCGACTTGAAAGTTTAAAGTTTCTTCATGCAAACAGAGCAGACGGTTTAAAAGCATAATTTGCAACCGTATCAGCAACAAAGCGTGAAATACACAACAATGAGCCAGAAACCACGGCTAATAAATCCATAGTGAGATGAAGAGGAAACAAGCATTTAATTTGTTTTGTTACATTGGTATTGACTAACTTGAGCTTGACCATCGCATGTCAAATGATTTGGATGCTCATGATTTTTCTTCATCTCACAGTGGATTTGTGAGCCTTGGTTACTGGCTCATTTCTTCAAATCATGGAAACGGAAACACACGTTTATTGTCGATCAAAATGGTGTCTCATTTATTTCATATAATCTGATCCTGCAACAAGTAATATTCAAATAAGCATTGTAAATGTTTTAAACACACCAAACATCTTTTTTTTCCTTTTTATATATTTGTCTTTGAATAATGTGTTATTAAAATATATGTGAACTTACCTTTAAAACAGAGAAACGGAAACACAAGTTTATTGTCGTCGATCAAAATGGTATCTATTTTACCGACAGTAAACCATGTCATTTATACCAGTTTGGTTTGAAGCCAAATACCGAAGCTGTTATATTTTAGACACAGTAACTTATATATGCCTAGAGCCATGTCAACATTTCGTGTTCACCGATGTTAATGAGAAACATGGTACTATACACATCAAAGCATTCAAACACAATGGCACCGTAGGTCCGCACTGTACCACAAACAAATAACAAATTAACTATACAATGAAAACGACAATATACAACACAAGAGTGGTGAAGACAGGGTTACCGACTTGGAACGGTCAGTAGGCAATTAAGGCTACTGGTTAGCTGAAATCGATTTTAAGTGTACACAGCCTCGCTATTTGCCTGTCTTCAGAACTCAAATTGACAAGGCTTTGTAAATAAAAGTACATACCATCAAAAAGAAATCTCTAACAATAACATCTTGTCTGAATATTTGTGCATACTGTCCATAAATCGCTACCCTGCACATCATCAGACCAAACTGTGAACAGATCAGAGACATATGACATATACCACTGTTGCAGGTACGATCTAACTATATATTGCCGTTGACACAAGTAGAGATTTTCTGGAAAATGGATGAACAATGTATCATCTTACAGTTATGTTCCACTATCTTTCACATGCGGCAAGAGTACTGAGTACTTTATGGTGTGATCATTACAACATTAGCAGTAATGTTTCACTATCGTTCACATTCTGTAAAAATGCAATGTTTTATGTGAGATACACTCAATTCTATAGAGTGTGATTATCACAGTCTTAAGTGTGATAAACTGTGATTACGGTTCATGATCTTTCACATTCTGCATAAGAGTGTGTGACGTGAGACCACTTATCATAGTTAAGTGTGATTTAACTTACATAATATGTACATCACTAATTAATGTATAATATATTATATGTATAATATATAATATTATTAATATATATATAATATTATATAATGTATACTATTACCTTTCATAATTTGTGTGGTTTTGTGTTTCTGGTAAATATATTATGTAAGTCTTCTACTCTGGAGGAATTACAGGAATAATTTACTTGAGTAATTAATGTACATAGTATGTAGTCACTATTGCCTTAAATACAGTATAAACCTTGTACCATAGCTCTAATGGTTTTCCTTTGTTCGGCTTTTGATATAATTTTCATAATCCTGAAGGTCTGAGCCTAAACCGTGCTATAAAAGCCGGTATATTTCAGCCGTGCTATAAATGACAGTTTTGGCAGTTATATCATGGTCTACTCAATTTTACGCTCGCGATTAAACCGTTACCAAAACAGCACTCTTTGACACTGCATTTGCCCAATAATATACACAGGCGATTGGCTGCAATACTCAAAGCATGGTCATGCTCATGCAGCGTGATAATGCTATTTCTTGATTAGATCGAGCTGTTATTTTTACTGAAAACTACAACGCCCTAAAACTTCTTGTACGCGCGTACTTGGATACATGGCTCTTGTACAAAACATTTATAGCATACTTTTCTCATATGCGATTTATACTGCACTCTCGGGCCTAAGGCCCCCGAGAAGCAGTATAAATTGCATATACTCGAAAAATTATGCTATAAATATTACTTGTACATACCTCGAAAATCACTGAGTTTAACTTCAAGAAGAATGATTTTTTGCATCTTATTCGCTCGATAACGGACCGATTTCACGTTCTTATCCGGAAAAAAAGACGTCGAACTGTAGTTATGTGATGGACTGCCGTGGAGAAACAATTGCGTCGTTTATAAAAGCTAATTTCAAAACATCAAAGTTATATTGGCGTATCTAAAATATAATGGACGAAACCAGCTAATATATCTCTATCGTCTTTTGAACACTATTTTAAAGCTACTAAAGATTCAGATGAAGTATTTTATTTTGTTCCTGATGGAGATATCATGTATTTTAATGAGAGATATGACCAGAACAAATTTAGAATTGAGTTGACGAATTAAATTACGTTTCATTTGATTGTGATAACTTGTGGTATAAATAAACTCAATGTTGAATTCGAGGAAATATTCTAAATATAATTAAATCAATGTACTAGTATAGATGTGTTGAATCTAACATTAAGCATTGCATTAATCTAAGTGATGAATGTTACTTTTTGTTAGGTGTGAGGTGTAAATCAAGGTAAAAAATTGTCAGCTTTGCTTTTCTCGAAGCATCTTAATGATATAGAAAAGGTATACTTGCTTAAAGGATAGATTATATATCAAAGGATTAAAAATTTTATGCTTTTATATGAGGGTGATATAGTTATCTTTGCAAAACAGCCGATGAGTAGCAGAAAGGCTATATGTATTATATAAATAATGTAAGGAATGGAAATTAAAAGTTATTACAACGAAACAAAAGTAATGACTTTTAGAAAAGTGGAGGATACCAATAAATAATGCATTTATTATGATGGGTGTTCGGTGATAATTTGTTTATTTATGGTTGATTAAAATGATACGTTATTCATTAAATATCAAAACTAAACCCTGAAAGCCAACATGTCATTCAAAACTGGAATGATATCTGACTAAGTTCCAGCAGAGCTGTATTTTACAAATTCTTTAAATCTATATTTGTGGAGCACCTTATGCCAGTTACTTAAAAAGCTAAAAGTTGCATCTCTTAGATGTAACGTCAATTTGTCTCACTTGGTGAACGATATACAGTTTAAGGAAACAATATATGCTTACGTAGTTTTGCCGACGACCCAACATGATTAAGTTTATAGAACTAATCATTAAGAATAAAAAATGGCATATTCGTAACCTTTTAATTTTTATCTAGACCAACCCTGCCTATATCAACACTTTAACAAAGAAACCAAAGGCACCCACTTTCTTTTTGAAATACAGCAATAGTGCCTACTTCAAATGTAAAACTGGTCCTTATTTGTTAATTTCTACTTAGCTCTTCAAGTAACAACATATGATTTATGAGCATCGACTATATCAAGCACAGTTGCATGTCTATTATCGACACTCTCGGTTTATTATCGACACCATGATACCTTTTTTAAAAAAAATATCTTATCTGCCGTATTTTTCGGAGACCAGAGTAAGTAAGAAATCACTAATAACACTCAAATTTTTCATCATTTATACTTGGTCTGAATTAGTGGTGAATCTTATGTATAGAGACGGTCGTGAATTATTTTACATCAGTTTTTTTCCACGTGAGTATTGCAAAGTGGGCTTGGGTTTGTTTCCCTTAAGTACGCGATATTGAAGATTGTCGAGCTGAATTGATTGAATGGTTAGTAGCCTAATATCCAAGTAGCAAATAACATTTTAATTAAACACTTGACTGTGTCTTTGTGTATTTAATAAACGCGTCTTTGTTTATTGAAATTGTGAATTCACTTACTTACCTTGGAATTGTTTTTTACCCAAGGCGGTGCTTTCAGTGAAACGCAATTAACGTTAGCGGGTAAAGCACAAAAAGCAATATTCAAACTGAATAAGTATCTTCTAAACTTTACAGACATTTCTATATCTCATAGACTTGAACTATTTGATAAGCTTATATTGCCCATTTTAAATTATTCTTGTGAAGTGTGGGGTTTCCACAGTGCAAACAATATTGAAAGAATACATACACTTTATTGCAAACGTATATTGAAAGTAAAACGTACAACGCAAAATGACTTTGTGTATGGTATTCTGGGCAGGTTTAGTCTTATCAATAACAGATTTATAGAATTATTAAATATTGGTTGAAGATTTTAAACAGCAGTGAAAACAAGTATTGCAAAGTTATTTATAATGTTCTAAAAGCAGATGCTGATATTTACCAAAACAAAGTATCATGGGTAACCCTAGTTCGCGTTTATTATCGTCAATGGGTTTTTACTACGTGTGGCTAAACCAGAGTGTCGGAGATGGGAATCTTTTCCTAGGTATAATTAAACAACGACTTCATGATAATAAAATACATTCTTGGCATGAACGTATAGAAAGTTCTTCAAGAGCAATATCTTTTAAAGAAATTGTTAGTTTTGATTTTCAATTATTTCTTAAGTGCATAAACATACCAAAATTTAGAATATCGATGACCAGGTTAATTGTCTCGTCCCATAGCCTTGCTATAGAGACTGGTAGGTGGCATAGACCTAGAAGTATACCATTAGCAGATAGAATATTTTTAATTTGCAATAAACTTGAAGACGAGTTTCATTTCATTTTAGATTGCGATCTGTTTAAAGACATCCGAAAAATATATATTAAAAAATATTTTGGAATCGACCGAGCATGTTCAAATTAAAAGAACTTTTTTACAGCAAAAATGAAAAAGAAATTAAAAATTTAAGTGAGTATATTTTTAAAGCATTTGAAATGAGGAAAACGCTAATGAATTGATTTGATGTAATTGTAATTCCATGTCTCATTTTCTCCTTCTAAATTGTAATGTTTTGTATTATTTTAATATTGTAATATTTTATTTTCACATAGTCATGCATATTTGTGTGTGGTGGCTTTGTCACGCTTGAAAATTCAAATAGAGCATTTTTGTTATTGTGTTTGAAACGTATGTGTATGTGCTTATATGTTTATGACATGGATACGATTAAGTATAATACATCAACCATAACATTGATATACTTATATATGTTTAGTCACCTTCTCCGTGAAATTTTAAATGGAAACACTGACGTGTTCATGTGTTTGTTTCTATTTTTGTTTTCTGTTTGTGTTCTTTAAAAAGAAGTAAACAGTATAACTGTGTTTATTTCTGCATCTGGTATTTGTTAATACCATACATGTACGGATCTTGCTACGTCTGTTATAATGTATATGTATAATATTGTATGATCACATGGGCCTATGGCTTACTGATTTTGAAATAAAGTGCTTCCATTTATTTAATCCTGTTTCCTAAATCCACTGATTTAATTGTATTAATCAATTGTATTTCTTGATCCATTGATTTAATTTTATTACCGTTCACAAGACAATATATTGATATAGCCATTTTCATTTTTAGGTACAGTTGGAAATTGTGTATAAAACAGTGGTCAGTCTATTATAAACCATTCGATGTTGGCGGCATACTTTTGCAAGGCCTACGTGACAAGTAGCAGGTGTTAAATTTTCAAGACAGTACTAAATTGGATGGTTTTACCATCTTTGAATTGAATTGAATAGGAGTTTTAAAGCGCACCAACATATGAAAGGTTATATGGCGCCTAACAGGAATGAACATGCCAGGCTCATCCTCCATGTACATCGAGATAAAATATGGAGAACGGGCCTAGATCCTTCTCACCCTGAAATGCTTACCATCTTTGTGTTTTGTTTTACATGATGCTGTCAAGTGCTGTGTTTTTTATTTCTACACACTCATTACTTTTTCTCCCCTGAGTTTAGAACCAACAAATATTATTACAAATGATTTTGTATTTTATTAGTGTCGATAATAAACCAAAACACATTTCTGTCCTGTGTATTATCGACACCACCCTTTATATACATTATTTTCACTAAGTACAATCCTTGCAGTTGAAAATAGAAACCATCAAATTACCCGCAAAACCCCAGTGTAAACTGGTGTTAAGGTCAGGGGGACACACTGATTGTTTTTACGCCTCCTTCGCTCGGCATTCACAACATTATACATCGATCTTATTAGTGTACACCGTGCTTGGTTCCGTTTGTTTTTACCACAACGCTTCGCTGGATGCTTAACTTTTCGTAAAACGTCAAGCGATTCAGAGACCCAGAAATATCAAAAATAGACTGCTTCACTGCGCATATATTGTTTCACTCAAACAAGCGAAAGGCCGATTTCTTTGCCGTAAATTACGACTAAACTAGAAATTGTTATTGTCCATGGGAAAAAAACGTATGGCTCTTCCACTCGCCCGCACAGACATAATTGACGACTCTAGGTCCAGCCGTTCTCTATTGATCTGAGATCGTTTTGATATTCAATATCCCTGTGACAGTATCTACTATCTGTATCAGTAATATCTACTCTACTGGTCATGACCAACCATCTTTACAAGTTTGAGGACCCTAGGTCCAACCATTCTCTAATTATTGATCGGACATTGTTTTGTCATTGATCGGGGATCGTTTAGATAGTCAAGGTTACCGCGACCTTGACCTTTGACCTAGTTACCCCAAAATCAATAGGGGTCATTTACTGGTCATGACCAACCATCCATCCAAGTTTGATGAGCCTAGGTCCAACTATTGTCTAGTCATTGATCGGACATCGTTTTGATAGTCAAGGTCACCGCGACCTTGATCTTTGACCTAGTGACCGCAAAGTCAATAGGGATCATTTACTGGTCAAGACCAACCATCCTTCCAAGTTTGAGGATCTAGGTCCAAACATTTTCTAGTTATTGATCGGACATAGTTTTGATAGTCAATGTCACCGCGACCTTGACCTTTCACCTAGTGACCTCAAAATCAATAGGGGCCATTAACTTGTCATCACCAACCATCCTTCCAAGTTTAAGGACCCGAGGTCTAACCATTCTCTAGTTATTGATCGGACATCGTTTTGATAGTCAATGTCACCGCGTCCATGACCTAGTGACTCCAAAATCAATAGGGATCATCTACCTGTCATGACCAACCATCTTTCCAAGTTTGAGGACCCTAGTTCCAACCATTCTCCAGTTATTGATTGGACATCATTTGTGACACAGACAGAGAGACAGACAGATCTACAGACAGAAAGCACAAAATCAACATGGCTCTCCTACCACACTTTGTGTGGGGGAGCCATAATAAAGCGCATTCCAATCATGACCATGACCAAGCGTCGGATCGACGTTCTATAAAAACATATACATATATTGGGATTTCACTCAATATTGTTTACATAATGCAGACGCGTGACTTACATAAAGGAAGTAAGGTGGCCGGATATCTATCAACTGTTAAAATGGCTATGCCTATAAAACAAACAGGTAAACATAATGGCGGACTTTTACAGTCGTTAATATTTAAACGCTGTGTAGCAGTCTATATAAAACAGATAGAAAGCTTCGCGGGCGCATGCGCGGCGAGACGGAAGTTTTTTAAAAATCTACTAATTCGATTACAAAAGAAGTAGTCTATTGTCGTTAAAAAAAACGTAACACAATATTGCCGTAAAAAAATTGAAAATAGTTCTAAGCTTTGCAAACATAAGACAATTAGATGTAGAAATGATATTTTAAACTCAGGTGGTAATACGCATCGAGGCAGCTTATGAAAACATCTTTTATTTGTTTACCATTATCGTAGTGATACAGCCGTTCACGATTGAGCATGGAATAACATCCACACCGACGAAATGTCATCGTGTGTTCAACTCCGCCCCATTCCTCGCTGAATGTAAACAAGAGTGTGAATATATAATGAGTAGTTGTCACACTCGTCACCGATTGGTCACCCATTGTCGCCGCAGTAGCTATTGACCTTTGCGCGTAACAAGTAAATTACATGACTGTGTAGTTTCTGAATGTGTACGAAAGGTCTCACTCGGCCTTGCAATGAAAATAACACAATATTTAGCACAGCGAATGATCCTTGATGGTTCACGACAAATTAACACACTGATTTATTTTAATGGTCGATCATCATTCTCTCATCACCCTAGTTAAATTGTTCGCGCGGTTGACAACTCTAGCAAGCGAAGCGAGAATGCCTATCATAGGAATTATTTTATTTCGTGCACTTGCGGTAGTTTCAGCCTATTTCTAATAAATTGGACTTGAGAAGAAATGGCAAATAGCTTTAAAAACAAGTTTAAAGAAAAACACGCACGTTTTTACAGACGAAAACTCAAGTCATAACGTGGATAAGGTCAAATGAAATATTTTAGCAAACGTTATATTAATTTACACATTAATTGAATGTCAAACGGAATTGTACTTCCATATTTTGAGTATTTGTTGATGTAAATATATCTTGGGTATTAGTTTCTGTAATTATTCGAAAACAAGTTTGTTTTGTTATGGGGAAATATGTGGGGTTGTGCATTGCGGTTAAAGTATATACGATCATGTTTCTTCACAAATCTGACCGACTCTGTTCCTGTTACGGTATAGTACGCTGGGAGAGAGTGAACGACTAATAAAGTTAGTAACACTTATATGAAGGGTAACCCGAGCCGTCTCTGACCCTAAAAGCCTTTTTTAAAAAAAATGTTTGCGGCTTTACACAGCCAGATGAAATATCAAAATCATAAAAAGGGCTGGTAAGGTCAGAGAAGGTTCGGATTATATAAAGGGCTGTTTTAAAGCCCTAAACTGTCTGCTCATGCACTACGCTATTGTCCAGATGGTTCCATTCCACAGTTGTCTTGATGAAGAAAACGTTTTTTAATTCTTCACTTTTGCGATGCTCTATATATATATATTAAATTTGTTGTTATAAAGACTCTCGTGAAAAAGTATTAATTCAAGGACCTAAATCCACCACAAACTACTGTACACAAATATAAATTAGTTCAGTCACCCCACGTGTGAAAAGATAGCGCGGCGAAAGTCTTTGATGTAAATGACACATTTGACTCTGTGTGGCAAAACAAACAACGTGTAAATTAAATAACATTTTTGTATTTTAATCAAGTTTTACAATAGAGTTTAAATGTGTTGTTTTAAAGGATTTGATGTATTTTTGTTTATTTGTTTAAAAGGTGGATTCAAAGAATCCTTTGTCATTTAAAATATTTCTGGGCCTAATAAAGCAATTATTAATGTTGATTGTGCATTAAATTACAAAATTGAACAGATTGGGGTCTTTGAAAATAGTACATGACCTTGCAAGATAGATCCCGTATGACCTTGTAAGATAGATCCATTATGTTTTAAAACATTAAAGGAATATATGGCATTTTTGAAGTATTTATCAAGCACTGACATTAGCATTTAGATTAATGACATTACTTTTACTTAAAAAGTATAATTTTGACGTTTTGCTTGTATATATTTAAATGATTTTTCGAGTTGCCATATTTTTTTCGTCTTACCTCTTGGTTTAAATTTATTCATATGCCAATATAATCAGGCAAAACAATTTGCTTTACTTTATTTTTTATAATTAATACTAATGACTAAACAAACGCAAATCATTTTTATCACATAACTTGGGGTGGTATAACACTATTGTATATTTTCCATATACAACTAGTTATATATTAATAAGCCTAGTACGCGCTGTCAAAAAATCGATAATGGCTATGATTCAATTCCCCCAGTTTATGTCGGTTTCGCGTGTTAAAGTGACAGAAAAAAATGAAATGAAAGTCGATGTGTGAGTTGTGTGATAATTAGTGTTTGCCCTACTTTTTCCTCCAATCAGACGGTGACGAGTTTTAAACAAATGGCGAACTTATTCATGTAAATTTCTAACGATCACCAATTTTAACCATTTAATCATTAAGTAATCGCTTACTAAATGGCACGCGCTTGTTTGGACACAAGGAGGCGGATTTAGTAGAAGCGCGAACGTGTTAAGAGGCGTGGTCTCGTAGAAGCGCGGGGAAAAATTAGGGCAAACACTAAGTCAGTTAGAGGCTAAGAAGTGAAATTTTAACAATTAAGGAACCCCGGTCAGTCGCTGCGCTCATTCCCTTAGGGTTTCTTAATTGTTCAAATATCACTTCATAGCCTCTAACTAATGCATAGAATCTAACATTCGTTCTCATTCATTATTGAATTTATTAAACTCGTTAGCAAAAAGTATATAATGCTCCGTAAGAGCCTCGCATTATATCATTTTTGCAAACTCATTTAATTAATTCAATAATGGATGAGTATTCTGGTAAGATCCTCTATTTATCTGTTTATTATATAAACTTTCCAGTGAATTCTATGATTTTCTGATTAAAATAAAACCGTATATTAATAAATACTGAAAAGTGGAACCTTGGAAGCAACAAAGTCATGAAGTCATGCAACTGTTGACTTATGTTGTTAACGTTATAGGATTTATTTTCATATGGAAGTGAGAAAATTTCAAATATTTTCACTCGTCAACATATATGTTTTTTTCAATTCGTGCTGAAAATAAATCGTATATTCGAATTCACTAAAACACTTGGTTACAAAACTACTCACCAGTAGCACCAGTATAATTCCAATGAAAACACTAAAACACTAAAACATGTTATTAATTTTATTAAACAATTCAACATAAATGTCTGCAATTAATGTTTCCTCTTTTGTATTTCTAACAAAATGGGTATTTTTACCCCTCTGAACGTGATGTTTTAATTAAAACCACCAAATTAAAAAGAAAGGTAACACAAATTAAGTGTTATCCAAGAATGTAAAGGAACACGCTTATAGGATGGTTATCCTACAATGAATCATGCAGTTTCTTGTGAGCGTTTATTCGTTTTCAGCAGGCAGAGGGGCTTGACCCATGCCTGGGTAAGGTTCCTTTGGAAGTGATGGGAAGATTTCATTGTCCTCCAGTTATCCAGATGTCACTCTTGCTGATAGAGCAACTGTTGGCAACCGCATGGGATCTAACCCATAAAATTGTGGTTGGTTAAACGGCATGCCATATGCCATCTGTTGAACATGTTGAAAGCCAAGATTTCCGTTAGGGTGACACCCAACTGCACCGAATGGCATAATCTGATTTTGTGTAGGAAAGCTGATGATGTTATTTGGTGGTGTTGGGTGAACAGTTGTAGCGGAGTGTTTGGGCCATTGAATGCCTCTGTTTTCAAGCTCTTAACGCACAGGGTTAATTATTGGAGTCTTGTTTATTATTGTGTTATACTTTTGCTCATATCCTTCTATCAAGTCGGGCCAAAACGTGCTGGATGTTTCCAAATCATCCGGAACCTGTCCATTTAAGACTTTCCTGAGAATCGCAGTATCGGCATTTACACGAACTTGTCTTACTTGACCCGTAGCAGATATCAAGTATTTCTCGGGATTTGATCGGATTAGCCAGCTTTGAACCTTCCCTTCGAAAGTATTGAAAGTTTCCCTGTTGGCTTTCTTTTTGGCATCCAATTCCGTCGAAAGCGCGTTTACTTCGCCTTCCATTTTTTGCTTCTTGACACCAAGAACATTTAACTGCTTTTTGCTCGGAATGAAGATCAATTTCAACACATATGTGCACGTCGCTGCATGGATTGTCATTACATTTCTTCAGGTTATGGCCTTTTATGCCGTGACAATTGTGACCCACATGTTTAGAACGGTCTCTCCACACATCTGCATTCATTTCTTTAGTTAGATCTTGGTATTTAGATGTTAAGGTCTCCAACGCCTTTCTCTTTCCTGCAATTTGCGTTTCCTTTTCTCCAATATCAAGTTCAGAAGGACTCATGTACCTAATATTGGTTTCCTGTTCAAAAATGGAGACCTCTCTTGGCTGAAGTAGTACTAGCATCACTGGCGGTTTCGGTTTGAGCCTACGCTCTAGAGAGGACAGGTGAAGTTCCATCTGAGATTTTGATGTTCATCTTCGGTTGACCCACCATAACTGCCTTGACAAACTTTCTGAAGTTCCTCCTAGTCATATCAACATATGTGTTTTCGTCGTCCAAAACTGACACTCTTAGGGTAGACAGTCGCCTAAGATGTGGTATATCCTGAAAAGAGAAAAACATATAATGAATGAGTGGTGTTTTACGGTACGGCGACACATAAATGAAAAAAGATATAAATGTTATAAATATATTATGATTAGTTGTACCATGAAAAATGTTGTTACAAATATCCTGTTAAGTTTAAATGAAACAAAACGGTATTATAGAAACCACTTAACAAAACACAATGTCACCGTAATGCCATTCTGGGCCTCTCTCAGAAAGTAAGAGATAGTATACATAGGAATCTGTGGAACCATGCCTTACTTTTATCTAATACATATAGCTTTATATTGATCTAATCATGTCAGCAGTGAACATTTAGGTTCTGGTACTACGGCCCCACAGATTGTTCCCCACCTGGCGGAGGAACCAAAGCGCTTTTTAAATGACTAGTTTGCATAATGTCATTGTGCTAGTGGCCCAGTCGAGTCTCAAACCCATAATCCACCAATTGCAAAGCTAAGTCATTAAACATTGTGCCACCTAATGTATATGACATACCAAATTAACATAAACTCAATCAGAGATGTAGATAATATTTGACTGCAATGAGTAATTTACTCATCAGATTCAAAATGAATCAGTAAAAGGATCTCGTTCAGAGTAAACAACTTATTACTTTACATACATAGTTCATGCTTTCAAAATGGATGTGAATTGATACATTTTAAAAGAAATAACTACATGCATTCTGATTAAATGGAAGTTAAGTAAAAACAAAATAAATGTAAATATGGAATAACATGTTCCACAGGACAAAGTCCATACACATATATTACTCATGATTTTTAAAAGAGTTTTTATAGTTAGTTGATGAGTAATGATACTCACTCACAATTTTAAAAACAAATGAGGGTTTTTGTAAAAAGAAATGGACGAGTAAAACACTCAAAATCTCAGCTTATTTACAGCTCTGCTAACTAAAGTACAATGCACTTGAAGAGAGGTTCAATTCAATTCAAGAGAGGTACAGTTCCAATACTGAATTAGACCTCTCTTCAAATGAATTACTCCTCTCTTCAAATGAATTAGACCTCTCTTCAAATAACGGAAGAACGGTTCAATTGAATGAGTTGATGTTAATGTGGCGTTTCATAAATGTATTCAATGATAAAATGTTTTTAAAATGCATATTAACGTATGCAAATAAGGATATTGACATTCCCAAAGAAATAGTAAATTATTTATTTTTAAATACATATACAGTACTTGTATATTTATAATATTTCATTTTAATTTGTAATTTGAAAGCATATACATATAGAACCTGATTACCGATTACTTAATAAAGCGAATGTTGCGACACAGACAAGCAAGTTCTATTATTGAGAGTTCTAAAGAACTTGGAAGAAGGTGAAAGAATTATCAAAATCGGATGATAAACAAAAAATATATGACCAATTAAAGGTAGTTCTAAAACAGATATGGGAGCCGCCATTTTGAGAACTATGACATCATAGTTCCAAATTACCATATATGGAATATTGATAAATAATTTAAAACGAATAAAATCAATGCAAATGAATGAAAAAAAAAATACTAGTCATATAGAACAGTATTGCCATTAAGTATTACGTATTTTTCATGCAGTTGCCGTCATATTTTCCCTATAAATCAGTAATTTTTCATATTTATGAATATTCCATATATGGTCATTTATCATTAATAACCGTGATGTCATAGCTCTAAAAATGGCTGCTTCAAATATTGGTTTCAAAGAAACTTGAAATGATCATATCTTTTTTGTTTATCATCCGATTTTGGTAATTCTTTCACCATTATTCAATAATAAAGATGTTTGGCTGTGTCGTTGTATTACATTTAATGCACTGTCGATATTGGCACTCAAATTACTAAAATATATTGCAATAATTAAATCTAGGGGAACACATGTACTGTAGCCGACAATATTCATGACTATAATCACGTGTACAGTAGGCTATTGCTAAACAGTAACTTCAGCAAATGAATTGTATTTTGTCTCACGTCATGTAATATAGACACAATACGGAGACATAATGACACGAGCTGGGTGATAAAAGGGTCTTACGATATGATTATGCAATGTAGCCAACATCGAAAATAAATTACATGTTTGACGTACTCTTCAAACTCCGAGAAGCTGAGAGCGTGTAGAACGGTAGTTGGTACCTCCGTCACAGTTGCTCTTTGATTGCCATAATAATCATAAATGATTTTCAAATCGGTAAAATTTTAGATTCCATTTTGTACTGAACGCTTGTCACCAACACTGAGATGGGAAACACAAAACTGCCGTCAGAACGAGCTGCTGGTTCACAGTGTGGACTAGTTCACTATGCTGTCAAAAAGAGTAAAACATCTAATTGATAGGACCATTGATGAATGAAAACGTCCAAATCACAGTTTTAAAAATAACCTGACACCCCTTATGTAATGCCAAGCTTGTGATAGGCCAAACCCAGCATCAAGTTGTCTTGAGCGGTAAAATAAAAGGCACTACAAATAATGCTGTGTTTACACAATGACGCCGACGTCATGTTGATGTGCCCGTTTGTGTATAGCTCAGGCTTTCCAACGTGGATAACCTGTAACAACTAACACTAGCCTGTGTTATAGTCATGGATGACAAACAGAACTTAAATAAGCACAACAGAGTTTTTATTATTATTTAGTGGAAAGGCTTTTGAATTGAGAAATCTTGTGATAACGAGCATTGTTGAAAAAGGTGGACATTCGGAGAACAGACATGTTCCCAGGGGTATTTTGTCGCTTGTGGCAGTGTCCCTGAAACGTTCGAATACTTGTGTTAGGAATATCTGGGATCGTTATTGCGACACCGGCTGTGTTGCTCCTATCCCCATGGTGGAGGCAGGAAGAGAAAATTGCAAGAACAACTTGAGCAGTATGTTGAACAATTAAAGCGTGAAAACCCGTCTTTGTCTTTATCTGAAGTGAAAGAAAAATTAGCTCGATTTTCAAATATTGATGTCAGTTTAAACACGCTTAGCAAAACATTAAAGATGGTCCCTGGAGTAGGAAAATCATGATAAGTCCAGCTGCAGAAAAATTTACGCCAAATAATATGAATTACACGCAAGCATTTCTCAACTATGTTACCCGACAAAATCCATACAAACTTAAGTTCTTTGATGAAAGTGGATTCGTACTTCCAGAAGCAATTAAGAGGAAGTATGGACATGCACCAGCAGGCCAGACCGCCGTTGAAATATGTGAACATACAAGGTCACCGCATTTGACATTAAATTTATTAGTTTTCTTAATGAGGGTGTGACTGACACGGACCGTTTCTTAAACTTTTTCAACGAAGCTTCTCATTCAGGTGATGAAACTGGAAACCCAGCGTTAACTGCGGGGGACATAATCATATTTGACAACTGCGCCACCCATCATAACCGTGGAGAAGCGGTTTTGTCTCGGTTTTTGAATAACCAAGGTTTAGACCTACGTACTCGCCAGATATGAACCCGGCAGAGATGTGCTTTAGGCATATAATATCAGTGCTAATGAGCCAGCATTACAGTAGAATTGCTTGAGAAATTAACATTGAATATGCAATTTTGAAAATAATAACTTAGATCACTGCTGGAGACGCCGGAAGTTATTTTCGCGGTGTGGAATACATCAACATCTAATACAGCGAAAAGATGAGTCTTTAGAAGTATATGTACTCAGTGTTTTGTTATGATATCGATTTTGGTCACGTGAGACTTGTAGGCGGTTCGAGTGGGAGGTGTCAAATACGCATCGGTTGTTTACATGTATGATGCTTCAAACATCCATTGATACAAACGATGTATGTCCATGCTCAATCGTGAACCACTGCACCGACTGACGGAATCGGCGATTTTAGTCCGATTTCATTCGAGACAACCTCGAACACCTTTGTAATTTCCGGATTTGGTACGGAAATTATAATAAAATGACACGACGTCATTGACTTGCGTCATCATCGTACGTCATCAAACATTATGACGTATATCTGTTTGTAAACAATTAGTTTTATAATTATTTTCAGGTGGGAGGCAGAGTGGTTATTTACCTCCGCCGTCTACTTTTCATAACAACACATTTCAACGGAAAGTAGTAGGTCATTTTCCGTAAACGTCAAAAAAAAGGGAAACGGCAGCCAAATTTTTTTAAACGCGTAAGATGGAAGATTGTAACAAGTTTACAGGATTAAAAGTTCAGTTCCCCTATATGTTTCGTCATCTACAGCTGTATTGACTTTTAGAGGCTTTACTGCGCGAGAAATTGCGAGATTCACACATTTAAAATTTCGAAGCGAGGAGAAATAACTCGTAAGAGATGCCATTGTTAAAATGCGTTTAAAAATGGTTCTTTTCTAACGAAATACAAGGAGATACTAAAAATATGTTGTTTAAGCCTAAATAGTACATGACGTGTACTACATGTTACGAACATCATGGTATTTCTTTATCAAAATTACACGCTAAAACGATAAAATTTTCGACTCGGCACTGTCGGTCAAAAATATAACGAGTGTCAGTCATTGAACGTCTACAGGTGCGTATTCGGTATTCGGTGAAGGGGCTCACACTTAAGTCTGAAAAGTAGTCTGTAGCCTATATTTAAAAGATCGACCGCTGTTCAACTTCTCGGTGTGCATTTTGATGGCCAATCTGGTATTATGGAACTCAACTGGCCACCCGCTGGTGTGTTAATGTTTTTTGTTTCATTATTATTTTTTTTATTAGAGGTATTGCACATATGTAACAACATTTCTGGAGATGAAGATGTGTGCGAAGTTTCATGAACATAATTAAAATACTTTTCAATTGATGGTCAAGGTTAGGTTGCAGGTTAAAGCATGACGGACGGACGAAGACGTACAAAGTGATCGATAAGTGTCTGCCATCCTAAGCAGATGACACAAAACTAAGTGTTCAGTTCTCATATAAATATATCCGTCATGCGGATATTTTTATGCACTTTTCAACACAATGCATTTTACTTGACCAGGCTAGACCAGAGACATTTCTGATTCCCTTTCATCTCTTCAAGCACTGGGTAATATGAAACATGATAACCCAGTTGTGCTTCAACTTTTAGAAAAGTACAATTCTCTTATAAATGATAATGTTATTATTTTCTGCTGGCTTCCAAGCCATGTAGGAATACCTGGTAATGATAGAGCTGATAGTGCTGCTAATGCAGCATTAGATTTACATGTAACACATACCAAATTACCTTATACTGATTTTAAAAGTTGTATTAACACATATATTCGTAACTCTTGGCAAGCCGCTTGGGATTTGTCAGTTAACAATAAACTCCATCCAATTAAACCGTTACTCGGAGAATGGCGTTCTTCTAGTAGACCCATTCGTCGAGAGGAAGTTGTCCTAGCCCGGTGCAGGATAGGGCATACACGTTATACTCATTCATATTTATTACAAGGTGAGCAATTACCGGAATGTATACCCTGCTTTGCACCGTTAACGGTCAAACACATCTTATTGGAATGTGTAGACTTTGATCCTATGCGTCAAAGGTACTACAATGTTAATACTATGAAAGAGTTATTTGATACTGTAGATTTTAGTCTTGTTTTAGATTTCCTGAAAGAGATCAGACTATATAAATCATTGTAATGTGTTCTTATATATATTTACTTGTTTATATACCCGTTGCCGGGCATTTATTGATTTACATACATAGTTTATATTACACCTTATCATCCCTTCTTTTTTTTTTGATAGTTTTATCTTTATATATTTACATTAATTTTTAATTAATACTTCATTTTTTATATTTTTTTTTGCCCGCAATATGACCTGTTCATGTGTCGACGTGCCGTAAAACACCATTCATTCATTCAGAGACATTTGCTTTATCAGACAAGTACCGCTAAGTAAGCAAATCATATTAACCGCGTTTCCGATTTGGCCTAATTAAATTAATATATTTCCTGGAGTTTAGAATCTTGCGATCACAGTATAGTCAATTTTTTTTGGTTAAATCCACGTCTTTCATGGTTGCATTGGTATTTGAAGAACGAAGGGCATCTCGAAACCAGATGATGTGTCTCTGAAATGAACAAAGCAAGTTGTTAAAAAGGATTGTGATGAAAAATATATAAGCCATATATATGTATGGAATTTCACATGAATCGACAGAGTGTACTGTTATTTTTAAAGGGAATTTAACTTGGGCTGTTGTATATACCGTATTTCCTCTAATAGTAGCTCCCAGGAGCTATGCAAAGTGCGAAGTGGGGCGCTACTATTATGATACAAATTTTCAATATATATCACCTCCTTTCTATAGAATTACTGTACGGCGATCTTTTATTGTTACAACGGTATTGACTAAACCTAAACCTGACAATGTACTGAGTATATTACTGTCATCACTCTGCATCTGTATGACACATATTTCCGTCAAACTTGACGATTACAACACGGGTTGGTTGCGTATGATTTAAATAATAATAAAAGATAAACTAAATAGTAAATTGAAAGAAACTGTAATTTGTATTGATGATGATAGCGCTTTAAGGTTTATGTCATAGAAGGTGTCGAAGGTAAACAACTCCTGTAATCCAATCCATTAGCGGTAAAGACGAAAACAGTGTGTGTTTTTTTGGAATTTTTATATTTTTGAAGACGGTAAGGTTTCTTAAAACAGGTGGGGCGCTTCTATTAGGGAAGGCGCTTCTAATAGAGGATATACGGTATTATTAATATATATATAGGTAAATTGATATCACAGAGAAACGTGAACGTTTTACCATCAACTTGTATGGGTGTTGTGTGATAAATAGAACCTCAGAAAATCATCTATTATTTATTAAACTCTTTAGCACACTAGATTATTACGACAGTTTCGTTTCCGAGGATGGGTTTACCTGCAGGATTTTTGTGAAGTTCAGCGTGCTCTTTATGGTATGTCTCTCCTCTCCCTGCACAGGGTACCAACGGCTTTACATCCCTAGAAAGGAAGGCATACTTTCATAGTACCTTTATCTATCTTGCCCGTATAAGATATGAATAGATACCCGGCGATCGCATATTTTATCGCCACAGGCCCAGTAACGTTATGGGCAATTATCAATTATGAAAAAAGTTATTTAACCAGTAGCTAAGTGAATATACTTATTTAGAACAACACGAGGTCTAGATTGTCTAAATGATGGTTAGGCTCCAATATCACAGTAGTCGAACGCTACTGTACTCCCAGGGGAAGTTGCGTTAATATATTACGCAATATCACCACAACAACATCACATTTGACAGAGGTGCCTGATCGATGCCGGTAAGAACCTGATTTATTTGTAGATTTTCAGAAAGTCTTTGATTGCAATTTATTACAGAGTCCCTAATTAAAGTCTAGCATATACAAACACTTGTTTCAGACTTTGCATTATGTAATAACAGTTGGGTGTTCGACAATCGTAAAAAATGTAAACAATTGCTTATTTTGTTCAAACGAGGTACGATTTTATCAGTTTTTGAATTGTGTCATGTTAAGAAAAAACACAGATCTTGAAAGTGTGGGGTTCATTAGTAGTTACGTCGGTGGTTCTACCCAGGTGCCCGCCCGTGCACGAAAATTTCCCGGAGGGGCACCTGGGGTCTTCCTCCACCAATGGAAGCTGGAAAGTCGCCATATGACCATAGCTGTTGGTGCGACTATAAAATCCAATTCAGTCAGTCATTAGTAGTTATAGATTATAATAATATGGTGAAGTTTCTTTTATAACACAGTGTACTCAGGGTTGCGCATTTTTGAAAAATCACTGTCACCCTAGTTGGTTAAATACTGTATTGTAGTTGTGTTCAAAAGTCATTTTACGTCTAAAGAAAAGTATGCAAATACGGATAGATATTGCGTTTACGTACATTTATCAATGATAATATATAGATAGGATTGAATTTGCCTAAATTGCAGCATATGGTGTGTGCATGTGTGTGGTATATATGTGTTGTTGTATTTATGCTAAATTAAAAGAGTTCTCGTCCGGCATGTTTCGCATGTCGCATCCTATATGCCTTAATGGAAACACTAAAACACCGGCATGCTTATTTTTCGCCGAAATTCATGTGATCTGAGAACGACATGCGTTGCATGGCAATGTGTAACTAATTGGACCCGTACACGACCCTCATAACATACACTGTAACAGAGTGCGATGTCAGTGTGACTCTTGTTCCGTTGATTGGTCTATTGTTTTAAGCACAATGGGGAAAATTACATTTTGTTTGGTCTTTTAACCCAACTCTCCAATGAAAATTTAATTTACCACGACTTTGGAAATTGTCTTTACTCTGCATCCGACAGCTATTCAGTCTACGATTTTAACTCGATAATTGGTATTAATAGGTTTGTGGGGATGAATGTTTGTTCTGTCACTGTCTAACTCTCTGTGACGTGCGCACAACTATGCCATATGAACGTAAGACTGTATGAATATATGCAGCGTCTTTAGCAATCTCAAACAAGGTTTTCTTTTTATTGCCATATTTATGTCACACATTTGTACGGTTATTTCAGATATAGACGAGTCATTCGAAGTAAATCCAGTGGATGAAAGTTTTACAGAGGAGATGGTGGACACAGCGCATTATACTTGTGAAATATGTCATTTCAGAATCAAATACAAAATAGTCTGAAACGTCATTTGAATGTTCACGCAGATGATGAAATTAAAAACGACACTTCCACCGACGGTCTAACTTTACACCCAAATGGTAAGCATGCGCTTCAGTTCAGATTCTCGTGTGCCGTTTTCCACAAGGGGTTTGTCAGACTATCAAACTATAAAGGACTAATGCATCGCATGATAAAGTTCTGCGTGAGAAATGTGAAACGTGTGGTAGAACATTTGAGTACAAGAGTAGCCTGCAGGATCACATAAAAGCCGACCACAAAAATGAACCATTTACATGCCTAAAGGATGAATGCATGACTGTCTACACTGCACGTCAAGCACTGGCATCCCATGTTAAAGCTGAACATGAGGGTAAACGATACCTTGTTGCCGCATCTACAACAAACCATTAAAGTGGAGGTCCAGCTTAAAATTTCACGAGACAAACGTTCATCTTAACATCTGAACTTTTTAAACACGTTACAGCTTTGTTGAGTTTATTATGATTTATGCAAATGCACTTTGACAACTGATTTCAAACTTTAATATCACCACAGCATTTGTGTTTGTTTGTTTTGTATTTGCCTTTTTGACTAAACATAAGTTAGAATAATTGCCTTTTTTAATTTTCCAAACAACAGTATCCATGTTGATTTGAATTATTAATTTATGCATGTCAGTGATTTGCCCATTCCGTCTGTTCGACATTTTTGCAACTTAAGCACGTTCATGCTGTTTTGTTTTATCAATAAAGATTCACATTTCTATATGGACTGTATATATTCCGACATTTTCTCCAAATGAGCAAATCGTTAATGAGGTATAATTATGTTCTATTTCTTTCCTAAATCATGTTTACATATACACACTGATTGTGGTGTTAATTTTAGTTCTTGTGTTTTGTTTTAAGTTAAGCTCAGATAGAATTGTTTTGACATTTTATTTATTTAAATAAACAAAAATTAGTTTACATTATCCGTATTTATTACTTTGAACCCAAAACATATCATGATTGCGAAGATGCTTTGCGAGAAATGTTTTAAGGAAAAGTCTAAACAACGTAAGAAAAAAGAACGAATATAATAAGCATAATATGCATTGCGTTGCCGAATGTAAAGCCTGCATAATCTGCATCTGGATATTAACTTTCAAGGCCACAAACCGATTTCTGAAGATGATTATTTTATTAACGATTGACACAATTATGATAGTACATGTATATAGAACAGTCAATGCAAGTATATTGAACCACTTACTTTAAAAAATCATTACACTTCCATTGGCACTGCGTGTTAGCAGCTCTTTTTTTTCAATACGATACCCTTAAAGGGGTTGATGCACTATTTTCAAACAAATTTATTTTAAAGGGCTGTGAAAAACTTGTAGAAAGCTGAAAGAATTATTAAAATACCATGAAAAATAAAGGACATCAATACGACCTATTGAAAATGTGCAAAGAAACATCAATGGAGGCGGCCATCTTGGAACGATGGCGTCATCGTGTCCTTTAACCATATATGGCATTTTGACAAGATATCCTTTAAATCAAAGAAAATTGAGCCCACATTAGTGGGTTAGAAACATTCATAAACATGAATAAATGTATCAAATGTCTCCGTTATCGGCTACGTATTGATAGGATTTAACTCAACTAGGAGTACACACGTTTGGATGCTCAACGCAACTACAATACACCGAACCTGCAACTATGAGTACAGTCGATGTGGACACTACGATCCACTTCAACCATAAAAAACAGCTACATTAACAAGAAACTGAGTTTACCTATACTTATTTTCCCTTTTCAAAGATGTTATTGTTACTGTTTATGTGTGGTTTTATAACAAATAATCTTAAATTGACTGTTTTCGGATCAAATGTTTACACCCGGTACACACAAGTTTCATTTGATGACGATGTTTTCATGTGATATTTGGCATTTACAATCCATTTCAATTGACGTGCTTAGGCAAGAGGCGCCAGTAAAGTATGTTAAACTGGCAGTGGAAAAGAAACCACCCTAACAAGGCAAACAATTAACTAAACTTACCAATCACTAGCAAGGTCACGCCGCACACACATCGCTTCTCAACAAATCCATCGACTCACAAATCACAACTTCCGCTGGGAGTACAATAGCGTTCGACTACTGTGAATATGTTACTCACAGGGGTCGGAACAGCCTCATTCCCCAGCTCCTAATAACTTGACTGGCGTGTGGTGTGTATTTTTACCCTATGTTGTATGGGTTAGTCATCATTTATGTGTAACAGAGTGGGATGGGGGCGGGTGGTATTGTTAGGGCCACTTGTTTCAGCCAAAGATTTTTTGGACCTTTCAGACAAAATTCAACTTAAAATTAAAAATTATCAATGCAACATACATTCTTAGTGATAAATAAAATTTAGATATGTTTTTCCGATTTTTTAAATCCAAACATGGTTTCACTTGTGCGATGACTGGACTTCCTCTTGGGACTCTATGATTGTACCTACTGAAACCCCAACTAAGGGAGGTGGGTGCATGAGCTTTCGTCCCTCGGGTTTTCTGGTCGTACCCTAGATTGGTTTTCTCTTTAGCTGCAACTACTATGGTTGTTCAGTACGATTCTGGATACATCCTGAGATGTTTTATTATTTTGTATGTATATCTTTAGTTAGTTTATCTGGATGTGGACTTTATTGTTAGAGATTTCCTTTTGATGGGATGTAGTTTTGTTTACATTGTCTTGTCTATTTGGGCGCTGAAGACAGGATAATAGCGAGGATTGTGCGCATGTGAAATCGATTCAAGCTAACCAGTAGGCCTTATTGCCTACTGACCGTTCCAAGTCGGTAACCCTGTCTTCACCACCCTTTCTGTTGTTTTTTGTCTCTTTCATTGTAGTTTCAAGTCCTTGTGTGCAGTACAGTGCGGACCTACGATGCCATTGCGTTCGGACGCTGTGGTTTCTATAGGACCCTATATATAATGTTTTAATGAGTTAACGTACATTAAGTGATCCTGAGAATTTGAAGGCAAACTATTGAGGCTAACTGAAAGTTATATTTTAGACTTCTTAAATTTTCTGCTGTCCCAGCAACAAGGATTTTGCATAGGAAAAGCCCCACCTAATCTCACTTTGGCTGTAAAATATTTATATCTCAACCGAATTCCAAAATTAATGTATTTTTATTTACCACTGAAAATGCCAGTTCCAATAATATATAATTACGTTCCTGAGATGTTATTATTTTGTATTTGTTTCTTTAGTAAGTTTCTCTGGATGCAGTTTGTGAAGCACTCATCTTCCTATTATATAATATTTTCGTCAGGTATGGTACCACCGTTTATAGACAAATTGTTGGTATCCCTATGGGAACGAACTGTGCACCACTTGTCGCGGATTTGTTTTTATTTTGCTTTGAGAGGGATTTAATGTTGAGACTTTCACCAGATACCCAAGCAGATGTTATTGAAGCTTTTAATGACACCTCTGGGTATCTGGATGACATAATGAACATTGACAACCCTTTTGACAACCCTTTTTTTCCAACTATGGTTGATAATATCTATCCTAAAGAACTTCAGCTTAATAAAGCTAATATATCTGATAACGCTTCTTTTCTTGATTTAGATCTCTCGATCGAAAATGGTGAAATAATTAGCAAAATCTGTGACAAGAGAGATTATTTTAATTTTGACATTGTTAATTACCCCCACTTGGATGGGGATATTCCCCGAGCAACTTCTTATGGGGTGTATGTGTCTCAACTTATTCGTTTTTCAAATGCTTGTACTCGAGTTGAGGACTTTAATATTCGTAACCTTTGTATAACTAAAAAGCTGCTCAATCTGGGTTACCGTTACCATAAACTTCGTAAAACCTTTGCAAAATTTTATTATCGTAACCCTGATCTTCTTTCCAAATATAAAAGTAATTTAAGGACTCTTCTGCGACAAGGACTACCACAACATGACTTCTATGGTGATGTGATTCATAAACTTCGTAAGATTCTTGGTAATGATCACTTTCATACTATCTTTGTTAAACTTGTTAAAAAGTTTATCAAAAGAGGTTATGACCCTATCATTTTGCAACGTACTGCATGCTTGGTGGTGGACCCTTTTACAGTTCGCCACTATGCTTTCCTCTTTAATTGTACGATGACCGGACAAGCTCTGGGCCCTATGATGACGCCTACCTAAAGCCAATTGGGACTGTGGCGTTTGATGTGTGTCTATGCCCTTAATGGTTTATTCTCTTGTTGCTCTGGCTTCTGCCAAGTCATTGAGTACCTTCATTGTTTTGTTTTGTATTATATTTACACGAGAATATTTGTGTTTTACTTATATTGCCTATAAATGCTGCCTTGTTGGTTAGAGATTAGATCATGGCGGGGATTTCTTTATTTACATTGTCCTGTTTTAATGAGATGGCAATAGGGTAAATGTGAGGTTTGGTGCACACTAGAACCGGTTTAAACCCCCAGTGGCCTTTGTTGCCACTGACCGTTCCAAGGCGGTAGCCCTAATGTCAACCCTTTCGTGTTTGTGATGTCGTTTGCATTTTTTTATTACTTTTGCCTTCTCGTTTGTCTGTTTGAGTGTTTGTTTTTGTGGTTTGTGGTTGCCTGTCGTCCTTGAAATCTGCTTTCCCTGTCCGATAGTTTTATCTTTCTTTATTTTTAGAGAATTCCTTTTGATGGGATGTAGTTTTGTTTACACTATCTTGTCTATTTGGGCGCTGAAGACAGGATAATAGCGAGGATTGTGCGCATATAAAATCGATTCAAGCTAACCAGTAGGCCTTATTGCCTACAGACCGTTCAAAGTCGGTAACCCTGTCTTCACCAGCCTTTCTGTTGTTTTTTGTCTCTTTCATTGTATTATCAAGTACTTGTTTGCAGTACAGTGCGGACCTACGATGCCATTGCGTTCGGACTCTGTGGTTTCTATAGGACCCTAGATCTCATTTTTGTTAACATTACTCATGGTATTGCTGAAAAACATTTGGCTTTTACAAGTACCGCGAACAATAACTATAGACTCCACCAAAATGTACAGATTTTGTCTTTCTTCTTTCTTGTTTAGCCAGATTGTGTAGTGAATCCAGGCTTATAATTTTGCGATTTCCGTCTGTTTATTTGTCCGCTGAGTCCGCTGTTCCCGGTATTCGCACCACTGTTAGTGCTTCACTTGTTGTTTGGTGTTTAACCAAGTTTGAGATTGCCACTCACCACATCAAAAAGAAATGTTCCTATGACAATGTAAGTGTAACTAGGAGTCCGAGGCTGTGCCGGTCATCCGGTTGGTTCTGCAGCTACGGAGTGGTTCAGATTTACTGAAGGTGATAAAAACAATTGGGCAACTTTACCTTTCTTCTGCCTTCACTCGATATACTGTCCTATTATTTCACTATCTTTCTACCACCGACAGAAACCGTATGATGTTCTATTATTTCACTATCTTTCTACCACCGACAGAAACCGTATGATCAAATACGACACTCAGTTTCTTTAAACTGCAGATGTAAAAGTATCTTGAGTACATCTAGTGCTGAAGATCGAGAACGGTGAATCAAATCAATTTCTTTTCTACATTTTATTGGATGAATATTGTGCATTTTCAGAATATATTGTAGGAAACACAGAATTTCTGTGTTGTGAAAAAATTGTATTTTTCTCAAACATACATATATCATAATAATGATTAGAAATACTTATGAGTCAATTGAACACAGTTAGAAAACGTATATTCGGGAAAAAAGCTTAAATCATATATACACCTTTTTCGTAATTACATAATGTTAAAAACATTGGTAGGGATCCGTAAGGAAGCTGGGTACTGTAGTTCGAAAAGAAATATACGCATCACTGTTTATATATATATATATATATCTAACAGACAGATTGATGTAGAAGATAGTCCGACCAAGTCCGACCAATTAGCTCAGTGCTATAGTATCGGAAAGGTAGTCCGAATGTTGAAGAACGAAAAGGTCCCGGAGTTAAGTCCCGGTCCGGCTGCACATTTGTCTAGCCTTTATGACGGTTGGTGATCCAGTCATTGTCGATCCGGACTGGATCATGCATGACTAGATACCGTAGCATTCCGAGTTTCGTTCCATGCCATATCTGTCTGTGGGTGATATTTTTTCATTTCTTTTTTTTTTGAGGGGGGTGGGGGGTGTTGGGAGGCGGGTTGGGAGGGGATGGAGTGGCGGTGGTATGTCACGATTCATAAGAAACTTACAGATAGTCTGCACATACCGCACAATCAAACATGAACTGTGCTCGCTCTATAGGTTTAACCTATTTCATATTAAAAACTGTTCATGAGCATATATAAACACATTCTTGAAAATGCACATTACGTGTGTACATATATGTACTAGATATTTCATTGTGATTATTTATTATGGTAGCACCAGTTTTCGGGGTATTAAGAATATTTTAAAAAAATGTTTTATCAAAATTAACGTGAAATATTAAACTTTCATATACGTCTATCTATTACTTATAACAGTTTAAGGACAAACACTTATTCTTGTCTATAGCAAACACGCTGACGACCTATACACAGTATGCTAATTTGTTTTTGTTTTTCCAACGAAAAAAAATATTCACCAGTTTTCGGGGTAGTTCCAAAATGTTTATGTTTTATTATTTTTAGTAATTTATTTCTTGAAAACAAACAGTGTGAATAAAATATATAACTATATAAACAATTCTTAATTTGCTCAATATTATGTATGTTTCTTATTGTAAAATCTAATTGTACCATGCCTTTGTCAAATTATGTGAGTAACTTCCTTTGAGACGATCCTCGAACTCCGTTTTTATATAATAAAAAAAATACCCATCATGCAAGGCAGAACTAATAATTTTACTGTAAACCAGGTCCTACATCTCTGTATTAACATTTTATTATATACCCGAAAACAACAGTTACAACGGAAAAAAGTTCACCATAATTGATTTCTTATATGTACCAACTGCACCCGTCTATTAGCATATATAATTCTTTTCTTTCTTTCCTTCGTTTATATCTGATGACTTTTCTTTTTGCGCTAGAATCCGTTATAGTACCATGAACAGAACAGAACAGAACAAACTTTTATTCAGACTTAAACTATACAGTTTCTCGTCGACAACATGTTTACAATATATAAATCTAGTCAGAAAAATAATAAACAATGTAAATATACAATTTACACAAATAGGTAAACAAAAGTACACAGAGGACGGTCCTTCTTTAACTTTGGACCGTGTTACTTCTTAATTTAAAAGCATTAAATATATAATGTGACAAATTATTTACTAGTTTACTATCTTGCGATTGCAAAAGTTCAATAAATTTGAAAACAGATGGATTCCTTCTAAAATAACGTTGCACATATCGTTTTCGTAAGTCATTATATTTATTACAAATTATATCATGTGTCTACATCATAGGAATGTTTGCGATCTAGCCAATTTCATTTGTATAACAGTCTTAACAGATGATGCTAACGGCTTTCTAACGATGCGTGTTATAATTGTAGAACCGGTACTTATAATTTAGCAATATGGATTAATTATGTTGCTCAATGATAAATAAACGCCCTCGGCTAGGATCAAACCACGACCTGTCGATCTGATGTCCGATGCTATACCATATTATACTAAGCAATACTGTCAACCATGTTATGTTCGTGATGTCAAATAAATTGCCTCTTATTTATCATTGTAAGTGTTCTGTTTTTCGATGCGTGTTTTTGGTTAACTGGTCATTAAATGCTACATTTCCTGTTTGATTTTGTATATATACTTCATTTACTTCAAAATACTTACATACTTACGTAATTACTTTCTTACTTACATACTTCCTCGCTTACTTTTTTTACTCACTTGACTGCTTACATGCTTGCTTCCTCGATACTTGCTTACTTATCTATTTCTTTGTTTATGACTTAGATCAAATAAATAAATAAATAAATAATATTTATTAAAAATAAATAAAAATAAATAAATAACATATTCTTTCCTTCTAAACTGATAACATTAAATGACCTTATTATTATTATTATTATTATTATTATACTATCTTCAATTTATTATTAATATGAAATTCTCACCACGAGTCCTGCGTGACTCTTTCTCATATATCATGATTTTTTGATCGTAGAAATAAAAGATATCTGTGCTGCTGTTGTTGTTATTGTTGTTGTTTTTGACTATTATAGTACAGGGACTGACGCTATACCAAGTGTGCGGCTAAGTTAAACTTCTGTTTTTGTGTGTTTTGGTTGATATCAAACATGACACACATTAATGAAAAAGTGAATGACTTGTACATGTTACATATTTTGATAAACGTAATACCATGATTAAGTAATAAGCATTAATGCATCCATTTGCATGTAAAACGAATCATATATAAAGCTGTACCCTCTATACTTTAAATGGTACTAAGTAATCGATAGAGTCTGTTCTCAGCGAGTAGGTTTATTTAAACACCGAGATGGGCTACGCCCATCTCGGTGTTTAAATAACTAACGAGCTGAGACAGACTCTATCTTTTTTGTAGCATGGTGTACTTAGTAACACTGTGACGTCATAGTGACCGTACTCTAAATTCCAATATCCGGTAGCTGTAGTACGGCTTAGCCACGCCCCTTTAGTTACCCTAAATTAAACGAGTTAATGCTCTGCATTCATCAAAGGAAATGTCACCGACCATGCTACACCAAAAATGAATGAGTCGCGGGTGTCCTTGACTGCTTGTCATTATTTTGGCCAACTTTTTTCAGATCAAAGATAATCCAAAAATTCGGTATATAAGCCATGTATCGGTGCGTAATATATCACATTTTATCTAGCCTTCGTACAGATAACTTCGATAAAAACGGCTTTAGAATATATTTAAAAAACGAAATTGGGTACGATGCCCACCTATATACTTCATGGGTGTACATACATATTTATAGGTGCACCTACATTTCTTACAGGTGCACCCATAAAATGTATAGGTTTATAGGAGCACTAAAGTTTCTTATTGGTGAACCTACATCTGTAGTTTTGGCCCAGTATAAAAAACGGCTTTCGAATATATTTCAAAAAATGGGACGATGTGCCCTACCTACGAACTGTTCATAACGCAAACACGATTCACTTTCAAAGAGAACAATTTCATCTTATAGGTTAAACATCAAGACTGAAAGATGGGTTAACCCTAATAGAATACCCATAAACGAGAGAACGCATTATCTTTGCAACAGTTAGAAGATGTGTTTTGTTTCGTGTTACCTGGTTACAGTGTGAAAGATACACAGGTTTAAGGAAATACCGAAGTATTGTTACCGACGACTCAATATGGTTAAGTTTACAGAACTAATCAAAATAAATAATTAAGGGTATATTCGTAAACTTTCCGTATATAAATATCTAATAAAAATATTCGTATGTTAACTTGTGTTATTATAAAAACATTCATGTAAATGCACATAGTGCATACATGCATATGCAAAGTCTCTCATTGTGATAATATATGATGTTGGTCCCTTTTTCACTGTTGTTGCTTAGCATTTAACGGAATTCACAATGAGTAGAGCAAACATAAACAGTACAAATACAGATGCGATGTCAGTAATTTTAAATGGAATAATAGAGCACTCCATTATGAATTTTGCTGGTTCAGTTTTTAAAAGAAAAAAACGGTTGAGCGCTCTAACCATTTTATATTTGTGGTGCACACATTACGTGGTCCCGCCTTAATTCCATTAAGCGATGGGAAAGCTTATATTAGTCGGATTTTATAACGGATATTTCGACAATAAAACTGAACAAATGCGCTATCCTGATTTTAAAAATGAGATATAGGGTCCTATAGAAACCACAGCGTCGGAGCGCAAAGGCATCGTAGGTCCGCACTTTACTGCAAACAAGGACGTGAAAATACAATGAAAGAGACAAAAAACAACAGAAAGGGTGTTGAAGACAGGGTTACCGGCTTGGAACGGTCAGTAGGCAATAAGGCCTACTGGTTAGCTTGAATCGATTTTATATGCGCACAATCCTCGCTATTATCCTGTCTTCAGCGCCCAAATAGACAAGACAGTGTGAACAAAACTACATCCCATCAAAGGAATTCTCTAACAATACAGTCCACATCCTGAGAAACTAACTAAAGAAACACATACAAAATAATAAAACATCTCAGGATGTATCCAGAATCGTACTGAACAACCATAGTAGTTGCAGCTAAAGAGAAAACCAATCTAGGGTACGACCAGAAAACCCGAGGGACGAAAGCTCATGCACCCACCTCCCTTAGGTGGGGTTTCAATTTAAAATATGCAAACTTTTTAGGCAGAAATTAAGGTTTTATTTCATGCCCCAGCCAACCCCGTTTTCGCTTCTTGGAGAAGGGGTTAGGTGGGGTATACAATTTAATACTCGGACCACGTAATGATTTTCTTCTATTAATCCTTGTAATTCTTTAAAGTAGCTATCCCGCCAACAACGGCCAAAGTTGTACAGCATATGTACATCGTTTCTAAACCTATTGACGACGAGGTATATGTATAACTTACATATTTTGAGAATCCAAACTATGTAGACACAATATAAACAACTTTAAAGAGCCAGGCCAAGCCCAAAACGGGTTGTTGAATTAAGAGTTACCAACTCAAAATTTATTTTACGCATATTCAGTCGCGGGTATTTTAAAAACCCGTAATACACCGTTATCTTTTATGAGCACAAAGACATTATTATATGACCTGAACATGTGGACAGAGTTTTGATAAAAGGTTTTGTAGTGTAATTTTGCCGTTATTTGGTGGGCTAGTTTCTTTAAAATATGCGTGTTTTTGGCGGAATACGTTTTCTGAATGCCACATTTCCTGTTCGACTTTTGTATTTACTTAGGATAGGTTGTTAGTGGGAAACCTTTTGTTCATTTGAGGACCAATGAACTCACAACCTGGAAGATATGGACAAAAAGGATAATTGTATGTGTAATATGAATTTTAGAGCTACATTACTCCATTGTTTAGGAAAATCTGAATGTTGTACTTCGCACCTTTTGGCATAAGTACTTTTTGTAAAATAATTGTACAAGAAGGTGTCAAGTGACAAATAGCAAATTTCGGCACACACATGCTACAAACAAATGATACAATTTTAAAAACCAAAAGGACTCAAAACGCATTGGGCTCCTTCTGGCATGCAACAATATTAAGATTTTCAGCGCATATTTTTTCATATGGTATATTTACTCAATACAGAATCTATGTCAATCACTTGCAAAAGCTGTGTTGCAGTCTTCAAAAAAAAGTTTTGCAAAGAATAACCGAATTTACACGTTGATTTAGTAATAATAATAGGTATTTATATTACACTTGTTTAATCCATTTGAAATTAAACAAATTCAGCACATACTACACATGTTTCAAACATTATATGTTGATTACGCTTTTTAAAGTACATCAACTGGTTGTTACTTTATATTTATTCTGTTTCGTACTCCTTGTCCTAGTCAGGAATTGACATTCTATCGTTGATGGTTACCAGCATTCTTCTGGAAATATTTATTTTGTGCAGAATTTAACAGGGTCATTCTGTTTTGATACTGATAATTGAAGTTTTAGTTGGTAGCAACTGTCAAGATCAACTGGCTATTAAGTTATCTGAGCTTTCCTTCGGGTGACTGAATGGCTGTACGTTAGTGGCCAGAAAAGTGGATTCTGAAAAAGCTGTCATTCATAGAGCTTTTCTTTCCTGCTGTTTAACTTTGTTACATTTAACATGCAGTCAGTTTACAACATCTCCTGATGTTGACACCTTTACGTTTGGCCGGTATGATTTGATCAACTGCTTCCAATCTAAAAAATGGTCATATTGTAATAGCACTAAATGCATTTTATTGCCAGACAAGACAATTCCAATGTCTAGCTCTATGAGAGTGACCCGATAGGAATAATTTGTGATTGATCATTTCTAAGGCGTGTTGTTTAGATATGGTATACATAAATGAAGAGTGGGTCCAGTTCTGCTCACCACAGTTATCTGAATGATGCTATTTATTTCATCATATCTTAAGATGAACATACAGACATTGTATTTATACATATAGATATTTCACAATACCTCCTTAGTCTTGTCCCATAAAAGACGGACTGCGTGTTTGTCGCTTAATGAGTATATCATTAAGTAATGACAACACAATTGGAATGAGCAAATTGTGTATACCGGTAATAAATAGATTAATATATATTATTTGGTATATACTACAACAAATTTTCTTTTTATTTTATGATTTTACAAACAATTATTTAAGTAATTTCAGTAACTAAACCGTTTTACACACGCTTCTTTCCTAGTCACGATGAGTCGATGACGTAATGAAACATTACATGACATCACCTTTTTTGAAACCATTGTCACAGAAAAAAAGTAAATAAATAACAGTGGATTTAACAGTATAATAGTAGGAATATCTTGTGTTACTGTGCATGCATTTGTGTTGGTTGTACATTAAAAAAGTAGTCCCGGTAGCTACTGTGGAAATAAAACTCTATATTCCACAGTGTGGAATAACACTTTTATTTCACTGATAAAACACATTATTTCATTGCTTATCATAAAATAAATTAATATATATTATTTGGTATATACTACAATTATTATATTATATAACCATACAATTTTCTTGAAAAATGCAGTTCACGTACTAGTGAACATGGTTCAGTGATCATTGCTAGTAAATTTAATGTTGCTACGTATTGGGTGGGATCTTCCTTAGCCTTAACTTTGGCTCTCTTTGTCTCTTTTCTTACTATAACTTTTGGTTGCTGGTGTTAGTTATAGCAGTTTTCATAATTTTCATCCATATCCACGGCCACCCTTTTGAATGTGCAAAATTGGTCCTTTTTCAGTTTGATTTTGTTTGTATGGTGTTTTACGCCATTTTCAACACATAATCGACACTTCCTCACCTCGAACCCGCGGCGTTGATAGGCGAGAAGGTTTACAACGCAACGTCGATAACCCCTCATCCACGGAGATGCTTTTTTCAATTTTAAGAATGATAAATTGTAGTTTGTACAAACACATTTCCACAAGTATATTGTCTAAAGGTTAAATGAACTGCTTTTTATTGCTTCTTTGCATAATTGGAATCCATCCTTGAAAATGACTTTTGTTCATGCGCAATGTGCATTCTGTAAGTAATTGTTTTGTTCCGAGCACCGTGCTGTTTCTTCATTAAGTTTTTCTTACAATGTAATGTCTCAGGGTTTTATATATAATAAAAAATCTCTACAAAGATGTTCTCTTTTAGGGAAGGACTATTTTTATTGTTAACTCTTTTGAATGGAGTTGTACATCGGGGAATTGTTTTAGTTGTTAATATTTTCATTTCACCTGCAGTAGAACACACTCTTAATTTGAAGTGAAATAGTGGATTTATTTGGAGTTGCTACTGGTATTCATGTACTTCCAGATGAATGTTATGTACACAAGATTTATGTATCTGGATCTGTTATGGTACTGAACGTTGAAATAGGAGTGTTTATTGCACCAGATTAAAATCGTTATTTTATAAATATCAACAACAGCTAATCGTAGGCAATCTGCTTAATTAACATTCCATTGACGATCATTCAGGTGTCATTTGTCATATGGCACGTTTTGCTTCCGTTACGTAGGTGTATATAGGATGCTACAAGGAACCATATGTCATTTGGCACCTTCTTGCGGTAGTTTTTCCTAAATTTCTAAAAATGCAGTTGATGCAAGAAGGTGCTATATGTGGCAAATGACACCTTTTAGCACAAACACGGCTGCACTTAAAAGCTTTTAGCATGATTAAATTTGTTTTTTATCAAAGGGAGAAAACACTACTTAATTATTGATTAATGAAAAGAAATATGATTAAGGTTTTTCTTGACATGATTGAGTACATAAAAAACAACATGTATATCATAATGACAAAAACCGAAAATAACCAAATATGTCACTTGTCACCTTTTAGCACTAATGGGGCGCAATATAAATGGCATACTGCAACAATATGGCATACTGCAGCAATATGGCGTACTGTATTGTCATAGGGCTACAATATGTTTATTTTCAACTTTAACACAGATGATACAAACGTTGTGTCCTGTAAGCACGTTGAATATTGCCATCAACTATGCATTAACTCCTCTGGTGTCCCCATATGTTAATTGAAATAATTAATTTAAAACTCACCATACGGTAAAACGTTTTGCGACCTTTCATGCTCCCAGAAAATTTCGGTGGATAATAAAAAAAGAGTATGATAATGGACCTTTGGAAACGGTCGAGCACGACACATACGAAATATTGCAGTCTCGGTTTGATTGAGACTGATCATGAGCGGTAGTGAAATATGCTAGCAACCGCTCACGCCCTCTAGCCCCGGGTTGAGCAGAATTCAATATTTTAACTATCCTGAAGATGGCATGCATATGGCGGTGGACATGGAGTGTACTACTTCCCCATGTCGTACGGAGTATTGTCCCAGTATCTAATAAAATTAAATGCCCCGAAGAGCAAAATAAACATAATGGAATTTAGTTGGGAGCAGCGGTTATGAAGCCTGCGTATCAAAAAGCAGACAACAAATATGAGTGATTAAACAATACTCAGAGCAAGCTGTCATCATGTCTGTACGTCCGTCCGTCCCGCTTTCTTTTCGGCTCAACTTTTCCTACGTTTTTCATCCGATTTTCATGAAACTTCACAGAGTATCAGTATGATATCTATTAGCGCATATTGTCAGGACGTTCCGGTTATGCCGGAGTAACAGGATTTTGAATGATTTTTTTGTTTCAAATATAAATAAACCATTTGTTCCTTCACTCTATCCGTTTTCCGTTTTCATAAACGCGGCTTTCAATGGGATAAATGTATTATATCACTATGTATTATTATATTAATAGTATTGCGTAGTTCCATAAGTTATAAGGTATCTGAATACTTCGTTACTCGTTCAGATTACGTTTTCATAAGCAGTTTGTCTTTAACCAATTCATTAACAAGTTATTTGAACTGCAGCAGTTATGAGATAATGGGATTATATGTTATGGCATTAAAATAAAAACCTAAAAGCATCTCGATGCCAATGGAATGCGGGTTTAGAATGTTCATTCTCTTAGCATTTTTGTGAAGAGTTTGATCGGTAGATATTTAGTAGAGTTTCGATTTTCAGAAACGAAGGTTTTTCATTTATATTATTGTTGTCCTCTTAAGTCTGGCACACTTGAAGATATCTTGAACAAATTGTCATATGAATTAATTCACAGTACTTGTACTGGTACTTACACGTATCTACATGTAATTATATAGATAGCTAACTGATGTGTCTGTAGCTTAATTAATTTGTCTTCGAAAAAATAAATTAAAATGTCGGTATTGTGTATTCTTTTGGACTGAATGCTGCATCGTCTTATTCGCCTGCAAATAAATACATATCCCCATTTACATTTCATGTTGTTTTCTTTAACATTTTTCTTATCGTTCAGTAAATGCCAGAGTTATAATTTTGAAAACCGAGAATTTGACAATATCATTACGTGGTCCCGCTTTAATTCCATGAAGCGATGGGAAAGTTTATATTAGCAGGATTTTATAACGGATATTTCGATAATAAAACATGTTTAAAAGAAAGATACTGAAACAATGCGATAACCTGCTTAAAAGTACTTATTTAATGTTTTAATTTTACAATATGAAAACTGTTTAAGGAGGTTGGCTGGGAAAGGACGTAGTGATGAGATTTTTTTTAAATTCATATTTAAAGCTTCTTTGGTATAATTTAGATTCAGAATTATCACAAAAAGGCTAGGTCACCACACTTTTTTTCCCACTAGACGTCATTGAAGAAGACACATATTTCTAACTTCAAAATTTCACTAAAAAGAGGCAAATATAGTCATTGAACATTTCATAACATTACGTTTATTGAAAAACAACAATTAATTTTCGATTGCATATATACATATCTTTCAAATCATACAGAAACAGTTGTAATCCTCATTCGTCTTTTTACTTTAAAAAGCAAATATATATGGACCGTACCTAACCCACTTTTGTTTTTACCGAAAAATTAATTCAAGATAAAAAATTATGTTCTAATGATCAACTTTTTTTAAAACTTGTATATGTCAAGGTCCTATGACATTTCTTTCAAAACAAGTAAAAAAATATATATAGGTCACCTGGCTTCTAATGATTTTTTATTAAAAATTCTTTAAATTACACCCATTTTGGAGTTATTTTGACATTTTCAATGTAAAATACTGTACACACAATATTGACATGGAAATCGAAAATAAAATTAGCTCAGTATCTACTTTTATATATGTATTCCATTACTGAAAAACAAAACTCTGATTTATTCTATAGCAAAAGGATAAATTCTACTCAGAGCTACCCATACCCCCTATTTTGTAGACAACAAAATATGATCACAAACGACGGAACAAATATGGAAAAAAACAATTTGCTTAAAATTTGGTATATTACCATCTTAAATCCTATGTTATATCCATATCTACTAGAATGGAAAAAATGAAACAATTCTGTTGTCAAATAAAACTATGATTTAAAAAAGAAAATATTTAGACTTGAAGATGTCAAAACTTGCCCAGCCAACATCCTTAAGCTGAAATTCAGTTTTTATTTCATACCCCAGCCAACCCCAATCTCTTCTTGGAGAAGGGTTGGATGGGGTATGAAAGTTAATACTCGGACCATGTAATGTGGAATAGGACAAATCAAAATGGAACAGTCCGACAACAATACGAACACAAACATACAGACGATAAGGGAAAAGTAAAATAATCGAATATTTGCGCCTAAGTAATGTTTTAGATGATAAGCTTTTCTAACCTTTTGAACTAATTCAAGTATACATGTGGTTGTTTATCAAAATGGTATAATGCTGATGACACAGTTATTTCGTATGAACGTGGAAAAGATTTGCAGAATGGGTTGACTTTATAAACGAGTTTGATAATATCAAACGAAATACAAATTATTGTATTTATCTAGCTCACTGCAAATCGCAGACACTGTTCTATCTCATTTCTGATTTGTTTAATGCTTTATGAGGAAAATGTTAACGCTAATACTTCGTATTTTAGTAGTAATGGCAAGTTGTCATTTCCAGATCTCTTTTTCTTTTCTTGAACGCTAATAATGAGTCTAAATATAGCGTTACCGACTTTAATTGGACATGATACACGTGTCATAAACGAGTTGCTTATTTAACATTTGCTAGGTTATGCTGTAACACCAAGGGACGTTTATTTTGTGTCTATAGAGGTTGTGTTCTCAAAATATGTAAGTTACATAATCAGTATATATACCTCGTCATCAGTAGGTTTAGAAACGATGCAAACATTATGTACAGTTTGGCTGTCTGTTGTTGGCCGGATAGCCACGCTAAGGATTTAGCAGTACATTGAAATAATGAAAATATATACATTATACTTATTGTTATCTGTTAATTTTGACATCTTACCTTTACATTCAAACAGGAAATGTAGCATTGACAGAACACAGTCACACAACAATCATCGTAACACACAAAAATACAATAGGAATGTTGTAGATGGTACAATTTGAACCTAGAACCTTTTCTAATGAACTAGATCAATATACATGTGCTTAATTTTCAAAATTGTACATGCTGATGACACAGTTATTTTGTACGTACGTGAAAAAGATTTGCAGAATGCGTTGACTGTTTTATAAATTGTATTGTGATGAATGGTAACGTATATATAGGTCAATCTAAAGTCTGGTTTTCTCAAAAGTTAGACAGTTTACGTTAAAGAGTGATCCAGTTGACGGAACAACAGAATGTAAGAACCTAGGTATATATATTGCTAATCAGGCTACCAGAGCACCAGAGCTTTATACAGTCTACCCAAGAAACTTAAAAACGTGTCATTACCAGTAATCATACACATATATGTATTCGATAAAACAATTACATTCTCTTACATTACGTGATCCGAGTATTAACTTTCAAACCCCCATCCAACCCCTTCTCCAAGAAATGAGAAGGGAGTTGGCTGGGGGTATGAAAACGTTAATTTCGTCTTAACAAGTTTGCATATTGTAAAAGTAAAACATTTAATAGTTAATTTTAAACAGGTTATCGCATTTTTCAGTAAACAATGTTTTTAAAGGTGTTTTGCTGTTAAAATATCGTTATACAATGGACGCAAAGGCTTTTATAGTCGGGTTAAGGGTTAAGCATGTCATATTATATCTCTAAATCTGTCTGTCTCAATAAAAATTATCATGAGCCTCGAGGATGATTGAAATGTGCTCGTGTAAATGTGAACTGAGTGAATGAAATATATTGTATTGTATTGTATTGTATTGTATTGTAGTGTAGTGTAGTGCAGTGTAGTTTAGTGTAGTGTAGTATATTGTATGTATTGTATTGTATTGTTTTGTATTGTATTGTATTGTATTGTATTGTATTGTATTGTATTGAACTGTTAGAACGATACGCCATATCAAATAAATACCTGGAAAGTACTTAGATGTTTCAACAGACGTTGTTACTTGTTCGATATTGTTATTATGTTGGATAATGAACATGTACGATATCACGGATGTTTTATATGAATAAGTGAATAACTGGGAAATGAATTGTATTGTATTGTATTGTATTGTATTGTATTGTAGTGTAGTGTAGTGTATTGTATTGTATTGTAAGGTATTGTATTGAATAGTTAGAACGATACGCCATATCAATTAAATACCTGGAAAGTATTTAGATGTTTGAGCAGACGTTGTTACTTGTGCGATATTGTTATTATGTTGGATAATGTCACGGATGTTTTATATGAATAAGTGAATAACTGGGATATGATACAAACAATAAGAGAAAGAAAATCAAATGCTCCATCCAGCTCATTTAATAGATTAAGGGTGTAATATAACAAAGTTTAAAAGACGCATTACCTGTTTACTCTGCCAACCTCAAACTAATTTATATTCGTGGACATCAATATGCTATACCCATTTAGACATGTGTTAACTTATAAACCAGTGACATACTGTAGACATATTGTTTATATTTTGAGATGGAAAAAATAAAGGAGCTACGTGGATAATAAATGGTGGGCCTTCAAACCTTTCTGTAATCAATTATATTATACTGATTCTGTCAATTTGTAGCTGAAATATATATTCAAATTATGTGGATTGACAACTTCAATATTGGGGGCTTGTTTGGTCCTTTTTTATACCTAGTACTTTGACATTGTTATGCTAAAGCATTCTAAATATAAATTAGAACAATTAGTTAATATGTATAGTATGCTTTTAAAGAACTCATCCAAATCAATGAGTTTACTTATACACAAATGCCGAAAATAGATGAACTTGAAATATTTGTGGTCTGTTTCCCCAGAAACTTTGTTGATATCGATAGACATTTATAATAAAACTAATGATATTGAATTAATTGGAATGTATGCCGCCTTTTGGTAATTGTCGCTACATAACAAATGTTGTTAATATAACACCGTCATATCTACTTTCCTCCTATTGAATTGTCTTGGAACTCATTTATCGTATATTTAATGACTCTGATATTAATCACCATGAAAGGGAGAGACGCTATGTGTAGGAGCTAACTTAAAAATGTATTATGAGCACGAGAGATAAAGGTATAGGAGGAACTATCGTAGTTTCAGAAACAAAATGTTCTAATTCAAAAACCTAGGTCGAATAAAGATATTCATATTAATCGGTTTCGTCTTGACATATTTCTAGTCATCCCATTGACAGCATGCGTTCTGTTTCCTAAATATCAAAAGAATAGTTATGTTTACCAAAAACAGAAACTGTTTTAGAAACAACATGACAGGTGTTATATATAATTATAGCCTAACTAGCAAAGACTGCTTAGAATTTTCTTGAAAATGGAGGAGCTAGAAAGCAATTATAGTATATATAATTCAAGAGCCATAACTGCATTTTCTACATGGCTAGTTACGATTTTTTCCACGTTTTCTTTTATCACTAATGGTAAATGTTTGTAAAAATGGTTTTCAATTTGTTTATCAAGTTACATCTTGTCGGGTTGGATGGTTCAGATCAAATAAAAATAGAAGGATCTAGAGTGTAAACAAAGCATATTTCAGCATTTTGAACTAATTCATGGGCCAAAACTCTACGGTTTGTATTCCGAAATGGCTACTGTATTTTATTCTAAATTATGTTTTGCTTGACTATTTTTCGATTTTGGCTTTCTGCTGTTACACAAATCATTTTATGAAATAAAATATTAAAAATGTGGGATTGGAAAGGGAAGTCTGAGATGCGGATGTGGGGAGGGGGATACGGTAACGATAAGATGAAAAATGATCGATATTACGACTCTGACCAAGTTTGCTGAAGCTCGGATGACAAATGATGAGGCTAGGGTGTTTATAAGAAAAAAACATAGCATGTTTTTCTTATTATCATTGAACCAAGAACCATGACTATTATGTTAATTATGCAATATTGGTGTTTTTCGAATTCGTCCGAATTAAATCTTGGCCAAGTTTGGTAAAGATCAGATAAAAATAGAAGTGCTAGAGTGCTGACAAGACAAAGCGTCTTTGGTTTAATCTAGGACCACAACTATGATATTTAATATTCGATATTAATGGTTTTCAATCTTCAAACTTGTTAGCATTTTCACTGGTCCTTTTGGATTTTCAAGCTCATTCCTTGTGGCTTTAAATTAGAAAACTGATAGAGGGCATGGGAGGATGTTGCACCTTATATTACCGCTCAATAAAACCGAGTTGGCTACCTCTCTCCCTTGGTTGTATTTATGGCTTCAAAGAGATCCCCTTTTCACTATGTATTCATCACTGATAAAATTATGATCGTGTTGGTAAATATCAGATTCAAAATAAAGGCGCTACTGAAAAAAGTAGCAGTTTACATAAAAGTATGGATCGTAAACCTGATGTTTATTATCCGATATTGGTGGTTTTAGAGCAAAGGTTAGAAAGGCGAAACAGGGACGATGTCTTATAATTATACATAAATTGTGTTTGGCATATAATAACATTGAAAATGGAATCCATAACATGTTAACGTGCATTATAGAACGTATCGCATTCCCCTGATTATTAAATTGCGACATATTTATTACGACATATTTATTGCAGCATACGTTATATTCTGTTTACGGTCTGAAATAGTTGGAAACAAACATCAAATATGGATATTATACTTGGAACAAATTATACGAGTTTCAGAGTGTTTTTTTAAATTCGGACTGGTCAAAACGCAATTATGAAACAAATCTGACCAAATTTCACATGCAGAATACTTAGATCAATGGAGTTTGAAGAAACTAGTTCAAAATCCAAAGCTGCTACACTGACTAAACATTAAGAACACAACTTTTTTATAGAAATTTCCATGTTTTTAAGATAAGGTTAAGTGCCGGAACGGATTGAAGATTTACAATCTCATATGATTTAAGCCGACATTGCTGTACCTTTTTTTAAACATTCGTGAGAATGGACGACTTTCATCGTATTCGGGTGGACCTGTCACATATAAAACCCAAAATGTTCATACACAGACTATCCACAGACTATCGCTGTAAATCGTAGTTTGCTGATCATACAATATATTTTATATTTAGCTCTAATGTGGCGAGTTGTCCGTCGTCCGTCCGTCGTACGTTAACTTTTGCCTTGTGAAAACTCTAGGGCCTTCATTTATTAATCAGATCTTTACAAAACTGTGTCAGTGTCTTTATATCAATGAAAGCTCGAAAACCAGCCAGATCGGATTAATTCCACTGGAGTTATGGCCTATGTTTTGCTGAAAAATGCCAAAACCTTGTGAACACTCTAGCACCTTCATTTATTATTTGATCTTTACCAAACTTGCAGAGATTGTTAATATCAATCAAAGCTCGAACAAGTTTAGAAACCAGTCAATTCAAATCAGTAACACTGGAGTTATGGCCCTTGATTTTTTCTGAAAATTGCTATTTACTGCCTTGTGAACGCTCTAGTACCTTCATTTATTATTTGATCGTTACCAAACTTGCACAGATTGTTAATACCAATAATAGCTTGGATAAGTTCGAATATAATTTAAATTAGGTCAGTAACACTAGAGTTATGGCCCTTGTTTTTTTCTAAAAAAATGCCATTTTCTGCCTTGTGAACACTCTAGCACCTTCATTTATTATTTAATCTTTACCAAACTTGCACAGATTGTTAATAATAATAACAGCTCAAATAATTTTGAAAACCAGCTAAATCAAATCAGTAACACCGGAGTTATAGCCCTTGTTTTTTTCTGAAAATTTATATTTTCTGCATTGTGAACCCTCTAGGGCCTTCAATATTAATCAGATATTTACGAAACTTTTGCCAGTGTCTTTATATCAATAGAAGCTCAGATAAGTTTGAAAACCGGCCAGATCGGAATAACGTCACCGGAGTTATGGCCCTTGTTTTGCTGAAAATGCTATATTAAGCCTTGTGAACACTCTAGCACCTTCATTTATTATTTGATCTTTACCAAACTTGCACAGGTTGTTAATATCAACGACAGCTAGGACAAGTTTGAAAACCAGCTATATCAATCTATTAACAGCGGAGGTATTGCCCTTGATTTATTTAAAAATGCTATATTTTGCCTCGTTAAGACGATAGGGCCTTCATCTTTGATTTGACCTTTACCAAACTTTACCAGATTGTTTTAATAAATGAAAGCTCATTCAAATTTGAAGACCGGCCTGATCGAAACAGTAACAGCGGAGTTATGACCCTTGATTGAGTTAAAAATGCTATATTTTGCCTCATTAAGATGATAGGGCCTTCATTTTTCGTGTGATCTTTTTGAAACTGTACCAGATTGTTAATATTAATAACAGCTCGAACAAATTTGAAAAACGGTCAGATCAAACCAGTAACAGTGTAGTTATGGCCCTTGATTTAGTTAAAAATGCTATATTTTGCCTCGTTAATTCGATAGGGCCTTTATCTTTCATCAAATATTTACGAAACTTTACCTGATTGTTTATACTTATGACAGCTCAGACAATTTCGAAAACTAGCCATATCGGACTAGTTACAATGTAGTAATGGCCCTTGATTTAGTTTAAAATGCTATATTTTGCCTCGTTAATTCGATAGGTCTTTTATCTTTCATTAAATATTTACGAAACATTACCTGATTGTTTATATTTATGACAGCTCAGAAAATTTTGAAAACTAGCCAGATCGGACCAGTAACAACGGAGTTATGGCCCTTGATCTAGTTATAAATGCTATATTTTGCCTCGTTAAGATGATAGGGCCTTCATTTTTAATGCGGTCTTTATGAAACTTTACCAGATTGTTAATAATAATGACAGCTTAGACAAGTTCGAAAACCAGCCAGATCGGACCAGTAACAATGGAGTTATGGCCCTTGATTTATTTAGAAATCCTATATTTTGACTCGTTAAGACGATAGGGCCTTCATCTTTCATCCGAACTTTACGAAACTTTACCAGATTGTTAATATCAATGAAAGCGCGGAAAATTTCGAAAACCATTTACATCGGAGTCATGGCCCTTGATTTTCTGAAATATTCTATATCTTGGCCTCATTAAGACGAAAGGGCTTCATTTGGCCGGATTTCATTGAAACTATGCAGGGATGATCAGTACCAAGCCTAGTTGTACATAGTCACCGTGTTCCAGTTGAACGATTTTGGCGGAGTTACATCCCCGGCCTTTAAAGGTTTTAATACACAAACTTTGTTCTGACTCGTTTTCCTGAACCCCTGCCCGGATGAAACAAAACGTTTTAGGGATGATCAATTACATGTCTAGTTCTGCAAATCATCGCCGTGTTCCGGTTGAATGATGTTTGGTGGAGTTATGGCTCTTTAAAGATTTGAATACACAAACTTTGTTCTGACTAGTTCTCCTGAATCCCTCACCGAATTTAAACGAAATAGTTTAGGGATGATCAATTCCATGTCTAGTTGTGCAAATCATTGCCGTATTCCGGTTGAATGATTTTTGGCAGAATTATGGCCCTAAACAGGTTTTAATACACAAACATTGTCTGATCTACTTCTCCTGAACCACTCTCCAGATTTCAATAACATTTTGCGGGGATGATCAGCACCAAGCCTAGTTGTGCATGTTATCGTCGCGTTCCGGTTTACGTATATTTGGCAGAGTTATGACCCTTTAAAGGATTTTGATACCACAATGTTTTTTCCGGGCTAGTTCTCCTAAACCCCTGGCTGGATATAGACGAAACTTGACAAGGATAATCAGTATCAAGCCGAGTTGTGCATATCATCGCCATATTTTGGTTGAATGATTTTTGGCAGAGTTATGGCCCTTTAAATGTTTTAATACACAAACTTTGTCCAGATTATTCTCTTCTGAACTCTTTGCCAGATTTCAGCGAATCTTGGCAGGGATGATCAGTACTAAGCCTAGTTGCACCTGTCATTCTCATGAATTTTAAAAGACTTTTGGCCCCTTATACGTAAACTTTATCTTGAGCCAGTAGAGCGTCCACAAGCCCTCTTGGACCTCTTGTTTTTTTTTGTGTTGATGAAATTCATTTTAAGGGCATCATGAACTAAAGCGTCATACAACGAATCACAAGTTTTAAAACTGTCAAGAAAACGGTTATATATTATATATGCACTCAACCTCTGTTTATGGAGCCCGCTTGCGGAGAGCCCCACTCTAGTGTCACTGTTGCGTTCGGTGTAAGTGCGTCTGATCGTTCGTCTGTCTGTGCGTGAGCCCGGATTACGTCTACGTTAAAATGAAGGTGCGCGTTCTACTTATCTTGACTTGCCTATTGATGCTGCCTTGTTGGTTAGAGATTAGATTATGGCGTGGATTTCTTTATTTACACTGTCCTGTTTTAATGGGATGACAGTAGGGTAAGTGTGAGGTTTGGTGCACCCTACAACCGGTTTAAACCCCCCAGTGGCCTACTTTGCCACTGACCGTTCCAAGGCGGTAGCCCTATTGTCAACCCGTTTGTGTTTGTGATGTCGTTTCCATTTATTATTGCTTCTGCCTTCTTGTTTGTCTGTTTGCGTGTTTGTTTCTGTGTTTTGTGATTGACTGTCCTCCTTGAATGCTACTTTCCCTGTCCGATCTTTTTATATTTATTTTCTAAGTTTTGGATATTGTCCAAACTGCATCAGTATGTTTCTCTTATCCAACTCGCATGGTAAACCAGTTGTGTCGTCGTTGTGGCCTACTTTCTTCTTAATATAGTTCAAGTCCGATTTTGGATACACATATCCGCTATACAAATAAAGTAGTTTTCTTACCTCAATCATCTTCGCTCACTCACTTTCAATAGAAAATATCGGTAATGGAATGTTAGGAAAACCGTAAATTCAACGCTAGACCTTACATGTCGCGTTATAGGTTCGACGGAGTGGTATAGTGTATGATCCTCTACAGAATTTGTTCGGAGGTCATAGGTTCGCCATTTGTATTCAGTGCTGATTGAGAATGTCGAGATATCATAACTGGAACTCGAACTTAAGGCTAGGAAAATCACTATTTGACAACCGTGAACAAATCTGATTTCAGGAATATTTACTTATTTGCTGATTTGTAATTATTATATGACAACCTAGACATGCAAATGTGTGTAAAAGTAGATATAAAAATCGAACAGGAAAAGTAGCATTCAAGGACGACAGTCAACCACAAACACACACAGAACAACTATATATAAAGATGAATAAAAGGCAAGATAAGATATCACAAACACAAAAATGTTAACAATAGGGCTATCTCCTTGAAACGGTCAGTGGCAAAAAAGGCCGGTGGATTGTCGTAATTCATGTTGTCAGATCCTGTGGGCCGATCCGCTTTCATAATCTATGCCAATAAGTTAAGTTTTAATCGAGCAGTTGTTGTTAACATTGTATTATAATAAAGCTGAAATATACTTATTTTCGAGAGTAAACTGATTTTGCATTGTATAATAATCATATACTTTTTATTCGGTTGATGTAAATACATGAATTGTGTGTGTACATTCGGTATATAATATCTTAAATCCATTAAATATTAATATTTATTCAAGAACGTATCGCATTCCTCTGATTATTTAAATATGACAAGATTTAAAACGCAATGAAAATAAGTAATGAGATATTTAGTCAGATACGGCTCGTCGTGATCAGAGTGGCATCATTAACTTTAAAGAATAAACTAATATTTCTGATACTGTCGCTTCTGTTCTCGATTTAGATCTTTCTATTGCAAATGGAGAAATCATTCGCCAAATCTATGATATAAGAGACGATTTTAATTTTGATATTGTTAATTATCCCCAATTAGGCGGAAATGTTACTCGAGCAACTTCTTATGGGGTAGAGATTTTTCATCTTATTTGTTTTTCTATAGCTTGTAGTCGAGTTGTGGACTTTAATATTTGTAATATTTGTATAATAAAAGCTACTCCATCAACATGATCAGGGCTGCCGTCACAAAAGAAAACTTTGCACAATTTTATTATCGTAACCCTGATCTACTTTAAAAAAAATAAAAGTAACTTAAGACTTCCACTGCGACAAGGTCTATCACAACCTGACTTCTACGGTGACGTGATTTACAAACTTCGTATTACTAAGATTCCTAATCATAATCCCTTTCATACAAAATGTATTAAACGTGTAAACAAGTTTATCAAAATAGTTTATGACCCTATCACATATCAGTTTCAAAATACTGAACCTTTCACATATCAGCTTCACAATACTGAACCTATCACATGTCAGCTTCACCATACTGAACCTATCACATGTCAGCTTCACCATACTGAACCTATCACATGTCAGCTTCACCACATACTGAACCTATCACATGTCAGCTTCACCATACTGAACCTATCACATGTCAGCTTCACCATGCTGAACCTATTACATATCAGTCTCGCCATGCTGAACTTTTCACATATCAGCTTAACCATGCTGAACCATGAACCTATCACATATCAGCTTCACCATGGTGAACCTATTACAATATCAGCTTCACAATACTGAACTTATCACATATCAGCTTCACATATCAGCTTCACCATGGTGAACCTATTACAATATCAGCTTCACAATACTGAACCTATCACATATCAGCTTCACCATACTGAACCTATCACATATCAGCTTCACAATACTGAACCTACCACATGTCAGCTTTACCATACTGAACCTATCGCATGTCAGCTTCACCATGCTGAACCTATTACATATCAGTCTCGCCATGCTGAACCTTTCACATATCAGCTTCGCCATGCTGAACCTATCACATGTCAGCTTCACCATACTGAACCTATCACATGTCGGCTTCACCATACTGAACCTATCACATGTCAGCTTCACCACATACTGAACCTATCAGATGTCAGCTTCATCATACTGAACCTATCACATGTCAGCTTCACCATGCTGAACCTATTACATATCACTCTCGACATGCTGAACCTTTCACATGTCAGCTTCACCATGCTGAACCCTGAACCTATCACATATCAGCTTCACCATGGTGAACCTATTACAATATCAGCTTCACAATACTGAACCTATCACATATCAGCTTCACAATACTGAACCTATCACATATAAGCTTCACCATACTGAACCTATCAGATGTCAGCTTCACCATGGTGAACCTATCACATATCAGCTTCACCATACTGAACCTATCACATATCGGCTTCACAATACTGAAACTATCACTTGTCAGCTTCACCATACTGAACCTATCACATGTCAGCTTCACCATGCTGAACCTTTTACATATCAGTCTCGCCATGCTGAACCTTTCACATATCAGCTTCGCCATACTGAACCTATCACGTGTCAGCTTCGCCATACTGAACCTATCACATGTCAGCTTCACCACATACTGAACCTATCAGATGTCAACTTCACCATACTGAACTTATCACATGTCAGCTTCACCATGCTGAACCTATTACATATCAGTCTCGCCATGCTTAATCTTTCACATATCAGCTTCACCATGCTGAACCCAGAACCTATTACATAAAAGCTTCACCATGGTGAACCTATTACAATATCAGCTTCATAATACTGAACCTATCACATATCAGCTTCACCATACTGAACCTATCACATATCAGCTTCACAATACTGAACCTATCACATGTCAGCTTCACCATACTGAACCTATCACATGTCAGCTTCACCATTCTGAACCTATTACATATCAGTCTCGCCATGCTGAACCTTTCACATATCAGCTTCGCCATACTGAACCTATCATATGTCAGCTTCACCATACTGAACCTATCACATGTCAGCTTCACCACATACTGAACCTATCAGATGTCAGCTTCACCATACTGAACCTATCACATGTCAGCTTCACCATGCTGAACCTATTACATATCAGTCTCGCCATGCTGAATCTTTTACATGTCAGCTTCACCATGCTGAACCCTGAACCTATCACATATCAGCTTCACCATGGTGAACCTATTACAATATCAGCTTCACAATACTGAACCTATCACATATCAGCTTCACAATACTGAACCTATCACATGTAAGCTTCACCATACTGAACCTATCAGATGTCATCTTCTCCATACTGAATATATCACATGTCAGCTTCACCATACTGAACCTATCAGATGTCAGCTTCACCATACTGAACCTATCACATGTCAGCTTCACCATACTGAACCTATCACATGTCAGCTTCACCATACTGAATCTATTACATGTCAGCTTCACCATACTGAACCTATCACACGTCAGCTTCACCATGCTGAACCTAAGTACCAGTAACTTTCCGTGTTTGAATTACTGCAAATTTAGCATGCAAACACCATGTTTTTTTACTATGCAATTTTACCACTTTTTTAGATTAGATTGAAAGAAAATTTAAATAATGCTATACAAAAAATATTATTTTTCCCGCACACCGCTTGTCGCACGCCGAGATTGTGCTCTATTTGAGTATTTGTTAAGCGTTTGTATCCAACGAAACATGACTATCGTTTCTATAGACCGTAGCAAACGCTTGCTTAAACGGATATTTGCACTATCCCACTATTCTCAAATGGCTCTGAACCGCTCTCCTGGTGACTTTGCTCATTATAGATTCTTGCTACTGTAACTGAACTAAGTGAGATAAAATAGATCTTGTATGTTCCGACAGGAAGACTTGTCATCATTTTCCCTTTAACAATCAAACTGTTTAACTGTAACTCCGGGCAAATTTACTCACAAGCCACAGTTAAAACAAATTCTTAGAGGTTAAGTCGTTTAAGCAAAGTTAACGGACGACTGAAAGACGCGGTCACAACAACGCACTTTGAGAGTTCGTCTCTGGCAAAGGGGCCGTGGAGGAGTGTTTAGAGTCTCTGACTTAAAATAACTTGCCCCTGACCAATATGGGTTCGAGCTCTCATGGGACAAAGAATCTTTATGTGAGGAGGCTATCCAGATGACTTGTGTAACGTCGTTGGTTCTATCTAGGTGTCCGCCCGTTAACGAAAATTACTCGGAGGAGTACCTAGGGTCTTGCTCCACCATATGAAGCTGGAAAGTCGCCATATGATATTAGCCGTGGTTGCAACTATAAAATCCAATTCAGTTCAAGTCTCTGGCAAGTGCGCTATACAAGGTTAGAAAAAATGTGAAACACTTATTTTATCAAAATTCCACAACTAATAAAGGCGATATGACCTATAGCACAATTACAAAACAAATATAATGGAAGTGGAAATCTGGGAAAGAAGACGTCATCAAGACCTTTCACCATGTATGGCCTATTGAGGAATGCAGAGTCCCGGCAATTGAATGCAAAAGCATAAAATTGCAGTCCAAGAATGTATAGATTTACATTAGTTTAATGCAATTGTAGATTGTGTTTGCTTTAAACGATGTTCATCAATATGCCACACATAATATTAAACATGTTAAAGGGCGTAATGTCGTCATCATTCCAAGATGTGTGACTCCGTTTATATTTGTTGTTTTTGTAAATTTTCTATATTGCCAATAGTTTAATTAATAATTTCTGTTTTTGTTTTAAGATGAAAGCGTCGTCAGTGATCTTCTCCATGAAACCAATGTTCAAATGATAGAAATAAGTATAAAAGTCGAACAGGAAATGCATCTTTCACAGAATACAGAAAACCCAAAAACACGCAAACCGACAAACATGAATGGCAATATTGTCATACTGCAAAGAAAATTCCCGGGATTGTATTGGTCAATGGGCCGTAGACATGAGCCCATTTAAAAATGAAAACATGTTGTTGTTGTTTTTTCTTAAATAAATGGTGACAAATTACGGCTAGGGTGAATATAATTTCCAGGCAGGGAATGTGAGCCCATGTCCCCTGTCAAGAATCCTAATAACTAATAAAGGCATATGACGTCACAAACGTAAAAGGGTTGACCATAATGTTACCGCCTTTGAACGGTCAGTGGCCAAAAAAAAGGCGCTGGGGGTTTAAACCAGGTTCGAGGGTGAACCAAACCTCACACTTACCATACTGTCATCCCAATAAAACAGGACAGCGTAAATAAAGAAATCCCCGACATGAACTATTCTCTAACCAACAAGAAAGCCACAAAGCAGGTAACTCCATAACTTGGCAGAAGCCAGAGCAACAAGAAAAAAAACCATTGAGGTCACGACACGATAGGTCGAGAATAATTGAGAGTTGCTCAAGAAGTGCATGCATAGTTTCGAATGTCGTAACATTTTCACAAATAATCCATTAATACTCTTGCATGATATATACAACCAAACGATTTAATAGAAATAGACATTGTTTTTCCATATAAAATTCATTGTTTAACACATTCCAATAAAACGGGACAGTATAAATAAAGAAATACCCGACATGAACTATTCTCTAACCAACAAGAAAGCCACAGAGAAGGTACTCAATGACTTGGCGGAAGCCAGAGGAACAGGAGAATAAACCACTGAGGGCACGACACGATAGGTCGAGAATCATTGTGAGTTGTTCAAAAAGTGTATGCATAGTTTCGAATGCTGAAACATTTTCACAAATCATCCATTAATACACTTGCATGATAAAAACAACCAAACCATTTAATAGAAATATACATTTTTTCTCCATATACAATTCAATGTTCAACACAAAAAGTAAGAGGGATTCCATTTTCCATAGGAACTACATTCGAATACACATCGGATAATACCATTGTGATGTATAACTATTATTTTAGAAATGATGATTAAACTTTTAAATTTTCGGAACGTCTCTCTTATATGTATATTGTATTAACACACATACGCAGCTGTTTGAACTAAATAACTGGTGTTATCTTTAAAATGTCCTTGAACCGTTGTGCATTACCGATAAGGGGTTGTTATAGTCAGTACACTATTTAGCTAACGATATGGCGATGGCGAATTTTAGTTTAACACTTTTTCAATTCGTGTTTGTAATTACGCTTTGTTGTGTTGTTTATTCTATCGCGGTAAACTCCTTATGTATTCTTGTGGTATGCGTGGGGATTTTGTATACTTGCTTGAAGGTCATACGTAGGACGTCAACAGGAAGTATAGAGGTTAAAGGCCAAGGCGTCTTCATTACGGGATGCGATACGGGTAATCTGTTTATTTCTTCATCGGATATATATTATTGCAAACGCAAATAGCTGTTTAAGTGCAAATGTCTAATGAATATCTTACATATGTTTTCCTTCAGTTTTCCCAGGTAGAGATAAATTAATTACAGACATATGACTGACGACAACGCTTTACGCGTGATGACGTCATACTAGACATAAAAATACAAACGTTCCTATGCGGATTTTTCAAACCGAAATTAACTAATATTGTGATAGTAAATTCCATAGCACTTCTTTTCTCGTATTTTTCTTTTCTCCGTACACCGACATCTACGTTAGAGAAAGGCTGTCTTATGACGGAATTGCCCAACAAAAAAAAGCCCCGTCCTGTAGTGGTTGTACGTACACCAACGTATATGATGTAGTGCCAGCAATACCATCACCGGAAATCATCTCACCGCCACAGCGAAACTCCTTCGAGCAGCAACGACACAACACCACACACTTCACGATAAACGACACAAATCAACTACATATTTATAACGACAGCGACACATAGACTATGTGCTAGTAGGAGAAACCCTCTCCCCCAGGGGGAATTTTGTAGGGTATGATTTTCTGAAAGAACATACAATAAGTTTCAAAATGAGACATGTGTGCCATCTGAGCGTTGGGGCTTTAGTGAGTTTTGGGGAAAAATACTGAGTTTTTAGACGAAAATCGCCGAAAGCTGAAATTATTTTTTAGAAAAAAATGAAATAAATTAGAACCAATTTGAAATGATGGAATCTTTCTCGGAACACATCTCTACGTGTCCCACCATATACTTTATGGATCCGATACTTAAATATTGAGATTTTGGGTAAAAGTGTTAAACAATTGAATAAAATCGCTGATTTCTGTAATACATTGGGGATATTTAACTAAAAGTATGAAATATATCTAATACAATAGAAAAAAGAAATATTGTAACTTTTTTGGACAGGGTAAGGTCCAGTGATTAAGTAGAGAAAAGTCCTAAATGATATATAGGGTCCTATAGAAACCACAGCGTCCAAACGCAATGGCATCGTACGTAGGTCCGCACTGTACTGCAAACAAGGACTTGAATCTATAATGAAAGAGACAAAAAAACAACAGAAAGGGTGGTGAAGACAGGGTTACCGGCTTGGAACGGTCAGTAGGCAATAAAGCCTACTGGTTAGCTTGAATCGATTTTATATGCGCACAATCCTCGCTATTATCCTGTATTCAGCGCTAAAATAGACTAGACAGTGTAAACAAAACTACATGGAACCATGGAACATAAAACAACAGAAAAGGTGGTGAATACAGGGTTACCGACTTGGAACGGTCAGTAGGCAATAAGGCCTACTGGTTAACCGCATGATGTTTGGAAATGCATTAATTTTGGGGCGAAAAATGTGTATTTTTGTTGAAACTAGCCGGAATCTGGAATCATTTTTTGAAATTAGTCTGAACATAAACTTATCAAATTGAAGCAACATAATGTTGCACAGCATACATATTCAAGTTTTTCCTGACACAATATATAACAAATGTGCTTAAATATTGGCATTTTAGGGCAAAATGTTGAAAAAAATGACTAAAATCACTGATTTCTGTAATCCACTGGGGGTATTGGGTTAAAATATAGAAACAAATATAATACAATTGAATAAGGACACATTGTGACATTTTAAGATATACAAAGGTCCAATGAAATAAGTAGAAAAATGTCCCGAACCGTATGATGCTTGAAAATGCCTTAATTTTCAGACGAAAAATGTTTATTTTTGTCAAAAATCGACGGAATCTGGAATTATTTTTGAAAATAGTTTTAACATAAACTTATCAAATTGAAGTAATATAATGTTGCACGGCATACATATTCAGGTGTTTCCTGACATCATGTATAAGATATCTGCTTAAATATGTTGGAAAAAAGGACTAAAATCACTTATTTCTGCAATCCATTGTGGGTATTGGGTTAAAATCTAGAAAAATATATAAAACCGGTACAATAGAAAAATAGACTGTAAGCTAGTAGCAGTAACCCTCACCCCAGGGGGAATTTTTGTACACCCTATTTTTCTGAAAGAGCATTATGAAACATGTACGTGTACCAACTGTCGACTTGGACTTTAACACGTTACCGGCATTACGAACATGGTACATAGAGCTATATACAGTATACGTTAAGCGTTGAGCGAACCTCTGCGTACGGCCACTGGGCCGACCCACATATTTTGCGACACAACGGGACTGGTCGCCAGCCGTCGGCAAAGGTCCCCAGTACATGTGGCATTCGGTCGCTAGTCCATATTAGGGGTAAGGCTACCCGAGTTCGAGTCTCGAACATGGCACATAAAGCTATATACATTTATATAGAAGTATATAGCGTTGAACGACCTTCGGCCGACGGCCACTGGGCCGACTTACAGATTGGGTGACACAACGGGACTAGTGGGCAGCCGTCGGCAAAGGTCCTGGCAACGCGTGGCATTCGATCGCTAGGCTGTATCAGGGGGAGGCTACCCGAGTTCTGGTCTCGAAGCTCGTAACTCACCTAGAGTACAGTTATAAATGTATACAGGGAAATAGCGTTGAGCGACCATCGGCCGATGGCCGCTGGACCGATCCACATATTTTGTGACACAATGGGACCAGTGGCCAGCCGTCGGCAAAGGTCCCCGCTATGCGTGGTACTCGGTCCCTAGGCCTTATCAGGGTGAGGGCTACCCGAGTTCGAGTCTCGAACATGGCACATAGAGCTATTTACATTCATATAGAGGGAAATAGCGTTGAACGACCTTCGGCCGATAGCCGCTCGGCCGACCCACAGAGTTTGTGATACAACAGGACCGGTGGCCAACCGTCGGCAACGATCCTCGCTACGCGTGGCACTCGGTCCCTAAGTAGTATCAGGCGGTTGGCTACCTTAGTTCGGGTCTCGAACATGCCACCTAGAGCTATATAATAAATAGCTTTGAGCGACCCTAAGCCGACGGCCGCAGGGCCAACCCACATGTTTTTTGACACAACGGGAACGGTGGTCAACCGTCGGCAACGGTCCTCGCTACGCGTGACACTCAGTCCCTAGGTCGTATCAGGGGTAAAGGCTTCCCGAGTTTGTGTCTCGAATATGGCACCTAGAGCTATATAGCGATAAATAGCCTTGAGCGACCCACAGCCGACGGCCGCTAGGCCGACGGCCGCTAGGCCGACCCACAGGTTTTGTGACTCAACGGGAACGGTGACCAGCCTCGGTAAAGGTCCCCGCTACGCGTGGCACTCGCTTGCTAGACCGTATCAGGGGGAGGGCAACCTGAGTGCGCCAACCTACATATCTTGTGACACAACGGGACCATCTTGGACGCCATGTTTGATTTCTTTGTATTGTGTTACACCTAAATTTCGGCTAGTATACATATGCATATTATACACAGTCTAATTAACATTTTGATATATAGAAACCCTTACTTACAGAAGAACACCAGTTTGTACAGCAACCTATTTGAACTAAAAATAAGTTGCCGCAGACGACACATCAGGTATACTACTAGTCTAAGAAACAACCTGCTGCAAACGACACAACAGGTAGACTACTTGTCTGTTCTATTTACTTAGACAACCTGCTGAAAACGACACAACAGGTAGACTACTAGTCTGTTCTTTTTACTCCACTGTTACTACCTTTGTTGAAAATCCCCACACTTCACCTCCATAGCTTAATAAAGGCAGTATAAGCGTATCAAATAAATCTAACATGTGACTAACTGATATGTCTGGGAATTTATAGACATAAGATTTTAATTTAAATATCGCTTTATGAGCTTGGCCTGACAGTGCATCATATGTTTGAGAGAAAGAACCCCCTATAGTAAATATAACTCCTAAGTAAGAAAACTTATTGACAATTTCAATATCAATGCCATTGTATTCGAAACGTAACTCTCTGCGGTTTCTCCCTCCTTGTTTTAAAAATCATAATGTTCGTTTTATTAACATTCACTGTAAGCTTCCATTTTTAAACCATTTTGCAAACCTGTCCCTGAATCAGAGAAAATAACAATATCATCTGCATATAATAATGCACATAATTTTAACATTCCCAAATCAATGCCTTCATATCCACTTAAAAAAAAGTTTCTTTAAGGTCATTCAAGTACATTGAAAATAAAAATGATGACCGACATTCGCCCTGACGGACCCCTAAGAAGCATGTAAAACTTCCACTTAATTGGTTGTCATGCTTAATTCTTGATTTCACATTGATGTACATTGACGTAATGACATCTAATATCTTACCCCTGACCCAATCCCTTAACAGTTTGAACCACAGAATATCTCGTACTACATAATCGAACGCTTTTGTGAAATTTATAAAAGTAACATACCGTTTCTAATTTGCATTCAATATATGCGTTATAAGTCCATGTACAAAAATATATATTATCTATGGTACCCATATTTTACGAAAACCCGCCTGTGCCTCAACATAAACTGGATATTTCTCAGCCCAGGTGCTAAGTCTGTTATTTAGGATTCTAGTAAATAGTTTACCAAAGGTACTTAACAGTGTTAGTCCTCTGTAATTTTCTGGTTCATTTATATCGCCTTTTTATGAATCGGAACAACAACTCCTTCCGACCATTTTTCTGGAAAATATATTTGATCAAATAACGTATTAAACAATTTACACAAATATTTGCTATACCATATTTAAAAAAAACGGTTAATCAACGAGTCGGTACCTTATTGTAATTCTTTACATCTTTTTAATATTTCCGATATTGAAATTTCTGAGTTCAAGTTATTTGTTAGATCATTAAGTTGTATTCTAAAGCTCTCGGTGCCTAGCTTTGCCTTATACAAAGAAGGATAAACATATCGGACAGGGAAAGCAGCATTCAAGGACGACAGTCAACCACAAAACACAAAAACAAACACGCAAAGACAAACGAAAAGGCAAAAGTAATAAAAAATGAAAACGACATCACAAACACATTAGGGTTGACAATAGGGCTACCGCCTTGGAACGGTCAGTGGCAAAGTAGGCCACTGGGGGTTTAAACCGGTTCTAGGGTACACCAAACCTCACACTTACCCTACTGTCAACCCATTAAAACGGGACAAGTCAGATTTAAAACTAACATATTCTAAATGTTTCTCATTTTCCAACTCGCACGGTTTTCACGTGCCCAAAGAAAATTTAATCTGGCAATGATCCGACATTATATTCGGGTCAGTGACTTTAAAATTATTAAAGTGTGTCTTTAAATCAGGTCTACATAATACATAGTCAACAACACTACTGCCAGCGTGTTTGACACATGTGTATTTCCCAACCCCATTTACCTCCCCCACCCTACCATTCATTATGCGCATGCCTGTTAACTTACAAAAAAAATTAATAATAAGTTCCATTTTCATTAAAACAGTATCCTGTGAGGTCTACGTAGAGCCACATCTTGTACGTAATCATTTGGCAACATATCAACATTTATCACATAACATGCGGTCTGGGAGTGTAATAACACAATTCAATATTTTCGATATTCCACTAGTTGTATAACATAACGTTAATGACGTCATATACGCCACGTTAATGTACGTTTTCTGACGTAATGTGACGTAATAAGTTATATGATAAATATAATCTAACATTTGTTCTCATTCATTATTAAATTTATTAAACCTTGCATTATATCATTTTACCAACTCGTTTAATAAATTGTATGAGCACTCATATAAGATCCTCTATTTATCAAATATTCATTTTCCACATAGTCTCTACGGTTTCACACCCTCGCGTTCATGTCCCCAAGGATAAGAGAAAATTACATCTATTATCATATTTATTTTCAAAATGAAAAATATCATCAGCTATATTATCAAATATATTCCGCTCAACAAAAGCTTCTCTACTGGGAATATTTAAGAAATAGAACATCGTTTACGGTGAATTATCGTGCAATATATCACGGTTTGAAGTTCAATTGTAAACAATAATTTCACTCGCATTTTGTAAACAATAATTTCACGAGCCCGAAGTTCGAGTGAAACTGTAAAGAATGATTTCACGAGATCGAAGTTCGAGTGAAATTATTGTTTACAACTGAACGACAAACCGTGATATATTACACGATAATTCACCGTAAACGATGTTCTAGTTCTATTTTAATAACACTAAAGTGTGAAAATAACGCTCACATCTGAAATCTTTCGCACTGCTTTGCTTACTCTCCTAGCGTTGCAAACGTTACAGTGATAACTTTCGCATTGCCTTTCGCCTAACGTTGCAAACGTTACAGTGATACATCGTTGAATATAACAAGATATTTTAAACTAGGCCATATAGTGCGGGTGTATTAGAATATAACATAAACACAAACATACAGGATCTCTTAAAGCAAATCAATGCCCACTAAGTTTTATCCATATGATACTATCGTCTACAGTCTTTAAAAGCAAGTCGTTTGTCCTGGCATTTTTCATTTTTAATGTCCTATGTAAAGCATAACATTTAAACCCATCTACTTCATAACTTTGTTCATCGTTTAACCATGTCTCGGTTATAAGTACAATATCATTATGTTTTAATATATCTATTAATTCATCTGATTTCAGTTTATTAAACGTTTCCATACAAGTCCTTGAATGTTCAACACAGTAAACGAAATCCCATCCTCGTCGCCCCTCTAGGTTTGCGCCTGTTTGTTTACGTTCGTCCAAAGTACATTCCGGAGAAAGCCTCGCTTGGCCCGATGATCCATTTGTAGTCGCTGATTTACGGTGTCAGACCGGTGAAAATCAGCCCATTGAACACAGTGCAATATAGGCTATATTTGGAGATCAGTCACAAGTTCCACAACATTCGTTCACTTAAATACACTTTTATTATGATTATTAAACACATTTGGCTGAAAACGGTCCCACATCTGGAATAAAACACCGATTCAGTTTTTCAACATTTCGCGCATTCATTCACACTATCCGTATTTGAAATAAACATCTGTCAAAACCATATCTCTACCTAACATCTGTGCTCATACTCTCCAAAGAAATAATCCTGACAAACACAAAAAAACACTTACTATTCATGACAACAGACATACTGCTTTAACCTCAGGTTAGATATAACATTGAAATAAAATATAATCTTGGGAAAAACCCATGCAAACGAGAAACTTTGGATTTTTTCAAGGAACTATTTCAGCACCCTACGACCCGGAAGTACTTCCTGACTGGTCTGACACCTAAATGAGTCGCGACATTTGTCAAAAATGTCTATCGAATGTATCTAACTGACCAATAAGGTTGACCGAATGGAAAATCAGATGCTTTTGCAAAGCCCTATTATCTTTTCGGTTCAATTCCTGCATGCAAAGAACCATTCGGCTAACAGAAATCAACGATTTTAAGACGCGTTATACAAAACTAGAAAAAATGCCAAAATTTTGAGGCACAAAATAGACACTAAGGCTGCTTTGGAGCACATTTACATGCACAATGTCCAATAAAATATACAGTTTGGCTATAAAATGCCAGAAAAAAAAGAGAAAATTGAAGTAATGACTCATAAACTGAGCCTACCCCATATGCCTTACAGCAGTTTTAAAGCCAACTAATACATTCAAGTCTTGGGAAACAGCAAGACAAAGTGATTCACATAACAGAATAGTATATATTTCAGTGGATTATACCATTATCTCTAAAAAATACCAAATTAATGTGTTAAATTACAATTGTATGCCATTGCATAATGATTCCATCTGAATTAATAAAGAAAAATGGGTGGGATTAACACCATGTTTAGCAAAAAACTAAAATAAATGCTGAATTCCACAAATTTCTGTATATTTCACTTTCAGATTGTAAAACCCATCATCGCGTACAAAATGTACAGGTTCTCAGGCTTTAGATACAAAGTAAGACTCCTCCTAGAGTCGCGTCATGTCAAAATGTCAGTACCGATACATTTTCAGATTTTAGCCTCATACGGTACCTTAAATTAATAAAATTGCCATTTATTGTAGAAATTGTGACAACTCTATTACCTATTGCCACTAATCCACTTAAAGACATTTGAGAGCCTACTTAAAGTGCTTTAGGGCCACTCCAAATCACTAGGACCACCAAATTCCACCCTAAAACACACACATTTTATTTCAATTGCAAAAAAAAACATGTTCCGTTGTAAAATTCAAAAATGTAACATCATCTTTTTTTTCTCACTCAGCTGCAAGCTTTCACAGGAAAAATCAACTGGATTTGGCCATTAATAAAAGAAATGCATTTTGTCCATCTAGGTGTCAGACCGGTGAAAATCAGCCCATTGAACATAATGCAATATAGGCTATATTTGGAGATCACTCACAAGTTCCACAACATTCGTTCACTTAAATACACTTTTATTCTGTGTATTAAACACATTTGGCTAGCAAACGGTCCCATATCTGGAATAAAACACTGATTCAGTTTTTCAACATTTCGAGTCATTCATTCACACTATGCGTATTTTGAAATAAACATCTGTCAAACCATATCTCTACCTAACCTCTGTGCTCATACTCTACAGGAAATAATCCTGACAAACACAGTAAAATACTTACTATGCTTGACAACAGACATACCACTTTAACCTCAGGTTAGATTTAACAATGAAATAAAAACTAATCTTGGGAAAACACATGCAAACGAGAAACTTTGGATTTTTTCAAGGAACTATTTCAGCACCCTACGACCAGGAAGTACTTCCTGACACCTTACGCGTCGTTCTGCTCGTGTCGTTTCTATTAATAGACAGCGACCTGCTTCTACGTATAATACGTATTTCAGGTTAGATAAACGCTTGCCTGTCGGCAGTGTATTTGTTACCACCTCCTTAGCTTTGACGGAATTGTTCTGTTTCGATTTCACAGCGTAACGGACAGGAGATTTAAATAACCGTCCAGGTTTAATGACCATTGTTGAGCTAGGTATATTGTCCATTTCAGAGTGTACAATTTTCGTCGAGTCAGGGGTCAAGTGACGATTCATTCACGTATTTATTATTGGAGAGGATTTATCAACCAGCGTTGGATTTGGTTATGTGGCAAGTTCCCGAAGTCCAACACACTGTCAACAGACACCCGGGCGCTGTCTTCAATTACTGCGTTATTGAATAAACACTTTGATCCATAGCAGCTTCCTGCTGCATTGTAGCACCGCGTCGAATTTCCGAGCATGACAAAGTACTCTCTGATCTCTCCAGCTGTGTACGGTACCGTCGAATATGGAGTCGAACCCCTCTGTCCTGCTCTCGCGTAGAGAGCCGAACCATTCCGGAAACTTATCGAACACAAACCTTCCCTCGATATACAGTTTTGCTAGGTATCTGATCTGTAGTTTAAGCCGTTGTGCACGTGCCTCCCTCGCTTCCTCTGACAAGTATAACTGTTTTCTGGTCTCGGCAATTTCTCCAGGATAATCCCTATCTGTTTGCTGCAAGATCATGGAACATATCGTCACAAGCCATATAATGAAGCATGCTGAGAATTACAACATACTGTACCCACTCCAGAATGGATTCAGCAAAGGACGATCCTGTGAGACACAATTACTGGAATTTGTTGATGACATTAGAACAAACATGGCACAGGGAAAACATACTGATGTGCTAGTCATGGATTTTTCAAAGGCTTTCGACAAGGTTAGTCACTCAATGCTCATACATAAGCTAAGCTACTATGGTGTCAGGGGAAATACCAATAAATGGACTCAGGCATTCCTCACCAACCGCTCACAGACAGTAGTCCTTGACGGGGGGCGATCAGACCAAGTCAGTGTGGAGTCCCGAGTACCCTAAGGATGAGTTCTATGACCTAGCCTCTTCCTTTTCTACATCAACGACATCCCGGCAGGAATCGACTCTACTGTTCGACTGTTTGCTGATGATACGGTCGTATACCTAGCCGTCTCCTCTGAAAAAGACTGCCAAACGCTACAAAAGGACTTGGAAAAGCATGCAATTTGGGAGCAAAGATGGAAGATGGATTTTGATCCAGAAACATGTAAATGTAATGTACTTACCATTACAAGAAAGAAGCAACCCATCATAATGACTATGTCCTTAACAACCAGATCCTGAAGTAAGTTCCCTCTGTAAAGTATCTTGGGTGCACAATCAACTCAAGTATGGACTGGGGTGAACACATAGGCAACATCACCAACACAGAAAATAGGACACTCGGCCTCGTCAAAAGAAATGTCAACATTGGCTCTACCCAAGTGAAAGAACAATTTTACAAGTCGCTAGTCAGGCCAACGTTGGAATATGCGAGCTCAGTATGGGACCCTTACGAAAAGATGGACATTAACAAGATCGAGATGGTGCAAAGACGGGCTGTTCGCTTTGTATCCAGCATATAGGAACCGCTCCCGTATCGGGGAAATGCTAAAAGGCATCGAATGGAAGAGTCTTGAGATTCGCAGGAAGGAAGCCAGGCTTACCATGATGTACAAGATCGAAAATGATCTAGTAGTCATTGACAAGCACAAAAAACTGATTCCTCCCATAGTTTCTCTAGAAATATGCATCCAAAATCCTACCAAATACAAACGTCTTGTTCCGATTACCGAAAGTGGTCTTTCTTCCCTCATACTATTCGAGACTGGAACAGCCTGCCACTAGATATAGTGAATGCTGGATCTATTGAGTCCTTCAAGACTCAGTTGTCCACACTCTTTATCTAAACCTCCTTAAGTGCATTATTCTTTTTTTAACTTATCACTGTACATATTTCCACCATTTAATTCAAATTCTTTTCTTTGTCTTACGGTATAAAGCGTTCCTCCACTGGCAATAACTTCAACCTGTTGAAGGTGGTCAGTTATGTGGTATAAGTAGAAGTAGAAGTATCTATTCCAAAACGAGACCCTTTAAGTCTATACACCTTGTTGAACACTAGTTCAGTGTCGCCGTAGTCCCTGAAACGGACGATAATTAGCCGTTTTGGGTCCGATTTTCCGCGATGTGTTGCATTTAATGATCTGAGTCGGTGAGCACGTTGAATGCACATATCTAAGGGGCGCCGTTTTACTATTTATTCAGTATTTTGTGATATAAAGAGTTAAATCGATTTATTGATATCAGAAAATCAACTGATTATTTTATATCAAAAAATGTATTTCTTAATATCAAGAATTCGATTTTTTGATATTAAGAAATGATTTCCTGATATCGCAAAATGTATTTCTTGATAACAAAAAATAGAATTCTTGATATCAAAAAATCAGCCTAATTTTTGATATCAAGAAATCGAATTTTTTATATCAAGAAATCGATTTCTTGAATCAAGAATTAAAATTAAAATGATAGAATTGAAATTAATTATCTCTCCCCCTTTTCGCTGTGCACTAGTTCGAAAACTGAAACCACGTGATCATAACACTGCTTGACGGGATTGGCCGAGCGTTCGAGATGTGGGGACATCATTGCAATCATGGTAAATTTCCTGATATCAAGAATTCAATTTATTGATATAAAAAAAAATTGATATCAAAAATTGATTTTCTAATATCACAAACTGCATTTCTTGATATCAATATAATTCTTGATATCAAAAAATCAGTATAATTCTTGATATCAAAAAATCTATTTTTTGATATCAACAATTCATTTCTTGATATCAAAAATAATTTTGATATCAATTTTTTTTTCTTGATATCAAAAAATAATTCTTGATATCAATAATTCGATTTTTTGATATCAAGAAATGAGTTCTTGATATCACAAAATACTGAATAAATAGTAAAACGGCGCCCCATACATATCCGATGTCAATATCGAGTTCATAATTGATAAAATTCAAAATCAATTGTTTGCAGTTGTTTGTTGACTTTTCCGTAATACCCCAAAACACAAAATTGTTTCTCCTACTCTTTGCTTCTAAGTCAATAGATTTATAAGATAACAGTTTCTGCATATGTATATCAATATATCTTTCTGCCATATCCACGCGCTTACAAGCTGAGGCTACACCCGCATTGACATGTTTTGTATCATTTGGTTCGCTTCTAGCGAGGTTAACTTGTCATAGTTCATATTTCCTATATTAAATAAACACGATAGTTTCTCGTCCATAGAAAGGTTTTGAAATAACTCACTGTTCATACAGTCCGTGCTGAATGTTTTTTCCGCTTCGCTCTCGTTCCCGCTACATGATCAAAATGTGTTGTAAATGTACTTTATCTACATAGTATTCAGGGGACAGAAAAATCATTTATTCCTGAACTCAAAGTATAAAGATCCTGCTTCAGAACTTATCTAGAATAGTTTCCCTTAGCCTACATAGCAGCAACGTCCTGATGCATAACAATAACCACCCTTGCCTAACAACAGTCCAATACAAGCACAACAATTATATATCCCGCAAACGACGAAGTAACAGGAAACTTTTAAACACTAATTTTTATGAAACTGTAACATCTAACAATCATGAACATAACTATGGAATAAATCAAAATATTTAAACTTTAAACACGCCTTTGTTTTAACATATCAACATAATAATTACAGATTCTCATAGAAGGCACGGCATATAGCCACGGTGACCATTATAAATGCCTTCATTTCTACAAACCGCCCGCTGATTATTTATTAAACAAGTTCCCAAACTTAAATGCTTAAAATTAATGCAAAGTTTTTGGTGATACCTATGCGACACATGTAGATGGCTGGGTAACTGTTCACATTCTGATGATATGTAGAATATCAGCATATGAACAGCTACCCATTTGCGGTGACCACGAAAAGTAACGCGGATAACGCCATAGCCATCTTTGTTTTTGCTGCCACCCCCAATATGATATGAATCGGTGATAACAAAGTTTTTTAATTTAAACTCGAAATTAAATATTTCCCTTTCAGTTAAAAGTGAAGAGAAAATAATAATCATAACGGTCACTGCAGCTATAGTTATACAGACTGCAAATTAAAAATAAAGTAAAAAATGAAATGGTATGCACAAAAAACATCCAGATAGTTTTAGTGCAGTATGAACTGAAAAGTAGGTAGCATACCAGACATGGCTCATACCTACACTACCAGACTTATTATACCAGACCTTAACTATGTACTTACTTACACTATCATATCACAACTTTAAATAGTTAAGAACCAGACCAACGATATTTTGTATGCTTGAGGCACACCCAATATTTAAGGTCTGACATGAGTCTGATATCAAAGGTCTGATATGAGTGTCTGACATGGGTCTTATATGAGTGTGTCTAGTAGTGTAGGTCTGATATGGGTCTGGTAGTGTGGGTCTTACATGGGTCTCAAATTGTAGGTCTGATATCAGTCTGAAATTGTATGGGCAATATATGCACATTAAATGTAAGACAGACTGATTCCAGGCTATCCAAAATATCAAACTCAATTCAGACTTTCACTATTTGATGCACGTCAGACAGACCTACACTTTCAGACTCATGTCAGACCTACAATAACATCAAACTTACGTTATCACTCATATTTGTAAGACTTAAAGTATCAGATTTTGACCTAGAAAATACCAGTGAGATGCAGACCTATATGTACACAATAGTAGTTTTTTGTATCTGATAGTTTTTCTGATATGGGTCTGAAATGTTTGGCTGATATGAGTCTGATATGCATCTGATATTGTAGGGCTGATATTCAAGAGTCGGAATATTGTAAGTCTGAAGCCTGTCTAATACTGTTATTGCAGTAAGGCTGATTTTGCACGTCTGATCAGAGTTGGTCATAGCAGAGTGCAATTTATTGTTGGGTCTGATAGTTCAAGGTATATAATATGGAAACCTATTCTCCTACATTAATGTCTACTTCAATGAACAAGTATAATTTATACAGTTTACACCCAATTATAGTTTCTACAAAATAAAATTGAAAAATGTGTGCAAATTCACATTCGGTCATTGGAAAATAACAAAACTGAGATGGTCTATTTTTACCTGCAATAGTTGCTTCCCTTTGCAATATGTGTCAATATTTCAAAATGGAATATGACGCAATATTTTGATGATATCTGAGCAATTTTGTATTGAAAATATCAAAACGCACTACAACCTGTGTTCTAAACCTGAAATTGTGTATAATCGGTACTATGCATATTTTCCTTAAGGTCGGAATCTACAGTTTTCTTTGAAATTCAGACTATTTTCAGACATGTACACTAATTACGTCAAATAACTTGAATTTTATTTTCCAAAAATAACAAACATCATTGTTCCTGAAGGACCATATAATTTACTCTCAAAATATAGCAAATACATACTAGAAAGAAACAAGATCGGTTTCTCTGCCTACAAATACAAGTTCATTTACCCCACCCACTCAGCACTCAAAAAAAGAAAAACATGACATTTATAGACACACGACAGCATATACCTGTCCCGTATTTCAGATATAACACATCCTTAATTAAATGACAAACACTCCAAATTGTCATAAAAATGCTATTTCTACATACCTTAACCGGCTTTTGTCGGCTGAAGAAGTGCAGGAAATGATAAAAAAAAAAGGCTAGCATTTACAACTTAGCCACCAGTTACGATTTTCTGTTTACAGTCTACATACAGGTCATAGTACAGGAAGTTTAGTTATACCAAACTTAATTATTATGTCATAGTAAGTCAAAAACATCACATTAAATTTGTGGATTTCTTTTTTATTATCTAGTCTGTACATGGCTTTTAATCTCTTAGTTTTCCATTTTATAAGGCATTCCCCATGGACATTCGTTCGAAACTATCGAGTCTTCCCTTACGTACACGCCTATCCAAAAGAGATTATTGCTTTTTTGTATCACTGCAAATTTGCATGTCCACTCACCGCCAGTGACCGGAAGTTATATATCACAGAATACATCACAGCGTTGCTTGTGCAGTGTGGCGGCTGTAAAACGTCTCACCGTGCTTGCAATCAAAACTCTTATTCATTTCGATCTTTGGAGATCGCTGAGCCCAATATTTACAGATATCGGTGGTACATTCTCAAAAACTTTTGGTTTCTTACTTGAATTTCGAATAGGTGGTTCCACTACTCCAGCCTTTAAAGGTTCTGAGTATTGTTTAATCACCCTTAGGATATGTTGCCTGCTTTTTAATTTAGTATTTTGACTGATACTTTTGATACGCAGACTGCATAACCTCTGCCCCCAGCTAAATCCCATTGTTTTCTCGTTTAGGGCAACGCGTTTTGTTAGAAACTGGGACCATACGCCACTGGCCATGGAATGGCGTGAAAATACCGCATTGAATTGTATTGAATTGAAATTCTTTATTTATCGAGGGTGACCCAATTAGTTTATACTAATCTTCCTTGGGGCCCTCTATAACAAATACAAGATACAAAATACAAGAAAGGCAAGATAATAAGATATATGTAAACATAATAAAATTGTTGTTGGTGGTAGTTTGAACGATATTTACACAATAATAAGATGAGATGATATCTATATCGAGTTTAATGTCGTTTTACCTTTATCCATGTTATGCAGTTGTTTGTAAAACCTTTCATTGTTGCACACTGGAATATTATTCCATAAAATGGTCCCGGAGTAAGACATGCTGCCCTTGAAAAGTTCCCGATTAGGCTTAGGAATACTAATATTAGTATCAGTTAGTGATCGAAGACATCTGTCAGTTGAATTACGAGTAGTAAACATATCGGAAATATATGAAGGGGCAGTAATGTTCGAAACTCTATACATGAATTTGGCCTTTTGAAGTATAATTCGCTGATCAATTGTGAGGCAATTTAGTTGTTCCATAGCGTCTTGAAAAGTAATATACTGTTCACTCAAAATAACGTGACATGCCTTTTTTTGCATTATTAAAAGGCCGTTGATATATTTTCGACATGTGTTACCCCAGATTACATTACAAAAGTCTAGATGTGGCTGTATGTAAGCTTTATAAAAAATAATTCGATAATTCAAACGAGTAAAATATTTTATTCTTGACAGTAACCATACATTTCTTGCTATTGTTTTCTTAATAAACAGTATGTGGTCATCCCATTTTAAATGTTCATTTATATTTACTCCTAAAATGTTATCACCAGTAGTAATCTGTAAATCAATGTCATTATAGCGCAAAGAAAGTGATTTATTTTCTAATCTAGCACGTCGATGTGGAGAGAAAGGACTTTCGTGCATTTAATACCATACCGTTATGCAAGCACCAGACTTTCAAAATATCAAGCGCTTTCTGTAGATTTATTTCTATTATATCTTTGGATTCGTTTATTTCGCATATGGTAGTATCGTCTGCATACATATCTGTATTAGAAACAATGCCATTCAGTTCAAGGGGAATGTCATTGATGAACACCAAAAACATTAAAAGTCCTAGTATGGACCATTGAGGTACCCGGCACGTTATTGTTTGTTGAAGGTTCCATGTTCACCGTCAGATGCATACCATCTTCGGGATGGCTCAAATTTATGTACTATTTGCATAATTTTCAAATACTGAGTTCTGCTCAACCCGGGGCTAGTGGGCGTGAACTGTATCAAGCACTTTTCACTACCGTTCATGAACAGTCTCAATCAAACCCCGAGACTGCAATGTATTTTGTATTTATTGTGTTCGACGATTTCCATATTTCTCCTTTCATACTTTTTTTATTTTAGTCCGTTTGTATACCATGAAATCTTGAAGCACATATATGTAGCCTCTTGTTCATAGACATACGAGTTTCGAGCCAATATTATTTTGTTATATGCCGCTTTTTCAGAGCATAGCATATGAGGATCATATATATTTCATATACATATATTGGTCATTGCAGGATTCGGCCATGATTTATCCCGACGTTTGGATGACCTTGGGTTTACTGTGTTTGCTGGTTGTCTGCACCCGGAAGGAAAGGGAGCAAAACAACTGAAGTCAGAGTCATCGGAAAACTTGCATATAGTTCCTCTGGATGTAAGCAAAGATGAAAGTCTTCATGCAGCGCACGAATATGTTGATAAACATATGCCAGTGTCGGGTATATTTAACTTTGACTTTTGTATCTAAGTGAAAATATTAGAATAATATCTATTTTGGTATACACTAAAACGAAAATGCTCTCTACCTAATTCCTTAGTACAACTACATATACGGACAACGTGCATTTGGTTTAAGCTTGTTTTAAAATTAGGATAAGAACTTCTCCAATTAGGTTATTATACTCGTTTATTAAAATAGTGTACTTAGCTGTATATTTCATTGATAAAAAGAACCTACAAACTTAAATTGATGTCACAAGCAAACAATTAAAATGCAACTATAAAAGGCTAAGGCTTTAAACTTTCTACGTGGCCTTGGAGATATGACACATAGTCTGGTATGTTTAGTTTAAACTTTCTACGTGGCCTTGGAGATATGACGTGGCCTTGGAGATATGACACATAGTTTTGTATGTTTAGTTTAAACTTTCTACGTGGCCTTGGAGATATGACACATAGTTTGGTATGTTTAGTTTAAACTTTCTACGTGGCCTTGGAGATATGACACATAGTTTGGTATGTTTACTTTAAACTTTCTACGTGGCCTTGGAGATATGACACATAGTTTGGTATGTTTACTTTAAACTTTCTACGTGGCATAGTTTGGTATGAATAGTTTAAACTTTCTACGTGGCCTTGGAGATATGACACATAGTTTGGTATGTTTAGTTTAAACGTTCTACGTGGCTTTGGAGATATGACACATAGTTTGGTATGTTTAGTTTAAACTTTCTAAGTGGCCTTGGAGATATGACAATTAGTTTGGTGTGTTTAGTTTAATGTTTATTGATAAATGTACATACTGTGCCAATATAATTAACTGTTCGTTCATATAGCTGTACTGTCTCACTCTGTGTCCATGTATTTGGCTAAACCGTCTATATATATAAGAGTATTTCTTGAGTGTGACCGTTCTGATAGGAACCTAGACTTAAACAGTGTAGGTAACTGGTATGCATATATACGTGATCATATTTGTGTTCTACATTCCCAATGTGCAGTTTCCGGGGTAGAATAAGACCACATCACTCTCACAAACACACCGTCAGATGCAGACCACTATTCATATTCATGTTGTCATGTTTTATCATGCTCATTCCAGGTCCTTATCATGATGCCACGTATGCAAACGTGGTAACGTGTCTCCGTCGTAAGTGGAGTGTGCACTATAGAATTTGCAGCAACTCTGCAGTTCTGCAGTTAATAAGGTTCTAGATACATTCTACATATTTTATCTGGATGTAATTGGAGGATGAGCCTAGCATGTTCATTCCTGTTAGGCGGCATATACCATTTGTGCTTTAAAACCAAATTGTTTTATACATGTATTGCCTATTAATATAAAATGCTAAAATTGATCGTTTTGCAGGTCTCTGGGGTATTGTGAATAATGCCGGGTTTGACGTTATTGGAGATGTAGAATTGTTAACACTAGATCTCTACCAAAAGGCCATGAATGTCAACTTCTATGGTGCAGTCAGAACTATCCGACAATTCCTGTATCTCGTCAGGAGGTCAAAAGGTAAATATTTTAAGGCATAAAATGCATAAAATGTCTGCGGACAAAAACAATTAGTACTATTAGTACTGAATTTTGAATTATATAACTATTTATCATTTGAAGTGATTTCATATTTCCAATATCAACCACATAAAGCTATATTTTATGACGGGGTTGTGTATATGATGCAACTTGGGGACAATATATGTAAGATCCTACGACAAGATACCCATCACAATGGTACATTTTCATATAATACATGTAATATACTGACAAATGGTAACCTTAATGGTTTGTTCTTTGGCTTTTGCAAAGTCATTCAGTACTTGCTTTGCGGCTCTCAAGGCTTTTTTTAATATTATATGTATATACATGATCATTTAAGTGTTGTATTGACTATTAATGCAGCTTGTTTTTAGACAATATAACCTGGCGGGGATTTCTTTATTTACACTGTCCCGTTTAATTTGGATGACAATAGGATAAACGTGAGGTTTGATTCACCCTAGATCCCCCAGTGGCCATTGTTTGCCACTGACCCTTCCAAGGCGGAAGCCCCATTATCGACCCGTTTATGTTCATGATATTATATCTTGCCTTTTATTCATCTTTGTTGTTGTTGTTTGTTTCTGTGAGTATTTGTGGTTGACTGTGGTCCTTGTATGCTACATTTCCTGTTCGACTTTTAAAGCTTCTTTAACACTACATTAAGGCAATTGAAAGTTATTTTATAATGTGAAGTATTTGAGAACATTGGCATGCCATAGAGTGTTCCTCCGAGACCTAGGTTTTCGTTTCGTAATTTAAAACCGAGAATTCAAGAATTTCCTAATAAATGTGTTTCAAGTAATAACAACAATAATGTAATTATTGTTTGACGCATACATTACGTCAGTGTTTTATCTCTGGAACTCGGTAGCACTAATTGGTATACTCCAGTTCAATCTACAGAGGATGATGTTGTTTCCATGCAAATCACTCGGTGCGCTACTTTCAAGGCTAGGATAGACGAAAAGCAAAACAAACTGCCAACTATGTACTGGATTGCTAAATTGCGTAACCATCCGTATAAGACCCGCTTTATTTCGAATTCTAGTGCCTGCACCACCACAAACATCTCTAAACGTTTTACTTCTTGTCTTACTGCCGTTAAAGATCACATTAAACTATAGTGTGATAAAACATATGAAAACTCTGGGATTAATTTATTTTTGTCTATTAAAATTTCAGGAAACGTTCTTGATATAATTCAGTAAATGTCAAGTTTCATCTATAAGTACTAATGACTTCTTTACACTCTATACAACCTTACCACATCACTTTATCAATGACAAGCTTATTGCCCTTATTAAAAAATTCTTTCTCTAGAGAAAAAACTACTTTTTTGGCTTGTAATAATATTCAACCGTTTTTTACTAACGGCAGTTTAGACAATTACACTATGTGGACTTGCCAAAAAGGTTTTGAGGCACTCATTTTCCTATTAGATAACATTTTCCTCAGGTATGAAACTGCCGTTTATAGACAAATTGTTGGTATGCCTATGGGTACGAACTGTGAACCTCTTGTCGCAGATTTGTTCTTGTATTGCTACGAAAGATATTTCATGTTGAGTCTTTCATCCGATATTCAGGTATATGTAAACATGGTAAATGAAGCCTTTAATGGCACCTCTCGGTATTTGGATGACATATTAAACATTGACAATCCTTCCTTTTCTATAATAATATCTATCCTAAGGAACTTCAACTCAACAAAACTAACATTTCTGATACTGTCGCCTCTTTCTTGATTTACATCTTTCTATTGAAAATAGCAAAATAATTAGTAAAATCTATGACAAGAGAGATGATTTTAATTTTGATATTGTTAATTATCGCCATATAAATGCGGATGCTCCCCGAGCTACTTCTTATGGGGTCTATGTTTTTCAACTTATTCGTTTCTTTAGAGCTTGTAGCCGTGTTGAGGACTTTAGTATTCGAAATATCTGTTTAACTAAAAAGCTACTCCAGCAGGGCTACCTTTACCATAAACGTCGAAAGACCTTTGAAAATGTTTATTATCGTAACCCTGATCTACTTTTAAAATATAAAAGTAATTTAAGAACTCTTCTGCGACTAGGACTATCACAACCTGACTTCTATGGTGATGTGATGTACAAACTTCGTAAGATCCTTTGTCATAATCATGTTCATACAATCTTTATTAAACTTGTTAAAAAGTGTATCAAAAGGTGTTATACCTTTTATTCATCTTTAAAGTTGTCGTTCTTTAATGCTACTTTTCCAGTTCGTTTATACTTTTTCTTCTGTCTTACTTATAATTTGTGATTCGATGTAAATATAAGAAGTATCTCCCATTTAGTTTAAACAGCATAATTCATATAAACACACATATGAATAGTATGAAGAACATGGTAAATATTTATTAAATAAATGTTCTGTGTTCAAATTGTTAAAAACTTCAAAACTAATGTTTTATAATTAAAATGACATAATTGTTATTATGATGAACTAAATATGTTAATGACATCGTTTTCGACCCATCCGACACATTACCTGGCATACTCTGGCATCTGTTCAATAGAATTTACCGTATTATTTAATTGTTTCAGCAAATATAGAGTTGAATGGACATCTACTGTTATTTTTCACCCAACTTTCAAATAGTAATTCATAGCTGAGCTTCGATATTTCAAAAATTACACATACATCTATGACCATGTTGTTATCGTATTTTGTTTGCTAAGTTTGTTTACCTCGATGCTCGTTCGATGTTAAACTTTTGCTTGTATAAGACAAGCAGATGCTATGCATTTGCAAGAGACGAGCCGTCATTAAAATGTCGCCTGTACGAGACAAGCCGACGTTAAACATTTGCCTGTGACTTGCCGACTTTAAACTGACCGTTCCAAGGCGGTAGCCCTATTGTCAACCCTTTTGTGTTTGTGATGTCGTTTGCTTTTATTATTACTTTTGCCTTCTTGCTGTCTGTTTGCTTGTTTGTTTCTGTGTTTTATGGTTGACTGTCCTCCTTGAATGCTACTTTCCCTGTCCGATATTTTTATATTTTTTTAAACATTTGCCTGATTGAGACAAGCCGACGTTAAACATTTGCCTGTGACTAGCCGACTTTAAACATTTGTCTGGGACTAGCCGACGTTAAATATTTGCCTGTTTGAGACAAGTTGACGTCGTTAAACATTTGCCTGGGACTAGCCGACGTTAACTATTTGCCTGTTTGAGACAAGTTGACGTCGTTAAACATTTGACTGAGACAAACAGACGTTACACATTTAAGAAATAAAATATTTCCAGCGTGTTTATATTGTGTGAGATCTGTCAATTGAAGTTCATCGATAGAAAAGGTCCCCAGGCTCGCTGTTTCGATATGTTTCAAGCCCCAAACACCAGGTTTTGATCTCTCATGACATAAACCCGATGGAAATATATTATTTCTTATCTGATATCTGTTTATGTATACATTTTGTCGAGAGATTGCACAAAATGTAAACAAATTCTCACAACTTACATTTTATGCCTATCTCTCAACATCAAACAGAAAGAATATATACCTTCATCCTATTTAAATATGTTGTTTTCCGCTTTTTTTTTTGCATCGACAAAATGACTGCTCAACGGTAAACGTGTTTTCTGGCATTTAAAATGACTTCTTAGCGGTTGACGCACCTGAAGTCAAAGTTATTGTATTTAAAGAATAAAATATTTCCAGCGGGTTTATGATGATCATTTAGGTTTTTTCCTTATATTGCAGATTAATGCTGCCTTGTTTTTTAGATAATATGACCTGACAGGGATATATTTATTTACACTGTCCCATTTTATTGGGATGGCAATAGGGTAAGAGTGAGTTTAACCTGGTTTAAACCCCCAGAGGACATTTTGCCACTGACTGTCCAAGGCAGTATCCCTTTTGTCAACCCTTTTATGTTTGTGATGTCATAACTTGCCTTTTAATCATCTTTGTAATTGCTGTTTGTTTTTGTGCGTGGTCCTTGAATGCTACATTTCCTGTTCGAATTTTATATCTACTTTTTATATTGTCCAGATCAATACCTGGTGGACGGGACTTGGAGACCATCCATACCAACTGCCGTAGGCCCGTGGTTTCGATGTGTTTCAAGTCCAAAACACCAGATTTTGATCTCGCACAAATATAGCGAAAACTATTTCATATCTTATCTGACATGGATGTTTTGCATTTAATACAGAGATTGAACATAATACAAACAAATTCTCACAACTTACAATGTATGCACATCTCTCAAATCCAAACTAAAAAAACATACAGCGTTATTTGTTTTTAACAATTTCAATATGTTGTTTGAACATAACTTTCTTTAAAATAACGTTTAAATCGTTGTTTTGGATGTTTTCGGAAGTTTAAAATCGTTTAAAATTACTTCCTAACATTTGGGGGACGTGAAGGACCTGATAGAAATTTTAAAAACTCCTCGGTAACCAATCAGCATTAAGCGGATTAATAAAACCATGTTAGATTTGCCTTTGTGAGACAATTTTTTCCTGTGTCCGACAGACGTTAAACATTTGCCATTGCGAGACAACACGACGTTAAATATTTGCCTGACACTAGCCGACTTTAAGCGTTTGCCTGTGTGAGAAAAGTAAAAAATAGAAAATATTATTAGTATTCAACATTTACATTATTAGGTCGTGTAGTTGTAATAACGAGCGTAAGAGGTCGAATCCCATTGCCTGCCGATTCGGCATATCACGTTACAAAACATGGCTTAGAAACAATGGCTGATTCACTTCGACTAGAGATGGTGAAATTTGGTGTCAAAGTTTCCATCGTAGAACCGAGTAATTTCTCAAAAGCCACTGCGATCAGAAGTGACGAAGCGGTAAGTATATCAATTGTACGCATTTTCACACGGTTTAGAATTATACGGTATTGTTCACAAGTAAGCAATCATAACCATGACGTAATGTATACACAACCTTTACAGAAAACAGACTGTATACTAGTGTGTGAAACTGCATAAAGCAAACATCGCTGTGGATGGAAATTATTATATCCATCGTAAACATCGCATGCTGCGGAATGGACGGCATTACTTTTTTCTTCAAAAAGAAATACTAAAAAGGGGATGCCTTGGAAGCAACAAACGCAAACAAGAGATAAATGTAACATACTCGGTCTGATTGGATCTGTTCAGGAGAGGTTATGTAAAGTGCAGCACCTATCATGCTTCCTGGCATTGGCTTAAGCGATATTCTACTGTAATGCCACGAAGGTCTCAATTACCAGTAAGTAATAAAACTAATGATTTGTAGTCGGGTCGACTTTTTACGGCTGCCACACAGCACTTAACAAACGCTAGTATGAATGTCAATAAATACTGAAAACGGGATCCTTTGGATGCTACAAACAGAAAGACAGAAACTGTTGATGCAAAGCATCAATTCGCCGGTAGCAATGTAACACTTCATATCTTTGCTTCAAATTGCATTGCTTCGGACATTTCGAATGATGTTTATGAATGCTGACATTTCATTAACGTTATCCCCAACTGTTTCTGAGGACTGTTATTACTTAATGGTCCTTTGGGATAATCAAGTCCAATCTGTGTGGCTTTAAAAAAGAGTATCAATAAAGCCGGAGCTAAGGAGCTAAGGAGCGTTAGAGGTATTACGCCATATATTACATCTCATGAACAGACTCAATAAAACGGAATCTGCTACTTTCCTCTCGTGTTTGTGTTTTATGTTTCCAAAAGATCCTCTTTACAGTATTTATTATAAATGCATAATGAAGAAAAGACAAGTTATTCCTGAATATGTTTACATCATGGCATTTTTTAAGTTCTTAAACGCCTTAATATTCATCTGATTTCAGTTATGTGTCTGATGTTATGTTTACTCAAAATAAATACAACAATGTCTACATTTGTTATAGAAGTCAGGCGAAATATATATACAAGTACAAATTGCAGCAGTAAAGACTGAAATGCACAGAAAAGTACAGACAATAGACATTTTTGAAAGTATTTATAGTAACAGCATACTCGTTTTAATTTCATTTTAAAAAACATACATGCTTCTAATTTGCCAGTTTAAGCACTACAGAGACGACGCAGAACACATGTGGAAGAACGCTTCTGATGACGTCAAATCCACATAAGGAAAGCAGTACCTGACTGGAACGATTGATGCGATAATACTTAATGGTGCAACCACAACAAAACCCGTGATTGACGCCTTGGAAGACGCACTGATCAGTGAACGACCGCACACGCGTTATCTGGTGGATGGTGGACCTGGGTGGATGGATGTTGACGCGGTATGTACATATAGAATACAAAAAAAAAAGAAATATTGCATGAGATAAACGTTTATTTTTGATTACCTGTTCCTATTTTCCTTATGTCTTTTCGAATAAATAATAAGGAAACATTCTTTCAAATAAACAATCGGAAACGGTCAAATAATAATATTACACATGTTGCTTTCTTTTAAAGTAGCTACCCCGCCAAATAACGACAAAATTACACTACAAAACCTTTAATCAAAACGTAAGTATTCAGGTAATATAATAATGTATATCTGCCGATTAAAAGTATATATTTAAAAGTATTTATTAACAGATTCTTAAAATATCTGTGATTGAATATGCGTAAAATGAATTATGAGTTGGTAACTCTTAATTCGACTCTCCAGTTTTGGTGTTTCGCCCGGCGGGTTAAAGCTGTTTATATTGTGTCAACAGACTTTGGATTCTCATAATATGTAAGTTATATATATACATATATATATATACCTCGTCGTCTGTATGTTTAGAAATGGTGTGCATATGATGTAAAATGTGGCTGTTGTTGGTGGGATAGCTACTTTAAAAATGGCTATGAATGATTATTTATAGATATTGAGTGGTTGGAGTGGTTGGGACTGAGTCAGGAACGAATCATGACAGTGATGCATTTAAATATGTTTATCGCAACTTATGTAAAAAGTATGTCATATAATTATACAATTATGCTTTTTTCTTTTAACTCATCAACCCAAAATACGATTTTGGTGTTAATATACTATAAATAGTTTCATTGAAAACCATAGTTATACCATGACTGCGTTTTATATTATAGACACTTGCTCGATACTATCACTTGCTGCCGACTTGGTTATATGACTGGATCATTATTACACGGACCAAATGCGACAGATTCCCAGATTACGCTAAGAAGAAACTGGATTAATATGTACATTTACGATTGCAACGTGTCTATACTGTCCCAGATCAATACCTTATGGGCGGTATTTGAAGTATCATCGATACCAAGTGCAGCAGACCACAGATGTTGATGTGTTTCAAATCCCAAACACAAGTTTTGCTCTCGGACAATATAAACCCGCTAAAATAGTTTATTTCACAAATTCTCAAAACTAACATTATATGTTTAAACACCAAATGTAGAAAATATACGACATTTTTTAACAATTTCAATTTGTAGCTGGAACGTAATGTATCTTTAAACTAACGTCATCGTTGTTTTTGAGTTTTAGTTGACGTATAAAATCGTTTCAAATGAAGTTCTGATGGTGGAATTACGTGACGTCAGAGGTTTTGATAGGAATTGTAATATGTTTTCAATAACAAATCAGCACTGAGTATTTTAATAAACTATGTCAGATTCATATTTTCAAGCAGGTAGTTCTCGAGAAAGAATAGTATGACATGAATACATATGTCAAATATATAGCACTATCGATATTGAGGACGAGTTCCATTTTGCCTTGACATTTCCTGTTTACAATTAGAAGTTAATATATATATATATATATATATATATATAAATAATGGCTCTTCTTCAATCAAAACACAACATATACATTTGGGAAGCATTCTTTTTAATAATCGATAATTAGAGGATATGTGTTTTTTTGGAGTGAATATAGGATTTATTTTCATCGAAAAGTGAGGAAACATATATTTTCACGAGTGATTTAGCACGAGTGAAAATATTTGAGTTTTCTCACTAAGAGATGAAAATAAATCCCATATTCACGACAAACGAACAAATATTCTATTTATTATCTACTTACAACCTGGAAAGGTAAGCAGAAAAAATATAATGCGCCAAAAAAATAACGTCAATACCGTCAATAACGTCAACAACGTAAACAACGTAAACAACGTCAATAATTGCATGACATCATTTTGAGTGAAATATATTTTCACATGTGAAATATAAACAATGAAAATATAAAGTTTTATTTTAATCTTAAAATCCACTATTTCCCTGGAAAGTATATAATAAATAACACAATCTCGTTCATTCCCATTTGAATATAATTAAATCCTTCTATAGTACTGTATTAGATTTGTTATTTTAATTATTGTTTTGTGTTCATCTTATCTCCTTTCTTCTCAATCTTAATTTACGAAATCGATGGATATACATTTCCTCCGAAGGATTCCGGTGGCATAATTTCACTGTCCTTACCCGAGTAAGGTACTGTGACATTTTACCATTGGTGTCAATTGAGAAAATAATTGGTGGTTTCATACCTGAGAATGGTAAGCAATGCCCGTATTATTGCAAACAATACTTATTTGATTCAACAATTGTTATCTCGAGCTATTATCGATTTCAATGTAATACATAATATATCCTTTGATCTTCTCTCATTTAATTTGGTCGTTAATTACTATGTGCTATTCTAACGCTGTGGAAAACGACCACTTACTACAAAGCATTGCCTTTCGGGTTTTGATGCTGATGATATTGTTATGACAGAAAGCGCTCGGGAATAAAATTGTAATAAGTCCTGCTCGAACAGCGTTTTCATCAATCATGTCAATATTACAAGCTTATTTTATGTATTCGTAAGTGAAAATAGTGCATATGTGTTTTAATTGTTTTTTTGTTCAATCCATTTGCATATGTTGCTAGTAGTATTGTGAGTTTTAATATATATAGTGTAACGTATCTTATAAAAGGCAAAGCTGTGTAGCCGAGGCCTAATTTCCGCTGATCTTGCATAGGAAATTTCATAGTGTTTTGCCCAACGCCTAACTTTTTATTGATGCGTATATCTGATAAACTATATTTTATTAATTTCATTCTACTTATAGACAATATCTCATTTTGGTTTTTATTTCGTCTAAATCCATCACGTATTAAGAAGTTAAAAACTGCGGACATTCGCATCAGAGTACTCAAATGCCAAATTCTCAGAACCAATCAGATTTATTCCGTATTAGTTTCGTATATTATTTTTTGAAATATCTAAACATTGTATGATTTAAAAATGTTCGCTGGCTTATTTAAGGTTCGAACCCTGAACCTTCGGTTCAGTAGACACATAGTAGACGACGCTCTAACCGGCGCAGTTGGTTTGTTGCGGTATTAAATAGTATATAACAAATGCCACAATCTGCAAGCTGATTGGTTCCGATAATTTGGCATGTGAGCGATCACACAAGGTCGGACCTAACTCAAATGCAAAAACTGCTTACAATCTAGTTCAAACTTATATTCGTGCAACGCGAAAAGCCACAAGCCTCCTATATTATTTTTTTTCTCGACTATTTTTTGATATCTACAAATATTGTTAATCATGTTTCGAAATGTAAAATCTGCGCTGTATTACGTTTAGATCTCTCTGTTGTGCATGTTAATATATTTTTTTCAAAAAAATCAAGGAGATCTGGATATTTTAAACTTAATAATAACGTTCTTCTCAATAAGTACTACATGTACCAAAACATATACGGGAAGGCATTAAAGAGCAACGATCACTTGATCCTTGCTCTATCAATTTCTATTAAACCAAACATTATACAGTAATTTATTGTTAAACATAATTTCATAATCATTGCGTTTTTACAATATTGTACTGAAAATAAATAAAATGCTAAAAACAAAAAATAAGAAAGGATAATAGCGAGCTTGCGAACACTCAAAATCGAGTTAAGCTAGCCGGTGGCCATATTTCCCACTGACCGTTCCAAGGCGGTAACCCTGTCTTTACCGCACTTTTTGTTGTATAATGTCGTTTAAATTATATAGTTAATTTGCTCTTTGTTTGTGGTACAGAGCGGATCTACGGTGCCATTGCGTTTGGGTGCTATGATTTTTATAGCACCATTTTTCTCATTTAAAAAGATTATGACTTTACAAGTTGTTTATTTGATTAAAAAATGACGACATTAAAAATGCTTAATGGTTGCTCAGATTTCTGCCAATTTATTGAGTACTTGCATTATGGCTTACTAGGCTGTTGTTTTTTATATTCATATATACATGATTATCTGTGTTTTATACTTGTATTACCTATTTATGCTGCCTTGTTTGTAAGAGAATATAGCCCGGTGGGGTTTCTTTATTTATACTTCCGTTTTATTAGAATGATGATATGGTAAGGGGGAAGTACAGTGCACCCTAGAACTGGTTTAAACCCAAATCGTCCTTGTGTCACTGACCGTTCCAACAATCCGTATTACTTTCGTATAATATTTTTTGAAATATCTTAACATTGTATGATTTAAAAATGTTTGGCTTATTTAAGGCTCGAACTCTGAACCTTATATATTCTTGCTACTGTAACTGAACTGGGTGGGATAAAATAGATCTGGTATTTTCCCTTTAAAATCAAACTGTTTAACTGTAACTTCGGGGCATATTTACTCAAAAGCCACAATTCAAACAAATTCTTAGAGGTTAAGTCGTTTAAGCAAAGTTAACGGTCGACTGAAAGACGCGGTCAATACAACGCACTTTGAGAGTTCTTCTCTGGCAAAGGGGCCGTGGACGAGTGTTTAGAGTCTCTGATTTAAAATAACCTGCCCCTGACCAATATGGGTTCGATCCTTCATGGGACAAGGAATATTTAGGCTATCCAGGTGTCTTGTGGAACGTCGTTGGTTCTATCCAGGTACACGTCCGTTAACGAGAATTACTCGGAGGAGTACCTAGGGTCTTCCTCCACCATATGAAGTTGGAAAGTCGCCATATGATATTAGCCGTTGTTGCGACTATAACATCCAATTCAATTCAAGTCTCTGGCAGGTTCGCTATATAAGCTTAGAAAAAATGTGAAAGAATTATTTCATCAAAATTCCACAACTGATAAAGGCGATATGACCTATAGCAAAATTACAAATAAATATAATGGAATTGGCCATCTGCGAAAGAAGACGTCATTAAGACCTTTCACCATGTATGGCCTATTGAGGAATGCAGATTTCCGGCAATTGAATGCAAAATCATAAAATTGCAGTCCAAGAATGTATAGTTTTAAATTAGTTTAATCCAATTGTAGATTGTGTTTGCTTTAAACAATGTTCATATATATGCCACACATAATGTTAAAAGGGCGTAATGTCGTCATCATTTCAAGATGTGTGACTCCATTTATGTTTGTTGTTTTTGCAAATTTTCTATATTGCCAATCGCTTAATTAATAATTGATGTTTTTGTTTTAAGATGAAAGCGTCTTCAGTGATCTTCTCATTGAAATCAATGTTCAAATGATAGAAATAAGTATAAAATTCGAACAGGAAATGCAGCTTTCACAGAATACAGTAAACTCAAAAACACTCAAAACGACAAACATAAATGGCAATGTTATATGACGTCACAAATATAAGAGTGGTGACAATAATGTTACCGCCTTGGAACGGTCGGTGGCACAAATGGCCACTGGGGGTTTCAACCAGGTTATAGGGAGCACCAAACCTCACACTTACCCTACTGTCATTCCAATAAAACGGGACAGTATACACTTCTCAAAACTGCTAACTACACCGCTCACGTTTTGGGTTATATATATCGATGGGTTTAATGTTTTTCAATAAAATAAAAAGGAAATACCAATTCAATCATTTTTACATCATTTCATTTATTTTTTTTTTCATGGGCAATGCTAGAACTAAACCACAATAAGCAATTACAAACGACCCATGTAAACACTAAAGTCACACTTTTATGAACAAGAAATGAAAAGTGTGACTTTAGTGTTTACATGGGTCGTTTGTAATTGCTTATTGTGGTTTAGTTCTAGCATTGCCCATGAAAAAAATAAAATGAAATGATGTAAAAATGATTGAATTGGTATTTCCTTTTTATTTTATTGAAAAACATTCAACCCATCGATATATATAACCCAAAACGTAGCGGTGTAGTTAGCAGTTTTGAGAAGTGTAAATAAAGAAATACCCGACATGAACTATTCTCTAACCAACAAGAAAGCCACAGAGAAGGTACTCAATGACTTGGCGGAAGCCAAAGGAACAGGAGAATAAACCACTGAGGGCACGACACGATAGGTCGAGAATAATTGAGAGTTGTTCAAAAAGTGTATGCATAGTTTCGAATGCTGAAACATTTTCACAAATCATCCATTAATACACTTGCATGATAAAAACAACCAAACCATTTAATAGAAATATACATTTTTTCTCCATATACAATTCAATGTTCAACACAAAAAGTAAGAGGGATTCCATTTTCCATAGGAACTACATTCGAATACAATCGGAATATACCATTGTGATGTATAACTATTATTTTAGAAATGATGATTAAACTTTTAAATTTTCGGAACGTCCCTCTTATATGTATATTATATTAACACAATAGCTGTTTGAACTAAATAACTTGTGTTATCTTTAAAATGTCAGTAAACAGATGTTTATTACCGATAAGGGGATGCTATAGTCAGTATACCATTTAGCTAACGAAATGGCGCTGGCGTATTTTAGTTTAACACTTTTTCAATTCGTGTTTGTAATTACGCTTTGTTTTGTTGTTTATTCTATCGCGGTAAACTCCTTATGTATTATTGTGGTATGCGTGGGGATTTTGTATACTTGCTTGAAGGTCATACGTAGGAAGTCAACAGGAAGTATAGAAGTTAAAGGCCAAGGCGTCTTCATTACAGGATGCGATACGGGTAATATGTTTATATCTTCATCGGATATATATTATTACAAACACAAATAGTTGTTTCAGTGCAAATGCCTAATGAATATATTACATATGTTTTCCTTTAGTATTCCAAGGTAGAGATAAATGAATAACAGACGTAGGACTGACAACACGCATTACGCGTGATGACGTCATGCTAGACATAAAAATACAAACGTTCCTATGCGATTTTTCATACCGATATTGACTAATATCGTGATAATAAATTGCACAGCATTTCTTTTCTCGTGTTCTACTTTTCTCCGTACATCGAGGTGTACGTTGGAAGAAGGCTGTCTTTTGACGGTATTGCCCAACAAAAAAAGCCCCGTCCAAGAGTGGTTGTACGTACACCAACGTATATGATGTAGGTCAGCAACACCGTCACCGGCAATCATCGCACTGCCACAGTGAAACTACTTCGAGCAACAACGACACAACACCACACACTTCAAGATAAACGACACATATCACAACTACACATTTAAAACGACAACGACACGCTATCCACACTTTCATATATCTTACCACGAGGAATTCTTTGCCTAGCACATAAACAGAGGGACCTAAATCTTAAGTAGCATACACAGACACAAACGTACGCATTCGTTATTTTGCTGCGTTTGCGATGTAACATATTTCTTAAAAATATTTCGATTCTAATTGTTGACCACGATCACTGTGGTCTTGCTAATAATGCATACTGCACCATGACCTTATCGAAAGTATTCTTGCAGTTGTTTTTACTGTTGGGAGTGCTTGAGCATATCTAATAATGTGGTTAGTGATAACTAGGATGTATTCATGTATTAGAATCCTCCTTTCGAAAGTTCCAAAGACAAATAATATATATGCAGACGACTTCCAAAGGTAATGATGTTGTGATCGGACCAAACTCGGCATCCTTCTTGGATGTGGTTGCATTTAGCCTGATACACCCTCCACATTGTGTCATCCGTTCACAAATATAACTGTCCATTGTGGGTCAGAAAAATATTTGTTTAAATATCGATGATATTCCATCTCGACCTTGATGTCCAAGATTATTTATAATAAAGGTCTTGGGAAACCTCAGATGGAAGGCTGGATAAAGGAACATAGTGTTATCTCCATTAATGCCGTTTTGACGATATAACACTCATACCACTCTCTCAGACAACGTCTATAGAATAAGGTAATGAACTCAAAATGTGTAGCTGTCGTTCGAGTACGTTTCTTCAGTTATGTGATAATTTCTTTGAACGTGGAATCATTCTTCTGCGCTTTTCTTCTATCCTTTGAACATATGGCCTATGCCTCGATACGTTATTCTGTGGGAGCATCTTTTGTAACAGGATCTTCAGGTATGGTATCATCCATCGTGACTCTGAACACCTGGACACTCAACAGTTGCAAGAAAAGCAGCATAAGCATCCTTCTAAACAGGCGGAGTAATGCCATAAGGTTAGGTGAAGTATTGGCGAGATGAGGCGGTAGTCAGCGTAGGCGAGAAATGACGGGTTGAAAGTTTCATGATTATGGTCTGGAATGCTTCATGCTGGTCTTCCTCCCTTTGAATTGCGTACCTTTCTTTGATGTTTGCTTGGTGGCTTTGGACAGATAACCAGTCGGCAAGTCATTCAAAGGTTTGACAATGGCGTCATAACCCTAATTGAAGCGTGGATACTAGCCAATGAAACCCTATAATTGTCGGATATCCTTGACATTTCTAGGCCAGTCCTTGACAGCATCCAGTTTGGAAGGACTGGTGGTTATTCCATCTTCTGACACGACGTGACCCAATAGGTTTGCCTTGAGCGTTTATGAACTGGGGTAATGATACTGCTTCGCTTATCAGTGATTCCTTGGGTATGTTATAAATTTGAGTTTAAACTATTTTCTGTGGTACCTTCTGACTTATGCGTTGGCTTCTCTGTTCTACATCTTTATCCCAGGGTGCTGTCAAGTAAATGATGTCCTGCGTTAATTTGATCGCTTAAATACCTTATTTCTCCATCAGCTGGGAATCATGAAATTATAAATAAAGCATCGGCTACATGCCATATAAAGACCGGATCCGCAGCTTTAAACCTAAAACAACCATTTTAAGCGTCACATTATTTCTTTTACTACTGACTGTTCCCTTGCCTCATAGCTATGTATCATGATGTATTATATTCAATTATTAAGTTACAAAAGTGAGAATTTTTATTGTTTTTAGAGACAGCAATATATATATTTTTTTGTTTTTTGTTTTTTTGTTTTTTTTGGCCCACCTTCGCAACCCCTTTTATCTGTTCCTTTCTTTTGCCTCCCCTCACTCCGTCTTCCGCCAGCTCTGCTGTTGTCCCTCCTACTAGATGGTGATCTGTTCTGACATACTTTCTGCTGAAGCCTCGCTGTATATTCCGTTTCTGTGACGACTCTCGCTGTTCACCCGCAGTTCACCTGATTTTTCTCTTTTTTCATTCGGATTGTACTGTTTCTGGGACATTGCTGATATGTCTTCTGATATTGTCTATTGCTGTGAAACAGCCTCCCCCTAGTACTCAATGGTACTCCATTCAAGCTACTATGCCACTACTAGGCTACTGGCCACTGCATACTTTAGACGCGCCATACGAAGAACCAACGAATTTCTGTCTACAGCTTCCCTTCTTTCAGTGAACGTCGGCCTAACATCGTCACAAGTCAGCAGTGAGGTACTAACTACTCATGAAGCAAATTTGAGGGCCGAGAAGGTGGATTTTTGCCGAATGGTAATGAATGATAAGCAATGAATAAATGAAAGATGATAATGGAGAGACCAGCATCCGGCGGGGTTTGATCCCACGACCTTCCGCTTGTGGGCCCAGTGCTCTACCACTGGGCTATAGAGGCCTCACAGCAATATGTTTTGTATTTATTGCGTTCGACGATTTCCAAATTTCTCCTTTCATACTTTTTTATATATCACAGTAGCGTTGCCTGTGCAGTGTGGCGGCTGTAAAACTTAATCATTTCGATCTTTGGAAATCGCTGAGCCCAATATTTACATATATCGGTGGTACATTCTCAAATACTTTTGGTTTCTTACTTGAATTTCGAATAGGTCGTTCCACTACTCCAGCCTTTAAAGGTTCTGAGTATTGTTTAATCACCTTTAGGGACCATACGCCACTGGCTATGGAGTGGTGTGCAAATACCGCATTGAAGGTTCCAAGTTCAGCGTCAGATGCATACCATCTTCAGGATGGCTCAAATTTATGAACTATTTGCATAATTTTCAAATACTGAGTTCTGCTCAACCCGGGGCTAGAGGGCGTGAACTGTATCAAGCACGTTTCACTACCGTTCATGAACAGTCTCAATCAAACCCCGACACTGCAATATGTTTTGTATTTATTGTGTTCGACGATTTCCATATTTCTCCTTTCATACTTTTTTGTTTTAGTCATTTGTATACCATGCATTTCTTAAGCACATATATGTAGCCTCTTGTTCATAGACATATTTTCAGAGCATAGCATATGAGGATAATATATATTTCATATACATATATTGCAGGATTCGGCCATGATTTATCCCGACGTTTGGATGATCTTGGTTTTACTGTGTTTGCTGGTTGTCTGCACCCGGAAGGAAAGGGTGCAAAACAACTTAAGTCAGATTCATCGGAAAACTTGCATATAGTTCCACTGGATGTAAGCAAAGATGAAAGTATTCATGCAGCGCACGAATATGTTGATAAACATATGCCAATGTCGGGTATATTTAACTTTGACTTTTGTATCTAAATGAAAATATTAGATTAATATCTGTTTTGGCATACACTAAAACGAAAATGTTCTCTACCTAATTCCTTAGTACAACTACGTATACGGACAACGTGCATTTTGTTTAAGCTCGTTTTAAAATTAGTTTTTAGAATTTCTCCAATTAGGTTATTATACTCGTTTATTAAAATAGTGTACGTGGCTGTATATTTCATTGATAAGAAGATCCTACAAACTTAAACTGATGTCACGGGCAAACAGTTAATATGCTACTATAAAAGGCTAAGGCTTTAAAGTTTCTACGTGGCCTTGGAGATATGACATATAGTTTGGTATGTTTAGTTTAAAGTTTCTACGTAGCCTTGGAGATATGACACATAGTTGGATATGTTTAGTTTAAACTTTCTAAGTGGCCTTGGAGATATGACACATAGTTTGGTATGTTTAGTTTAAAGTTTCTACGAAGCCTTGGAGATATGACACATAGTTTGGTATGTTAAGTTTAAACTTTCCACTTGGCCTTGGAGATATTACACATAGTTTGATATGTTTAGTGTAATGTTTTTGGATAAATGTACATACTGTGCCAACATAATTAACAGTTCGTTCATATAGTTGTACTGTCTCACTCTGTGTATGTGTATTTAGCTAAACCGTCTATAATAGAGTATTTCTTGAGTGTGACCGTTCTGTTAGGAACCTAGGCTTGAACAGTGTAGGTTACTGGTATGCATATATACGTGATCATATTTGTGTTCTACATTCTCCGTGTGCAGTTTCCGGTGTAGAATACAACCACTTCACTCTCACAAACACACCGTAACATACAGACCCCCATTCATATTCATGTTGTCGTCGTTTTTTATCATGCTCATTCAAGGTCCTTATCATGATGCCAGGTATGAAAACGTGGTCAAGTGCATCGGTGGTAAATGGAGTGTGCACTATAAAATTTGCAGCAACTCTACAGTTCTGCAGGTAATAAGCTTTTAGGTCCATTATACATATTTTATCTTGATGTAAATAATGAGCCTGGCATGTTGATTCCTGTTAGGCGCCTTAAAACCAAATTGTTTTATACATGTATTGCCTATTAATAGTACCTTATTTGTTAGAGAATTTAGTCTGGTGGGTGTTTATTTATTTACACTGTCCCGTTTTATTGGGATGACGGTAGGCTGAGATTGAGGTTTGGTGCACCGTAAAACCTGTGTTAAACGCCTAGTGATCGTTTTGCCACTGACTATTCCAAGGCGGTAGCCCTAGTGTCAACTCGTTTATGTTTGTGACGTCACACCCCATGTTTCCTATCGAAAGTGTAATTGTTGTTTCTTGTAATGCGTGTTTTTGTCGACTGTTTTCGGAGAAATCTACATTTCCTGTTTGACTTGTACATGTATACAATGTTTTGTTTTATGAGGAGACGTTGTTTAAGAAAAACTTTAACGGACAATATACGAATCAATGAAGAGTGTTCATAATAGAACCATCAGTTTATGCTAAAATTGATCGTTTTGCAGGTCTCTGGGGCATTGTGAATAATGCCGGGTTTGACGTTATGGGAGATGTAGAGTTGTTAACACTAGATCTCTACCACAAGGCCATGAATGTCAACTTCTGTGGTGCAGTCAGAACTCTCCGACAATTCCTGTATCTTGTCAGGAGGTCAAAAGGTAAAAAGTTAAGGCATAAAATGCATAAAACGTCTGCGGAACAAACCAATGTATTCGTTACAAAAACAATTAGTACTGAGTTTTGAATTTTACGACTATTTATCATTTGAAGTGATTTCATATTTCCAATATAAACTACATACAGCTATATTATATGACGGGTTGTGTATATACTGCAATTTGGTGACAATGTATCTTTTACATATATGTAAGATCCGACAACAAGATACCTATCACAATGGTACATGTAATATACTGACAAATGGTAACCTTAATGGTTTGTTTTCTGGCTTTTACCAAATCACTGAGTACTTGCTTTGCGGCTCTCTAGTTTTTTTTCCTATTATATGTATATACATGATCATTTATGTGTTATATTGACTATTTATGCAGACTAGTATTTAGACAATATAACCTGGCGGGGATTTCATTATTTACTCTGCCCTTTTAATTTGGATGACATTTTTGCCACTGACCGTTCCAAGGCGGTAGTCCCATTGTCGACCCTTTTATGTTTATGATATCATATCTCGCCTTTTATTCATCTTTTTTGTTGTTTTTGTTTCTGTGGGTATTTGTGGTTGACTGTGGTCCTTGTATGCTACATTTCCTGTTCGACTTTTAAAGCTTCTTTTAAATTAACACTGCCTGAAAGCAACCGAAAGTTAGTTTACGATGTGAAGTATTTGAAAACATTGGCATGCCACAGAGTGTTCCTCCGAGAACTAGGTTTTCGTTTCGTAATTTAAAATCGAGAATTCAAGAATTTCGTAATAAATGTGTGTTAGGTAATTACTACAATAATGTAAGTATTGTTTGACGCCTACATTTCGTCAATGGTTTATTTCTGTAACTCGGTAGCACTAATTGGTATACTCCAGTTCAATCTACTAAGGATGATGTTGTTTCCACACATAAAATCCGGTGCACTACTTTCAAGGCTGGGGTAGACGAAAAGCAAAACCAACTGCTAACTATGAAATGGGTTCCTAAATTGCATAAACATCCGTATAAGACCCGCTTTATTTCTAATTCTAGTGCCTGCACCACCACAAACATCTCTAAACTTTTAACGTCTTGTCTTACTGCCGTTAAAGATCCCGTTAAACAATATTGTGCTAAAACGTATGAAAACTCTCGGATTAATTTATTTGGTGTATTAAAATTCCAGGAAACGTTCTTGATAAAATTTGCAATAAACATCAAGTTTCATATTTAAGTACATATGACTTCTATAGACTCTACACAACCTTAGCACACGACCTTATCAATGACAAGCGTATTGCTCTTTTTAAAAACAAACTTTCGCTAGAGAAAAAAACTAAATTTTTGGCTTGTAATAATATTAAAAAGTTTTTTACTAACGGCAGTTTAGACAATTACACTATGTGGATTTGCCAAGAAATTTGTGAAGCACTCATTTCCCTATTTGATAATATTTTCGTCAGGTATGGAACTACCGTTTATAGACAAAAAATGTTGATATCCCTATGGGTACGAACTGTGAACCTCTTGTCGCAGATTTGTTCTTGTATTGTTATGACAGAGATTTCATGCTGAGTCTTTCATCCGATATTCAGGCAGATGTAAACATGGTTAATGAAGCCTTTAATGGCACCTCTCGGAATTTGGATGACATATTAAACATTGACAATCCTTTCTTTTCTACTATGTTTGATAATATTTATCCTAAGGAACTTCAACTCAGCAAAGCTAACATTTCTGATACTTTCGCCTCTTTCTTGATTTACATCTCTCTATTGAAAATGGCGAAATAATTAGTAAAATCTATGACAAGAGAGATGATTTTAATTTTGATATTGTTAATTATCCCTATTTAGATGCGGATGTTCCCCGAGCTACTTCTTATGGGTTCTATGTTTCTCAACTTATTCGTTTCTCTAGATCCTGTAGTCGTTTTGAGGACGTTAATATTCGAAATATTTGTATATTAAAAAACTACTCCGTCAGGGCTACCGTTACCATAAACTTCGAACGACATTTGAACAATTTTATTATCGTAACCCTGATCTAATTTTAAAATATAATAGTAATTTATGAACTCTTCTGCGACTAGGACTATCACAACCTGGTTTTTATGGTGATGTGATGTACAAACTTCGTAAGATCCTTGGTCACGATCACTTTCATACAATATTTATTAAACTTGTTAAAAGGTTTATCAAAAGCGGGTATGCCTTTTATTCATCTTTAAATGTGTTTTTTGTTTCTGTGTGTGTTTGTGGTTGACTGTCGTTCTTGAATGCTACTTTTCCTGTTCGATGTTTATATCTATATCTTGTTCTTCTTTCTCACATAATGTGTGATTCAATGTAAAATATAAGAAGTATCTCCCATTTAGTTGAAACAGCATAATTCATATAAACACAGATATGAATATGATGAAGAACATGGTAAATATTTATTGAATAAATGTTCTGTGTTCAATTGTTAAAAACTTTAAAACTAATGTTTTATAATTAAAGGACATAATTGTTATTATGATGAATTAAATATGTTAATTACATCGTTTTCGACCGCTCCGACACATTACCTGCATACTCTGGCATCTGTTCATTAGAATTTACCGTATTATTTAATTGTTTCAGTATATAGAGAGATGAATGGAAATCTAGTGTTACTTTTCACCCAACTTTCAAATAGTAATTCATAGTTGAGCTTCGATTTTCTTTGCCAAATGTGTTTACCTCGATGCTCATTTGATGTTAAACGTTTGATTATGTAAGACAAACAGATGTGTGTAAGACAAGCAGATGTGTGTAAGACAAGCAGATGCTATGCATTTGCCAGAGACGAGCCGTCGTTAAAATGCCGGCTTTATGAGACAAGCCAACGTTAAACATTGGCCTGTGACTAGCCGACTGTTAAACATGTGCCTGAAACAAGCCGACGTTAAACATTTGCCTGTGACTAGCAGACTTTAAATATTTGCCTGTTTGAGACAAGTCGACGTCATTAATTATTTACCTTAGACAAACTGATGTTACACATTTAAGAAATAAAATATTTCCAGCGTGTTTATATTGTGTGAGATCAAAACCTGTCGTGTTTGGCAGTTGAAGTTCATCGATACCAATGGTCGCAGTCTCGCGGTTTTGACGTGTTTCAAGCTCAAACACCCGGTTTTGATCTCTCATGGTACGCTCGTATAAACCCGATGGAAATATATTATTTCTTATCTGATATCTGTTTATCATGTTTATGTATTATGATACACGTTTGTTCGAGAGATTGCTCAAACTATAAACAAATTCTCACAACTTACCTTTTATGCCTATCTCTGCCTATCTCTGCCTATCTCTCCAACGGAAAGAATATAAATCTTCATCCTAGTATTTAAATATGTTGTTGGAACGTAGATCCACTTTTTTGTTTGTATCTGACGTTTAAAATGACGACTCAACGGTAAACGTGTTTTCTGACATTTAGAATGACTTCTTAGCTGTTGACATACCGGACGTCAGAGTTATTGTATTTAAAGAATTAAATATTTCCAGCGGTTTATGCTGATCATTTAGGTGTTTTACTTACATTAATGCTGCCTTGTTTATTAGAAAATATAATTTGACGCGGATATATTTATTTACACTGTCCCGTTTTATTGGGATGACAATAGGGTAAGAGTGAGTTTAACCTGGTTTAAACCCCCAGCGGACTTTTTGCCACTAACCGTTCCAAGGCAGTTGCCCTATCGTCCTCTCTGGTGCCACTGAGTTCCGTCGGTGTGTTCTTGGGCAAGACACTTTACCTTAGCCTCGTCCGTCGGATGGGGACGTAAACCGGGCGGTCCCGTGTATCGGTCTATCTTCCGAGCACGTTAAAGAACCATAGGAATCTATTCGATAATAAGAGTAGGGCAGGTTCCCGGATTCCTATGTATCCTTCCCCTCTCTCTGGGGCGGCTCTAAATAACCTATACTGTGTTGATGAGCCGTTAAACAACATTCAATTCAATTCAATTATCGTCCTCTCAGGATTTAGGTAAACGTCATCAAAGGGAACACACTCTGTGCGGTCATCGCACAATCAATAAGGAAAGCATAGTAGCGAACTGTAAATGTGTCTACTACTAAATTTGCAGTGCCTTGGTTGCAAAGTCATAGGGTCTTACCTCTTGTGATAAACGTTTTAACAAGTTTAATAATACTTGTATGAAAGTGATCGTGATCTAGGACCTTAAGTTTAAAAATCACGTCCCCACAGAAGTCAGGTTGTGATATTCCTAGTCGCAAAAGAGTTCTTGAATTAAGTTTATATAAACAATTTTTCAAAGTTTAATTGTCATAAATGTAATAACATGCTACTATATATGCGAAAACGATCAATATAAAAACGCTGTATCTACTTTTGATATTGTCCAGATAAATACCTGATGGACGGGATTTGGATGGAAGATTATCGATACCAAGTGCCGTAGGCCCGTGGTGTCGATGTGTTTCAAGTCCCAAATACCAGATTTCGATCTCGCACAATATAAACCCGCTAGAACTATGTTATTTCTTATCTGACATGGATGTTATGCATTTAATACAAACATTCTCGAGAGATTAAACATAACAAAAATAAAAATTCTCACTGCTTACAATGTATGCACATCTCTCAAAACCAAACTAAAAACATATACAGCGTTATTTCTTTTTAACAATTTCAATTTGTTGTTTGAGCGTAACTGTCTTTAAAATAACGTTTAAATCGTTATTTTGGATGTTTTCGGACGTTTAAACTCGTTTAAAATAACTTCCTAACGTTTGGGGGACGTGAAGGTCCTGATAGGAATTTTAAAAACTCCTCAGTAACCAATCAGCCTTAAGCGTTTTAATAAAACCACGTCAGCGTTGCCTTTGTGAGACAAGCAGATGTTATATATTTCCCCGTGTCCGACAGACGTTAAACATTTGCCATTATGAGACAACCCGACGTTAAATATTTGCCTGACACAAGCTGGCTTTAAGCGTTTGCCTGTATGAGAAAAGTAAAAAAAATAGAAAGTATTATTAGTATTCAACATTTACATTATTAGGTCGTGTGGTTGTGATAACAAGCGTAAGAGGTCAAATCTCTTTTCCTGCCGATTCAGCATATCAAGTTACGAAACATGGCTTAGAAACAATGGCTGATTCACTTAGACTAGAGATGGTGAAATTTGGTGTTAAAGTTTCCATCGTAGAACCGGGTAATTTCTCAAGAGCCACTGCGAGCGGAAGTGACGAAGTGGTAAGAATATTATTTGTACGCATTTTCAGACGATTTAGAATTAGGCGGTATTGTTTACAAGTAACCGATCATAACCATGGCGTTATGTTTTCACAACGTTTATAGAAAACAGACTGTATACTAGTATGTGGAACTGCATAAAGCCATCATCGCTGTGGATGGAATTTATTCTACCCATCGTATCCATTGCGCTGTGGAATGGAAGGCATTACTTTTCTCTTAAAAAAGAAATAAATACTGAAAGGGGATGCCTTGGAAGTAACACACACAAACAACAGACAAAGTTAGCAGACTCGGTCTTATCCTCTCACGCCTCATGACACTGGCTTAAAGCTGTACAGTCCCTATTTTAACTGGTAATAACTCATGAATATGAATGAGTCACGTGTGAAGTAGTTTCAAATCGACGAACACCCCAAAAGTCGGTATATAAGCAGAAATAGATACGTAAAAGTTCACATTTTTATTTAGCCTCCGTACAGGTAACATCGATAAATATACGGCTCCATAATATATGTGCTAAGCAAATAGTTGCCCGGAACGGGATTTGAACCGCAGCCTTGCACTTGCAAGTTTTGAAAGATGTACGCTGAACCACTAGACCGCTATTGGTATGTTGTAGCATTTTTAACACCAAATAGGCATTACGTAATAACAAGCGCGCGCACACAAACTCATCAAGCGCTAAATAGCAAGTCGAGATCTTAGTTTCATATTGATAACATACAGTATTACACCAGGCAATGTTAATTTACACGTGCGACAATATGGACTACATATTTATTGATCCATCTTTAGTTGCGTTCAAATATGTTAAGTTATTTTGCCTCATAATATATGGTAGTTAGTATACTATTTTCTCAAGTAGCGTTGTAGTTCAGTGGATAGAGCACCGGACTTGAAATCAGAAGGTCGTGTGTTCGAGCCCCGAAAGAAGGTAGTTTTTTTTCTGTAAAAATTACTGTTACCTGTGTACAGGTACGATGTGCACTGGTCGATGTATATACAGTAGATGATTTCCTGCGCTATATTTGCTCGCTTGAATACCCGATTTCGACATGAGCTGGTGAACATGAAGTTACAAATAAAGACACTCCTACAAAGAAGAAATCGATTGATATAGGGACTGTGTAGATTTAATAAGCGATATTCTACTTTAATGCCACACAGATTGGGCTTGATGGTCTCAAAGTACCAGTAAGTAATAATACTACTGATTTTTAGTCGGGGATACTTTTTACGGCCGCCAAACAGCACTAAACAAACGCTAGTGTGAATGTCAATAAATACTGAAAAGGGGATCCCTTGGAAGCAACAAAGAGAAAGACTGACACGATACTGTTGATGCAAAGAATCAATTCGCCGGTAGCAATGAAACACTTCATATCTTTGCTTCAAATTGCTTTGCTTTGCAAATTTTGAATGATGTTTATGACTGCTGACATTTCATTAAAGTTCTCCCCAACTACTTCTGAGCACTCTTATTACTTACTGGTCCTTTGGGATTATCAAGACCAATATTTGTAACTTTAAAGCAGAGTTTCAATACAGCCGGATATTGGGAGCGTTAGAGGTGTTGCACCTTATATTTCATCTCATGACTCAATAAAAGTGAATCAGCTACTTTTCTCTCTTGATTGTGTTTTATGTTTCCAAGAGATCCCCTTTTAAGTATTTATTATAGATGCATAATAATGGAGAAAAACATAAATTTATGCATGAATATGTTTACATCATGGCATTTGTTTTTTCTCTTAAAAACCTTAATAGTCATCTGTTTCAGTTCTTTGTCTGATGTTATGTCTACTCAAAATAAATACGACAATGTCTGCTGTGAATGTCAGGGTGCCTAGACGTCGAATATGAATCGAGATATTTTTTTATTAGTTTCCATATGCTTTCATACCCGATATGATTGAATAGAATGAAAACGGACGCTTCAGAATCTGTTTGCAATCTTCGCGTAGCCATCCTCTAAGTTTCGCAAAGCCAAAAATTCATTTTGTCCCTCTCTGTTTACGTGTAATTTTATTGACAGCTGAAACCAAAATGGCGACGGCGGAACATTCTATTTTTCTAGGGTAGGGTGACTTAAAAAATCAGTTGGCAATAGTGGTGTAAATAATATAATATAAACGCAGTATACTATTTACCTACCTTTTATTTGCTAGATACAATGTATTTCATTCCAAAATAAAAGATAAGTATGATCGATTGCTGGAGGTGCTGAACATTTAACAACAACACCGCCCTGCATAACCTACGTTTTATTTGGTACATCCGAGCCCTAGACACAGACATGCCGCCATGTTGTTTTAATTTTTACACTGTAAACATGGGGGGACAAAATGAATTTTAGGCCTGTGAAGCATAACGGATGGCTATGGCGAGATTGTAAAAAGATCCAGGAGCGTCTATTTTCATTCTGTCTAACCACATCAGGTATGAAAACATATAGCAAGTAACAAAAATAAATCTCGATTCATATTTGACGTCTAGGCACCTTATGAAATGCACATTAGATTTTTTATAGAAGTCAGGCGAAATATATATACAATTTGCAGCAGTAAAGACTGAAATGCACAGAAATGTACAGGCAATACATTTTTGAAAGTATTTATAGTAACAGCATACTCGTTTTAATTTCATTTTAAAAATATACATGCTTCTAATTTGCCAGTTTAAGCGTTACAGAGACGACGCAGAACAGATGTGGAAGAACGCTTCTGATGACGTCAAATCCACATATGGAAAGGAGTACCTGACTGGAATGATTGATGCGATAAGACTTAATGGTGCAACCACAACAAAACCGGTGATTGACGCCATTGAAGACGCACTAATCAGTGAACGACCACACACGCGTTATCTGGTGGATGGTGGAACTGGATGGACGGATGTTGACGCGGTATGTATAGAATAAAAAAATAATAATATTGCATGAGATAAACGTTGATTTCTTATTACCTGTTCATATTTTCCTTATGTCTTATTCGAATAAATAATCAGGAAATATTCTTTCAAATAAACAATCGGAAACGGTCAAAATAATAATATTCCAAATGTCGCTTTCTATTAAAGTATCTATCCCGCCAAATATCTACAAAATTACACTACAAAACCGTTAATCAAAACGTAAGTATTCAGGTAATATAATAATGTATATCTGCCGATTAGAAGTATATATTGATTAACAGGTTCTTAGAATACCTGTGATTGAATATGCGTAAAATGAATTATGAGTTGGTAACTCTTAATTCGACGCTTCAGTTTTGGGGTTTCGTCCGGCTGGTTAAAGCTGTTTATATTGTGTCAATAGACTTTGGATTCTCATAATATGTAAGTTATGTATATACATATATATATATATACCTCGTCGTCTGTAGATTTAGAAATTGTGCGCATATGATGTAAAATGTGGCTGTTGTTGGTGGGATAGCTACTTTAAAAATGGCTATGAATGATTATTTATAGATATTGAGTGGTTGGAGTGGTTGGGACTGAGTCAGGAACGAATCAATGACAGTGATGCATTTAAATATGTTTAAGGCAGCTTATGTAAAAAGTATGTCATATGATTATTGCTTTTTTCTTTTAACTCATCAACCCAAAATACGATTTTGGTGTTAATATACTATAAATAGTTTCATTGAAAACCATAGTTATACCATGACTGCGTTTTATATTATAGACACTTGCTCGATACTATCACTTGCTGCCGACATGGTTATATGACTGGATCATTATTACACGGACCAAATGCGACAAATTCCCAGATTACGCTAAGAAGAAACTGGATTAATATATACATGTGCTGTTGCAATATGTCTATATTGTCACAGATCAATTCCTGGTGGGCGGTATTTGAAATATCATCGCTACCAAGTGCAGTAGACCACAGGTTTTGATGTGTTTCAAATCCCAAACACAAGTTTTGATCTCGGACAATATAAACCCGCTAAAATAGTTTATTTCACAATTTCTCACAACTAACATTGTATGTTTTCAACACCAAATGAAGAAAATATACGACTTTTTCCTGTTTTAACATTTTCAATTTTAGCTAGAACGTAACGTATCTTTAAACTAACGTAATCGTTGTTTTTGAGTTTTAGTTGACGTATAAAATCGTTTCAAATGACGTTCTGATGGTGTAATTACGTAACGTCAGAGGTTTTGATAGGAATTTTAAAATGTTTTCAATAAAAAATCAGCATTGAGTATTTTATTAAACAATGTCAGATTCATATTTTCAAACGGGTAGTTCTCGAGAAAGAATAGAATGACGTGAATACATTTTTTTTTTATGTCAAATATGTAGCACTAACGATATTGAGGACGGGTACCATTTTGCCTTGACATTTCCTGTTTGCATTTAGAAATAAATATATAAAAAAACGGTATTATATTCAAGGTCCAATAATAAAGAAATAATTAATGGCTCTTCTTCAATCCAAACACAACAAATATATTTGGGAAGCATTCTCCTTAATAATCGATCTATAACACAATCTGGTTCATTCCAATTTGAAAATAATTAAAATTTTCTATAGCACTGTATTATATTTATTACTTTAATTATTGTTTTGTGTCCATCTTATCTCTTTTCCTCTGAATCTTAATTTACAAAACTGATGGATATGCATTCCCTCCAAAGGATTCGGATGGCATACGTTCACTGTCTTTGTCCGAGTAAGGTACTGCGACATTTTAGCACTGGGGAAAATAATTGATGGTTTCATATCTGAGAATGGTAAGCAATGCCCGTATTATTGCAAACGATACTTATTTTATTCAACAATTGTTATCTAGATCTATTATCGATTTCAATGTAATACATTATATATTCTTTGATCTTCTCTCATTGAATTGGTCATTAATTACGTGCTTTTACACACTGATCAACCGGCTGCAGGGAGGGAAGTCAGATGGTTGCAGAGAAGTCAGATTGGCGAATTTGTTGGAAGTAGATGGTGTGGTTAGTATTTTTGTTTTCTGTGGCGTATTTTGCTAAAGTGTTTGGAAAATGATTATGAAGATTTGAAAAGGAATGACAGTGGAAGCTTTCACTTTAAAAATCCGGTAATAAAAAGACGGTAGTGCGTATAGCACCCTGTATAAATGTCCAAAGATTTGTAAAAACAATGACATTTTCAGAATAAACACAAATAACGAACTGATATTCGTTTAAATTGAATTACAATTGCGAGTATCAGTTGGTTATTTGTGTTTATTATGAACATTTCATTGTTTTTACAAATCTTTGGACATTTATACAGGGTGCTATACTCACTATCGTCTTTTCATTATTTTTTAAAGTGAAAGCTTCCTTTGTCATTCCTTTTCAAATCTTCATAATCATTTTCCAAACATGTTAGCAAAAGTACGCATCAGAAAGCAGAAAAAACTAACCCCACCATTCACTTCCAACAATTTCGCCAATCTGACTTCTCTGCAATCGTCTGACTTCACCGCAGCCGGTTGTTCATTGTGTATATAGGCTGTGAACTAGTAGGAGAAACCCTGCACCCGCCCCCCACCCCCTCCATGGGGAAGTTTGTAGGGTATGATTTTCTGAAAGAACATACAATAAGTTTCAAAATGAGACATGTGTGCCATCTGAGCGTTGTGGCTTTAGTGAGTTTTGTCATATTTGGGGGAAAACACTGCGTTTTTAGACGAAAATCGCCAAAATCTGGAATTATTCTTTCGAAAAAGAATGGGATACATTAGAAACAATTTGAATAGATGGAATCTTTCTCGGAACGCATCTCTACGTGTCCCACCATATAATTTATGGATCCGATACTTAAATATTGAGATTTTGGGTAAAAATGTTAAACAAATGAATAAAATCGCTGATTTCTGTAATACATTAGGGGATATATAACTAAATATTAGAAATATATCTAATACAAAAAAAAAAGAAATATTGTAACCTTTTTGGACAGGGCAGGGTCCAGTGATTAAGTAGAAAAAAGTCCCAAACCGCATGATGTTTGGAAATGCCTTAATTTTGGGGCGAAAAATGTGTGTTTTTGTCAAAATCGCCGGAATCTGGAAAATATATTTTAAAATTAGTTTGAACATAAATTTATCAAACTGAAGCAATAGAATGTTGCACAGCATACATATTCAAGTTTTTCCTGACACAATATATAACATATGTACTCAAATATTGGCATTTTAGGGCAAAATGTTGGAAAAAATGACAAAAATCACTGATTTCTGTAATCCATCGGGGGTATAGAAACAAATTTAATACAATTGAATAAGGACACATTGTAATATTTTTAGATAGACAAACGTTCAATAAGTAAGTAGAAAAATGTCCTGAACCGTATGATGCTTGAAAATGCCTTATTTTTTAGGCGAAATCTGGATTATTTTTGAAAATAGTTTTAACATAAACTTATTAAAATTGAAGTAATATAATGTTGCACAGCATACATATTCAAGTGTTTCCTTGCATCATATATAACATATCTGCTGAAATATGTTGGAAAAAAGGACTAAAATCGCTTATTTCTGCAATCCATTGGGGTATTGGGTTAAAATCTAGAAAAATATATAATACCGGTACAATAGAAAAATAGACTGTAAGCTAGTAGGAGTAACCCTCACCCCTGGGGGAATTTTGTACACCCTATTTTTCTGAAAGCCCATTATGTCTCGAGCATTCTGGAACATGTACGTGTACCAACTGGCGACTTATACTTTACCACATTACCGGTATTTCGAACATGGTACATAGAGCTATATACAGTATACGTTATAGAGAAATAGCGTTGAGTGACCCTCTGCGTACGGCCACTTGGCCGACCCACAGGATTTGCGACACAACGTGACCGGTGGTCAGCCGTCGGCAAAGGTCCCCAGTACATATGGCACTCGGTCGCTAGTCCATATTAGGGTAAAGGCTACCCAAGTTCGAGTCTCGAACATGGCACATGTACAGTTATATAGAAGGATATAACGTTGAACAACCTTCGGCCGATGGCCGCTGGGCCGACTTACAGATTGGGTGACACAACGGGACTAGTGGGCAGCCGTCGGCAAAGGTCCCGGCAACGCGTGGCATTCAATCGCTAGACTGTATCAGTGGGGAGGCTACACGAGGTCGGGTCTCGTAACCCACCTAGAGCTTTATACAGTATAGTTGTATAGAGGGAAATAGCGTTGAGCGACCCTCGGTCGATGGCCGCTGGACCGATCCACATATTTTGTGACACAACGGGACCGGTGGCCAGCCGTCGGCAAAGGTCCCCGCTATGCGTGGTACTCGGTCCCTATGCCTTATCAGAGTGAGGGCTACCCGAGTTCGAGTCTCGAACATATCACATAGAGCTATATACAGTTATATAGAGGGAAATAGCGTTGAACGACCTTCGGCCGATAGCCGCTCAGCCGATAGCCGCTCGGTCGACCCATATTTTGTGACATAACGGGACCGGTGGCCAGCCGTCGGCAATGGTCCTCGCTACGCGTGGCACTCGGTCCCTAGGTCGTACATGCCACCTAGAGCTATATAGTAAATAGCTTTGAGCGACCCGCAGCCGACGGCCGCTGGGCCAACCCACAGGTTTTGTGACACAACGTTAACGGTGGTCAGGCGTCCGCAACGGTCCCTAGGTCGTATCAGGGGGAGGGGGGCGGAGAAGGCTTCCCGAGTTAGGGTCTCGAACATGGCCCCTTGAGCTATTTACAGTATAGTTATATAGAGAAAAATAGACTTGAGCGACCCACAGCCAACGGCCGCTGGGCCGACCCACAGGTTTTGTGACTCAACGGTAACGGTGGCCAGCCTCGGCAAAGGTCCCCGCTATGCGTGGCACTCGGTCACTAGACCGTATCAGGGGGTGGCTACCTGAGTTCTGGCCTCGCACATGGCACCTAGAGCTATATACAGTATAGTTACAGAGAAATAGCGTTGAGCGACCCTCGTTGAACTGCTGGGCCGACCTTCAAATCTTGTGACACAACGGGACCATTTTGGACGCCATGTTTGATTTCTTTTTATTGTGTTACACCTAAATTTCGGCTAGTATACATATGCATATACACAGTCTAATTAATATTTTGATATATAGAAACTCTTACTTACAGAAGAACACCAGCTTTTACAGCCACCTATTTGCACTAAACATAAGTTTTTTTTTGGTAATGAATGTGGTGTAACGTAACTTACAGAATAGTTTCATTAGGTTTGAAGAGCTTCTCAACTTATATTAATAAAAGTACATGTATTATATTTTTTGCATTGTTTTGATTTAATTTATTTTCAACATTTTTAATGTACATTGAAATTTTTATGTAATGTAAGGTAACATAGTTTACATGCACGTTACTCAGTAAAGCCCAACGCTCAGAAATGATGGCCCACCTGTCTCATTTTGAAACATTTCAGAAAATCATACCCTACAAAATCCCCCATGGGGGAGGGAGGTCTACAACCAGCTCAAGAACTAGTACATGATGTGTTGTATTTGTTCGGGAGGTTCTGTCATTTCATTTTTTAACAAATTCCTATAAGGTATCAGCTAGAGCAGGCTTGTTTGCTTATAAATAAAATGTCAGCGTGCCATGCACTCCTTGGAAACATATGATGGATCAATGGCAATATCGCCAGGTGAGAGTAGGAATGTTCCATAGAAGAAAGTCTGTTTTCTGGTATAGTATTGCACATTTGACTGCAGAATTGTTATAACATTTTTTTGGCGTTTTTTTCTATGCACTTTTCATGTTTTCCCAATACCTCAATGCATTACATAAATCAGCGATTTTAGCCATTTTTTCAACATTTTGCCCTAAAATATAAACACTTGAGCATATATGTTATATCTGATACAAAAAATGACTTGGATATGTATAGTGTGCAACATTGTATTGCTTCAATTTGATAAGTTCATGTTCAAACTATTTTCAAAAGATAATTCAGGGGTCTACAGCTAGCTCAAGAACTTATTCTATCGTACTGGAAAACGACCACTTACTAGAAAGCATATTTCAGTACACACATAGTAGATGACGCTCAAACCGACGCAGTTGGTTTGTTGCGGTATTAAATAGTATATAACAAATGCCACGATCTGCAATCTGATTGGTTTCGATAAGTTGGCAAGTGAGCGATCACGCAAGGTCGGACCTAACTCAAATGTAAAAACTGCTTACATAAAATCTAGTTCAAACTCATATTCGTGAACCGCGAAAAGCCACAAGCCTCCTATATTTTGTATTTTCTCGACATTTTTTTGATATCTACAAATAATGTGAATCATGTTTCGAAATGTAAAATCTGCGTTGTATTACGTTCAGATCTCTCTGTTGTGTATGTTAATCGAATTTGTCAATTTTGAAACAGTATACAGTAATTTATTGTTAACCATAATTTCATAATCATTAAGTTTTTACATTATTGTACTGAAAAGAAATAAAATGTTAAAAACAAAGAATAACTTTAGAAAGGATAATAGCGAGGTTGTGAACACTTAAAATCTATTTAAGCTAACCGGTGGGCCATATTTCCCACTGACCGTCGTTCCAAGTCGGTAACCTTGTCTTCTCCACACTTTCTGTGGGTAATGTCGTTTATTATATAGTTCTTTGTTTGTGATACAGAGCGGATCTACGCTGTCATTGCGTTTGGGTGCTGTGATTTCTATAGGACCATTTTTCTCATTTAAGAAGATTATGATTCTACAAGTTGGTTTTTGATTTAAAAATGCCGACATTCGCAAGGTCGGACCTAACTCAAATGTAAAAGTTTATTCGACAAACATGTCAAAAGTCAAGTAACCACCACCAGGGTTAGTTCCTGACCATACGTCAAATGGGCAAGGGCATAGTTGTGTTTATTCGCTAAATATATGTCGAAAACCTTCTGAATGTTAATATGTATTATCAAATGATGTTTGTATTGTTAGAATGTCATTGCATGTTGTTGCGTTGTAAACAATACCAGTTTTATTGTAGATAATTATTTAATTAAGATTCGTCTGGTTAAAGCTAGCTCACGGGAAGCAACTACTGCAATAATTAAAGATTACTGAACGTACAGTTTATTTCCCTTACTTTCCAAACTGTTGATATAGCTAAAGTTAGTTATGTTGGTTAACGGCGGCGCATAGCTATACTTAAGTTTTTGGTTAGCAGCGACCGTTCATCAGGACTTGGGACGACAATCACACGACTGATATTCGGTTTACCTTAACCCGTTTCTAACCCGTTTCTCGGTTTTACGACAATCTTAACCAACTCGTTAAATGACGTCACTTTTTTTGACAGACTTATAAGTGATGATCTTTCACACTTTAATAAAAGCATTTGATATGTGTTATCGTTAACAAACCGGGTAACAAGAGTTGCATACGTCCGTTGAAATCGGGACGTAGTATAGTATAGGATTGTCCGTCCGTACGTCCATCCTTCTGTAAACAATTACGAATTACGGACGATAACTTTGAAACCTAACATCCACACTCATGAAATTGCGTACATCTAGTTGCATTGCCCCAGCTGAAAGGAGAATCTATTGTTTTGGAGGTAAATAGTTCAAAGGTCAATGTCACCTTGACCGCATATAGACTAACCTATTTAAAGCAATAACTTAATAGAAGTATAACACCTACACTTATGAAACTTTATAGTCACATTGCCCATGCTGAGAGGAAGAATCATATTGCCTTTTGGGTTAGAGTCTCCATGACCTGATATACGTATTCCAGATGATAGCTACGGAAATGTAACATACACACTTGTTAAACTGCTTAGCTGCATTGACTATGGTGAGAAGAGGAAGCATTTTGCTGAACTGATTTGCGAATTGTTGTCTCTCCTGTAACGTGTAATTGTTAGACCAGGGAGTATATTTACTCCCTGGTTAGACCTACAATCTCGTGCAATTTTACAGAAATAGTATCCATGTTAAAACAATGACTCTTGTTTTTTTATTTTTGGAATGAAGAATGGATACGAATATAGATCAAAGGTTAATTCGATCATGATAATACCTTATGCCCTATGATAAATCTGCTACTATACCTACACTACTGAAAATGTATACAAATAGCATCCATTCTGCAACAACAAACCTTGTTGTTTTTATGGTTATTTGGTCAATTATCCACGTCACTGTGATCTGATCATGAACAATTCCATCTCGGCTGTTATTCGTAAGCTATTTGACCTACAGTCTTGAAACTTTATACAAATAGTGCTCTCTGTTAAACAACAACCCCATTCAGGTTATTTTTGTCAGAAGATCTAAGGTCATGGCCATATTTACCTGACACCTAAAAAATGCTTTTAACATAAATGCGCATAATGCGCAACTGTCTTGAATGGTTCAGTGAAGCCTAGTACAATCTAGTGTAATCATGACTCATTAAAATTGAATCTGCTTCTTTTCTCTAATATTGTGTTTGTTGCTTCTAATCCCCTTTTCAGTATTTTTTGGCATTCACACACATACTAGCCTTTTAAAGCTGTGTGGAGGCTATAAAACGTCGCCGTGACTACAAATCAGTAGTGTTCCTATGGGATCATCAAGCCTAATCGATGTGGCTCAAGCTAGTTCTGCGATGTGTGAGAGATGTTTCACCTTATATTACCTCTCATGAACAGATATATTTCAACCAAGTCTGCTACATGGTACCTATAGTTTGTGTTTGTTGCTTCCAAGGGATACCCTTTTTTCAGTATTTATTGAGATACACACAGCGTTTGTTTAGTGTTGTGTGGCTGGTGTAAAAAGTCGCCCCGACTGCAATTCAGTAGTTCTATTACTTACTGGTCCTTTGGGATCATCACGCCAGATATATGTGGCTTTAAAGTAGAATACCACTTAAGCAGGTGCTTGTGGTGACGGGGCGTGAGAGGTGTTGCACTTTATATTATCTATTATGTACAGACTCAACCAAACTGTGTCTGCCACTCCGTATTGTTTGTGTTTGTTGCTCCAAGGGTATCCTATTTTCGGCATGCATACACTCTGCAAGCACGTTGCAGTGCACGTTATGGTGCGTGGTAACGTCGTTATTCTTTAAATACACTGTAAAATGATTAGTCTAGAAAAACTAATCCGAGAAATGTTAAATTTAAACACTATATTCATGTGATAAAATGGTATGTTTATTTATGCATATAAATATCTTATAAATATATGCACCTAAATGAGTTCCTCCAGCAACATTGACGAAACATTCGTGAGTCATTGTAATAGCAGTTATCTTCTTGCACTTGCCAACAGGACTTGTGTAAGGGCTGTGAGTATAACAATAGCACAAATAGTGTTAACATGTAAAACAATGTTGAATGTTGAAAATTCAAAAAGAAATGCACGTTAAACATATCTAATAATAAATAAATTCCAGTATATTTTGTTGTTGTTTGTTCTAACACAAAAGGATTGTTTACGTATTAGGAAAACTGAAATTTGCAAATGAATTTAATATTAAATCAGATTATGGAATCACATCACGTCAACGATGTACTCTATTAATAAGAATAAGTGAGTAAATAATCCCGTAATATACTTACTAGTGTAGTTTAACTGGCCGTCTGCGTCAAGGTTGGCTTCTTTCAGCAAGTCATCCGCTTCTTTTTGTGACAACTTTTCGCCCAGATTGAGAAGAAAGTATTGTAGTTCGTTAGCTTCGAGGTAACCCGAACCTTCTTTGTCAAAAACCTGTCACGAGACAAAACACAAACTTTAATAAACGGACATGCCTTCGACAAAGCATCCTCTTTAATCAACACATAATTAAAGCACTCTTTCTGAATAAAATCTAACATGCCTGTGCAATCTTCTGAAAATGAAACGCAAACCCCCCAAAAAGTGACAGGTATATCTAGTTTTTTTTAAATAATAGTTACAAAATACGTCACTACCAATAATTTAAAAAAAGTATTACATATATTTCATCTTTATTTACATGAATATACACCCCGAAATAAAATAATAAATATGGTGGCCGTATTGTCTACTTGAAACTTTAAATACAAATTGCCAAGTGTGTGGTTACCTTGAACGCATCTAGAATATCCTCCTCTGTGTTGACTGGTATCCAATGTTTAACAACAACAGAAATGAAATCCTTTTCCTCGATCGACCCGCTTCCTGGCAAGAAGTAAAGCTACATTTAGTTGACACTATTAAAGGTTTACAACATTTCATTTATAATTATACAAAACATATAAAAAGGACTATGAAAAGAAAATTACTCAGATAGTGTCTCCGTTTATCTTTGGAAAGGGCAAGTATACAATTACAAAGGACAATACATGTTTTGTAAATATAGCTATAGTTATTTCACGTTGCACTAACTCACATTGCCCTCTATCAGTGTGTGTTTCGTACATAAGACTACTACAAAGTCTATCTTTTCATCAGGATTTGTTTCTGTTCCTCGTTGACTGTATTAAAGGTTCAGATATGACGAAACAGTAAAATGTACAAACCCTTTATGTCGGCTTCTTTGATCATTCTCTTGACGTCCGCTTCCGAGGGGTTTTGTCCAAGGGAACGAATTGCGGTTCCAAGTTCTGATGTGTTGATCTTTCCGCTGCTATTTACATCAAACATGTAAAACGCGTCTTTAATCTCTGAAATAAAACTCACATGTTAATATAACCTCAAAATTGTAGACATGGAAGCAAAATCACGTGAAAGCAAACTCAAAGTGACGTGAAAAGAAAATCATAGTGACGAAAAAACAAGAAGAAAATGTGCAAGAACTCTCTACTGATATACGGTATAATAACATACACATAAAGAAATCACATGCATTCCTAATTTTGTTGAAATTTAAAATAAAAAGGAAGCACGTTTACGTATTACATGTATACCTGACTGAAACCTAATACATGGTTATATAATTATGTTAGTGAAAATAGTTTCAACAGAACTGCTTATTTTCAGAGGATAACATATTTGGCAGAATATTCCAATCTAACTAGACTGGCTGTAAATTATAGGTATGCGTTTCTCAGTGACTAATTGTTTTAAATAACGTTGACCATGTACGAGAGGCGCCCCACTTATAATTGAACACTATAGATATTATGACTGTCACGAAACTGCACGAGATTTTCGAAATGTTTGCATTGCATGGGCTAGTATATTACCATTACTGTAATATACATGTATTTCGGTCACTTTATATCAAGATGGTACGCCGTAAAATATGTGATAAAGTAGAGGGTATAGTTCTTGGGCTTTTGAGGACTAAATATTCCTACAGAAGTATTCAAAAGGCATTAAAATCTATGGAACATACGATTTCTTTGGGCTCTATAAAGAATATTCGTGATAATGTTGGATTACAACGCAAAATGTCCAATTCTGGTGAACCTGTGCCAAAGTTTAGAAAACGTCCTACAGTTGCACCCCTGACGTCGTTCGAAAAATCGCACGCATGATTTCGAAAGTCAATCCACCAACACATAGAGAGATGGCATCTAAGTTAGGCATCTCTAAGGGAACTGTTTTTCGCATTATTACCAAAACTTTGGAAGCCAGACTGCGAAAAAAGTGCAAAGTACACCAGCTGAACATGGCACAGATTAAGAAAAGACGCGCCAGATCTTGGAAGCTGTATCTGAAGTTACGTGCAGGAAGATGGAAGAACTTTGTCACCTCTGACGAGGCAATGTTTT